>JAOWBB010000011.1:770827-827813 GCA_028565995.1 Ricinus marginatus | reverse complement strand
TCGCCGCCCGCCGGCTATGAAACACCCCCTCCGCCCCACCCCCCCCCCCGAAAAAAGGATAAAGTTTTTTTCAATAAACAGAAGCCACCGTGTCCGTACCTTCGATCTACGAAAAGTTCTTCAATTTATAGTAGCCAAATATTTATTCAAGATTCCGTATTAAAATATAAAACTCGATGTTTAATAAATTTTATATTTAATTTGAATTCTTATCTGATATATACATATATATATATATATTAAAATATCAGGCTGAAATTCTTTATTAAAAACAAACTGCAACAGTTTCATTTAAATAACTATCGCTCTCATTATCTGCCAGATGTGAGGTTCATGTATGAAAATACTCAGGAGAGATCACGCTGCATCGGACAAAAATCAAAAATCTCCGATGGTGTATGGAGAAAATTATCTATTACCATGTTAATTTCGTCGGAAATTGAGGTGTCATCTCCACATTTCCATTTCATAGACGTGAAGTTGATAGAGAAATTGGCGAGTGTTTAGCTTATTTGTATGTTCGTGATTATTTTATACGTGCCATTTATAAAAAATATATTGAAGTAGCAGGGTCGCTTTCCCGCCATAAGAATCCGTCCTTATCCAGTTTTAAAGAGGCGAAAAACTCTCCAGGCAAAACCTGCCGCTATTTCCGGGACGTTTTTCCAACGTTGTCTGCCTCCTTTCCAGGCGGTGACTCTTATTTTAATTATAGTTAATAAGACTTCATCCATTAACTGACTTGTGGGATTGTCATCAAATGTCACGCTCTTCTTCCAGCTTTTCCCGTCATTTCTTTCATCTTTCCTCCACAAAACAAATTCCCAACTCCTTCATAAGTTTCGGAATTAATAACGAGGAGGAACCTTCCACAAAACGGATGAGTTTTCCCTTCATTAGTGAGAGTTTTCCGAGCGGAGAAATGGCAAAGCCACCCCCGGAAATCCCCGGGCTACCCTTAAGATAAACCGGAAACTGCTGATGCCTGCGATTCCGGAGCGTTTCGGTTGACAGTCTTGGTTATTTCCACAATGCTCCGAACACTGAAAATCTCACCCTCGGCCCGGGGACGGATTTACCTCGAAGCTACTTTTAACAAAGGAAAAAAAAAAAAAAAAAAAAAGGAAAAAATCCAGAGCGAAAAAGTTTATCCCCGAGTAAATGGTTCCTCGGGTCGCTTTGGAGAGGGCCACCGCCCTTCCGCAAGCTGTCCCAGAAGAAGACGAATCGCTCCGTGTGCGCAACTCCATCTTTTAGCTTTACCCCAAGCGGAAAAGGGTTGAAGGACCTTATAACAACCTTAAAATTAATCTCTCTGCCGATCCGCCTCGTTCGCAATCTCAAAGGACCGCATTATCTATTCATTCAGCCTTCTTTTCTCTTTTTAACATCCCCTTTTTCTCTTCGTACATAAACGGTTTTCTCATTTTTCCCGGCAATAACTTTTGTCTCCATCTCGGAAAACTTCAACCCTCGAAGTGACCCGGGCAACCACCTCAGACGAACTTAACAACGTCGACTGGCTTAAAAGCACGAGTTCATTCGTTTTCCGTGGATCTGAAACACTGGAAATCCGTCTGGATGGGAGAAAGAAAAAAAAAAAGAAAAAGTCTCGTCATTGTTGCTGCAAAATTCATTTTCTTTTTTCCGTCCGATCGCTCTGCAGCGGTGGCTTTAACATTTTCCAAATTGTCCTTTCATCGTGCGATCCCACACGATTTAAATCTTCCTTAATTTGCCTCTCGTCCTTTTCCTCTGCAGCATTTCTCGAACCTAATAACTGTCGCCTTTTGTCCTGCCTTTAATTAAACCTTTTAAAAAAAAAAAAAAAAAAAAAAAAAAAAAAAACGCCACGGGAGCATTAAAAAAAAAAAAAAAAAAAAAAAAAAAAAAAGAACGCCACGGGAGCATTATAAATACAAATCACTCTGCGGACGAACGGGGAATCGCTTTGAATACCGCGGTGGATTTTCGCTGCCGAAAGTCTCTTCATTCGGATTAAGCACCGCAGATAAAAAGCACTGAAAATTCGGAATGTTTGGACCGATGAAAAACTCGGAGTCTATTCATAGATTTTTGAAACATCGCAAGCCATTCGAATGTCCATTGCTGACAAATTTCTGCCGTTGGATGAGGAAAAATTTGGCAAAACGCACCGAGGGCCAGAAAAAAAGTTGCCTTTCCCTTTCCCAGCCCTTTTCCCTCCCTTGATTTATATCGCAATCGTACGTGATCCGATTTTCTTTGATGTGTTTGCTAATCTCTTAAAAAGTGAAAATCAATGATACGAAATTTCGAGCGTTCCAAAGCCGAGCCAGCTTGAGGAAAGCGCGCAGGAAGGAGGGAAAGCACGAATGCATCCCTTTCCAAGATGGGGATGATCTACGTCTGATTCGCCTTTTGCGTGAGACTCTTCCCTCTGGTGGCATTCACGAATCGGTTTTTTTTTTTTGATCCGTGCGTGCTGCACAAGGAAAAAAGATGGGAAGTGAAAAAAATGGATTGGCGTTCCGTCCTCGATAAAAGAGAATTTCCAATTTGGACGGAAATTTCCGACTGATTGACAGGTCAGCAGGGATGTTGGGCTTGTCACCGGAGGGTGGAACCGAGATTGCAAACTGTAAAAGAAACCAGAAAATGGAAGTTTTTCTTCGGACCCGTTACGGATCCCTTGAGGGATCCATCTCAAGACATTTTGCTTTTCTTCCCTCGCCAGACGCCTCCGAAAGGTTCATCATTTTTACTCAAAAAGATTTCATTACTCTGTCGGGAAGGAAACCGGGAAATGTGATTTCCCTATGGCAAAGCCTGTTCCTTTGACTTTTCGATTCTCGCAAGATATTGCAGAAGGCTGTTGTTGAGACGACAGGACCCCGGATCAAACGCAAATCGGAAACGGTACAGGAACCGGGATCTTCGCAGCTCCGAAAGCTGCGGCGGAGCCCCGTTTATATTACCTAAATAACGAGATCGAATGCGATTGACTCTTTGAGGGTATCCGAGATATTCGGTTTATTATATTACTCTAACAAAATTATTTTAAAACCGACGCTCTTAATACCCGACTAACTTTCAAATTGATGATTCGTTATAAAGTTACAGAGATTAAGGATGAAACTGACTGAATAATCTCATGAATGGATGCATGCTTCGCCCGGAGGCCTCCAGATCAAAGCCATTACCTCCGACTTTTCCGATCCAAGAGGAAAAATGCCGAGTGCATGCGCCGGGTTAATAATTTTCAGAACAGCGCCTTCCGCTATTAAACCAGTTTTTTTGTGGGGCTTGCAATTTTCAAGGGTTGCATTTAAAATAAATTAAGGGTGTTGAATAAGTTTCGAATCTCCCTTGCCTCCGACCCATTTTCCACCCACCCCCCCCTCTCTCAACAAATTGCGTTTCCTTTTCTTCCCTTACACTTTTATGACGTCATTAAAAGATGCTGAGATGCCCAGGATCAAGTTAATCCACGTTCCGATATCGTAAAATTTTCATTGGATCAAAATGAAAAGGTCCCTCATTAAGTATGTGATAACTGAGATCTTCCATCTCGGTGGAAGGACCAGGCACTTTGGGCTTTCGAAAGGAAGATCGCTGACGCGAAACATTTTTTCCGTCCGAGGAGCTTTCCAACGTAAATACCCCGCGGTCTAACTCCCGTCAACCTGCGTCCCATCAAACGTCTTCCTCTTCTTCAGCCGCTGCCGCTATCGGCAACAGCAATGCGGCTGCATGTTAAGCAAAAGCGTTTTTCTTGGCACACAATCCTGGTTAATTCCATATTCCCTTTCGCTTTCAAAAGAAAAAGAAAAAAAAACCTTTTTTTTTTATTTACATCAGGTACTTTTGCACCGCTCTAAACCTTCGCATCCACAATCTTGATGACGGCGACAGAGGTTTGTTTTGTAGGCATCGTTTTTGCTTGCATTTTTGCACTCGGAAGCAATATCGTCGGATAGAAAATATTGCTTTTGACGTACGGTGTTATCGTCGAGGATGCAATTCAGTTAAAAGTTATAACAAAAAATAATTAATGGATGAGAAAAAAAAAAAAATAAAATGTGGTGTTTGAAAAGTAAAATAAATAAATAATAATAATTGCATAAAAGCTTTAAAACGAAAGTCGGCAGGTTATTGAAAATTGAATTTCGCGAAAATATTCCAAGGGATTGATCCTTTTTCCAGTTGAGAACATGTATCGGACATATTCGCCGGATCTTCTTTTCCTTTATATGTTATCGCGTTAATTTTTCGCGTTCTGCTCCATCCAACAGCAAGCCAAGGATCCCTTCTCCGGAACCGACCATCCGAGTTGTTGGCCATCCAAATCTGACCTGAACGCTAAAAATTTTCACTTTTTTCCGGTGTCTCTCACGTTTTCGAGTTAAGACGGCGCATTCTAACGAGCAACAACAGCAGCAAAAAAAAAAGGCTCTTCTTCGACCCAGATCAATTAAAATCGGTGATTTATTGCCCAAACTCATTTTCCACTTCTGCATTTTATGCGAACAATAATTTATCAATGGTAAACATTAAACAGTCGTGAAATGCTCCGAAAAAAAAGTTTTGAATTATGATCGTGAAATATGTTCGTAAAATGTTGAGTTTTCTGCATGTAAAGATCGAAATTTGTAATAGCTCCGCGGAAAATGCAATAATAAATTTGGTTTACAAAGTTTTTAAATTTCGTGGATCATTAACCGGAATTGAGTTTTCTCGAATGCTGCCCGTCGAATGCTGCTCAAGAAACTCCGCAAAAGAACCGCCGAAAGGACAACACCCCAGGTGTTCGAAGGCTTAAACCGGGTGCCTGGAAGTGTGCTGTGGTAACATCGTTGTCAGCAAAAGGTTTTCCCCAGAAGGCGGCGGGATACTAAAGCCTTTGACTCCTCCTTGGAGATGCCTTTTTACGACTTTCGCATGTCCTTTCTTTCTGCTCTCCATTCCTTTTCTCTCTCTCCTTCTTAAATTTCAAAAAATGTTCCTTTTTGCCATTTACTGCGACAAGAACTTTCTCTTTTTTCTTTTGCGAATTAAGCTTTCTTGCTCCTTTGAGATTAATTTCCCCGTTCCTGTGGAAAAACCTTCTTTTGTAAAAAAAAAAAAAAAAAAAAAAAACGGAAAAAGGTTTTCCATATTTTTATTGTATTCAATTTACACGAAGCCGGTTCACGGGAAAGGGCGCTATATTAGAAGTCGAAGAGGGAAAAGGAAAATTTTCCTTTTCCGAGGCTGGTTTAAATTTTGAGGGAAAATTCTCCGACTTTCCTCCATTTTTCTTCTTTCTTCTGCTTGAAAATTGCTGCGTTAATTTTTAATTAATGAGCCACGCCGAATTGGAAATACAGGAGGTGAATGGAATAAATGAAAAATGAATAAATAACAACTTTACATATCAAAATATCGCAGTTTCAAACATCAAAAGTCCGGCACGACGGGGTTAACAAGTCTGGGCCAACGCAGAAAAGGGCAGGCACAAACCGGAAATAGAGGGCCGAGGACCACGGAAAAGGGAGGAAGGTGGAACCTGGGGGCGAATTTTCCCCGTAAAACTTTCCGCAGCTTAATTGAAAGGACTTTGACTAAAAAACGCAACTTTTGGAACACTCGCCACGACGATATTTTAAAGTCGCCCGATCGTAAAATGGTTTTTTCTCGTACTAAACTCTCCCTTTACCGGACCAGGTCGAGCTTTGATCCCGCCCTCTCCAAAATTCACTTCCGGACTGGAAAGAAATGGAAGACGACATCCAAATCCTTTTTTTGGGCCGTTCAAAGAAAACCGGCTATAAAGCTCAAAATCTGTTGCTCGACCATTTATTACAATACATTTTCCCCTTTCAACCCCTATTTTTACCACACCCTTTCCCTCACCCCTATCCCGCATCCCCCTCCCCCAGTGAATCGACATTTTATTTGACATCATTTCGGTTATTTTTTCTCTGTTTCCGATTCTGGGACGATTTGTCCCTTCGATTTTCACCCCGAAAGATCGTCGAATGCTTTCCCCGGGTTTCAACCCCTTTCGAATTATTCGAAAATCTCACTTTCTCTTTTCAGGATGCTGTTTTGTTACGTTTTTTACCAGGAAATCGGCGCTGGACGCCCAAAACGCTTTGCACAATATTAAAACGTTATCTGGGGTAAGTTTTAATTTTTATATTTATGCATTTGTGCGAAATTTCATTTAAAACCTTTTCAGCTCGTCCCCCCAGGAGAACCGAAACAAAACGCGGCGCATTAACCGAGCGCTGCAGGAACCCTTAGAAGTTCCACAACAGCTGAGCTGACACTGGATAAGATTATAAAGCTTGAAAGATTACTTTATAACAGAGTTTAATTTATTTAATAATCGGATCGATATCAAGCGCCTTACGAAGATCCCCGGGACCATTTTAGTTGTTATCCTTATAATCGTAAACGGCTGCGTTGAATATAACTAAACTGCAAAAACGGATTTTACGCGGTTATTCGGGGAGCACGGTTTCCAAAGCTTCAAACCCAAAAAAAAAGTGTATGTTGGCCCCCCCCGATACGGCCCTAGTAAAAATACTTAAAATCTTGGATTCGCGCAGTTTTCGCAGTACTTCCAGCATTGTTTAAATCCCGGACTCATACCGAATGTGTTTCATTTTTTAAAGCATTACCAAATTTCGAAAGTTTTACCTCATTTCCATATCCCGCGAAGCCTCGCCCCGTAGATATACGACCGCCGTTTGCCTAGTCTGCAAATCAGAAACTAAACGCGGGCGATTTATGACGCCAAATTTTCCGGCTTATTCTTCATTTTTAGGTGTAAGGAAGTGAGAGATCATTTGAAAAGGGATGCTTAAAGGTATCCGCTTTCGCAGTAAAAGTTATCCCTTCTTTCCTTTTCAGTATATAATAAATTTTCTCCTCCCAACGTCGGCTTTCCTCATCTCACCCCCGCCGGATTCATCAGCGCTGCGCTATCGAAACGAGTCACCCCCGGGTGGAGAGCTAAGGGAAAAAAGCTTTAAAAGAAAAAAATAACTGCCGGCAACCGAGAGCCGAAAAAACCTGCGCGATTGATTTATCCCAATTATTCATTCCGACAATTAAAAAGGAAAATATTTTCATATTATTAACCTGCGCTGTTTGAAAAATGTGTCGGGACTTCCGAACTGCGTATTTACGTGTGCATCTGCATAATATATCAAAAACCGAATTATTATAAACATTCGGTTGACGCATTCATTGGCGGAAAAAAGAAAAAACCGTGCTGAAAACCCCACGGATTCCTGTGCGGAGCAATAAACATCGGTACACTGAAAGTTGCATCGAGGTTTACACAGAGTTTCAGCCTGATTCACGCCTCCGAGGATGGCTGCAATCGTTAATGCGGAGAAGAGGAGCCAGCAGCAGCAACTTGTGTAGCGTCACTTCATTGTGAGAATTATAAAATGACATTTTCGGGAAAAGTTTCTGCGATGCCTTCTTCATCCCTTGCTGTTCCCGCACCGCAATTCACCACACTTACTTGCCTTCATCATCTTTTACCCTTCGTATCCGTCTTGAATTTGAAATGAGGTTTCCCTTTGAACTTTTGTTTTTTCCTTTTCCCATTACAATAAAATTAAATGTTTTGCTCGTCCTTGCGGATTATAATTTTATCCCGGGAACTTCCGATTACTTAAGGCTCCAATGCGTTCTGCTGCTGTTGCAAAGGAAATCGGGGAAAGATTTTCCCGCACTTTAATCTTCCTTCAATTTTTTTTCCCTCCCCCCCCCTCACCCCTTCTCTAAAATTATTCGAAGTGCGAATCAAAAGGTTTCAATCGAAACTGAGTTAATTATAATATCATAAATTTTATATTTAATGCGAGCGAATGTAATACAATAAAAGAAGGAAATTATATTAAAAAATTTTCAGATGAAATTTTTCAAGTGTAAAACACTGCATAATTGGTGCACTGGTTGTAAAATAATTAATGATATTGTTTGTCAAAGCAAAAGGAAACCTTTAAATAAGAAATTGGATGATTTAGAGTGTAGAGTCTCGTCCTTATCCGCATCATCCACGTGGGCCACGCGGGTTCCACGTGCATTTCCCGAATCTCGGATCTCTCCTTTATGCTCAGTTCCTTTATCCATTTTTATTTTGATTATCCAATATATCCTTTAGCGTCAGTTCCCGAAAAATTCGTGAAAATTTTTGCCTTTTTCCAGGCCTAAAAAACGATTGAATTTGGGAATCAGGTTTCACAAAAGAAATGCCGCCTAAAAAGATGAATCGAAATTTTGCCGCTATCACTTTAATGAATGGTCTTTCTTCCCCGATTTCCCGCAATGTATCGCATATATAATAATAATATATAATATGTCGCGCAATTGTATAAAAACTTCAAGTTCATAATTACCAAAGCCGTTATCTTATCATCCTTTTTATATTCAATTAAAAATATAAATTGGGTAACAAATGTCACACTTCCGTAAATTTAATTGACCGAATGTAATAATGTAACGATTAAAATTTTAAAAAAAGTACATTCTACTTGTGTTTTGGGTATTTTGCACGTAAAAGTTTCACGCATAGCATATTGAAAAATTCATCTGGAAATTGTTCCAGATACCGCGAAGGGAAAAACTTTACACTTTTCTGAAGGAGTGAATTACGGATGAGCTTTCAGCGTGACACTCGCATGCTCCTCGCAGCAAACAAACTTTGCCCGAAGACATTTCCGCAGTTGTCTGCACTGATTGCGGCGCCTTTTCCTCCATATTTTTCCACGGAGCACGTCGCACGTACATCTTCCATGCAAATATTTCTCCGCATCTCCCTGCAATTCGGCTCCGATATAATGAATTCGTTGTTATCTTAACTTTCTACTTCACTTGACTGCTCCTTCACTCCGACTCTGCACTCGCCTTCTTAGCAGTGCCTTTAACGCCGCCCATTTCCATCCCTTGCCTTTTTTTTACCCCGCCGAATCTTTGAGAATGAGCAATCCACAGCCTTTCTCGAACCTTTTCCGGATGAGGGGGGGGAAAAAGAAATCGTCAGTCACATCGGTACTCGAAACATTTCTTCTGCGGCGGGGATTCGAAAGTGGAAAAATGATTTTTCAGATGAGAAAGGAGACCGTCGTCTCGTCCCGTAATTTTGATTTCGAATTCGGACCCCCACCCTAATCGACCCCCCGAGGGAGGCGGCGGCACGAATGAAGTTTCACCCTCTGAAGCCTGACATGCAGAAAAGCATTCCAGAACAAGTTCCACTCTTTATCATTTGCTGGTGATCCGAAAAAAAAAAAGAAGAAAAAAAAAACAGGAAAAATTTATTTCAGATTTCGAATCTTCATCTGGATAACGGATACGGCGGGAAGAGAAATAAATTTCCGTTGTGAAGGGCTGGAAGAGAGGAAAAGAAGAAAATTTTCGGGAAAAACATATAAATCAAAAAAATTCAACTTTTATGAATAAAATGTCTTTCTTCGGGGTGGGTAAGCGCATAAGGGGCACCGGCTTGACTCCGAAGAAAATTTCAGCGCGGAAGGGGCTTTGCCCTCCCCGGGAGCGCCCTCTCCGACGAAGCTGCAACAAGCTTGGGTTAAGCTGCAGAAAAATATATCATTTTCGTGACGCCAATCAATAGCTCTGTCGTTTTACTTGCTAGACAGGTCATTTCGCCGCGCCCAATTTGTCTCTGCGAAGGATTTTCCCCCGTTCTTGATGAATTTTACATTGCACATGTGTCACTTGGAAATAACCACCCTTACTTTTGCATATTTTTGTCAGATTTGGAAAAAAAAAAAAAAGCTTTTGATGAACACCCCAACACGGTGTTTGATCAAAATAATTTCTTTCATCGGCCCCGCTAACCCTCGTCAGAAGGGGTAAAAAAAGGAAAGAAAAAATTCCGCCATTCTCCGCTTAGACTTTTTCAAGCAACTTTCGATCAAGGAACGATTATTTCCAATAACGAGCAGCAGTAATAATTATTTCTTCGACTGCGGTGTTAGCTTCTCAAACAGGTAATTATAGCGGAGGGTTTCTAAAAAGTGAGATCGATTTTGAGAAGTAAATTGCTTTCAGATCAGATTAGGTTAAGACAAAAATCGTTAAAAGCTTACGACCGGGGGGGTCGTTTACACTATAATCTGCATTGTAATGAGATCTCCGGTATAATTTACGTTCGGAACTTAAATACATTCACGATAATCATCTGGGGAGAATATCACAATTGTTTCGTGTTCGGGAGGAAGTGTTTTCAAATCGGAAACTACCTCGCAAAACCGGCCGATATTATGCAGCGGAGCAGATTTTTCCGCCCTTCCAGCAGAGCTTTACGTTGTCGGTTTCCGTCCTTCGGGCAACAGCCGATCCTTCCATTTTCCGAGACCGGGGTGCGAATGCCGCGGACCTCGGAACTTCTTTTAGCGCGCGCGGAAACGAAAGGGTTGCCGATCTTCACTTCAGGGGTGCATTAAAAAATTTTTTTAGTCGGCTCGGTGACCTCTTCCATTTTGTGACAAGCTTAATTTCCGAGAAATGATTTCTCGGTCCACGCCCCATCTCCCTCCCCTCGGAAATTTGCCAATAAGAAGCGGAAAGGGCAGCTCTTTCCGTTCGGGTTCGCTGCTCCCCGCCCTTTCTCCCTCCCCCGAGGTACTTTCCGAAAATTTCCTTGATTTAATTTCGTCCCCGAAATTTTTGCCACCATCAAAAGGCGAAGGTGCGAACCTTTTTCCACTTTCCCATCGAATTAATTGTCTCGTTTCCTTTGATGAACGAACCTGACGGGTCTAATGCACGTTTTCCCGAATTTTCGACTGTTCCCGTTAATTTTGATGCTTTTGCCGGGGGGGGGATCCGCTACCCGCAAGTCAAATTATCATCCCCGACGTCGTTATTTTACCTGCGATGATTTATGGTGTCAAACGCAAGTGCATCAGGCATTCTTCGCATTTCTCTAATTGGACGAAGTTGAAATTGGCGCCGTCGTCGCGATGAAACTTGGATGGATGTTTAACCAGGAGGAGGAATAAAGAAAAATGTTCGGTGATGACTCCCCGAGGGTTCATTTTTCAGGGGAGGAACGCAGCACTAACACGCGCGCTCGAATCGAGTGACAATTCTGATTGCCACATTCGCCTCGCGCTTCTTTCACGACCGAAAAATTCCACGTTCCGGGAGGTATTTTACGTTGCATTTGAAGCTTCCGCACTTGCGAGGTTGTCCGATGCGATCGCCGCTCGACAATCGGTGCGCACGATCTCGGAAGTTTCGAGAAAAGGCAGACGCAGACCTTGTCCGTAATGAAAAGGTGGCCCCGGAACCGGGAAGAACGCTTCGGCGGTTGGTTGCTCACCTTAAGAGGAAAAACCTTCCCGATGCAAATTAATAATAAATTTTCTTCTCTTCCGCATCCCTTCGGGAGATAAAGCGGGTAGGAGGAAAAAAAAAATGCTGTAAAACAAGAAAGAAAAATATGATTGACTTCTTCCAGCTTAACTTCCACATCGAAGTCGGCTTACATTTACATAATGCCTGGGCATAAGGGATAAAGGAGTAATTGCGGAAGTGAAAAAAGAAACAAAAAGGGGCTCCCATTTTCCCGCCGGGGAAAGGGGGAAGAGGGCAAGGGCGGGAAATAATCGCTGCGGAAGTGGGAAAAAAGGGAGAAACGCTCCGGCAGAAGCCCAAAATTAATCCTGAATAAGCCTGAAGGAACAGCAAGTCGGAGGTAAATCTTCAACATGTGCAACTTTCTTTAACGAGAAAACTTTCTGAGATTCCGCAAAGAGGGAAAAGGAAGTCCCGAAGCTTTCCCGAGGGACTGGCCCGGAAGACCTGATGAATGGTCAATAATCACACCTTTTGATGGTGCTGTCGGATCGCAACAGACTTTTAGCTTCTTTGCCCGTTGGTCGTTTTTCTGTCCGAAGTGCGCTTCAATTATTCGATAACAGTCGGTCGCGGGACTCCAGGAGATTTTTTTGCGGAATGGCGAAACCGCATTTTGCCCGTAATCGCCTTTGGGGTTTTTCTCATGTGAAAATACTTTTTTCCCGTGTTCCATCCCACCGAAGCGACATTTTCTTTTTCGTTATATTTTTCAAATTTCCCGCTCGACACGAGAAATAATTCTACTTTTTTTTTTTTTTTCGCCCCCAAAAATCGAATCGGAATTTTCATTTTGGGCGGAAAAAAAAAAAAATCGGAAGAAAACGGTTTGGAAAATGCCAATGGGAACGGCGAGAAAAAGGAAAATACGCCTTTGTTTCTCCTCCCCGCCCCTTTAATATTCGGGAAAATGAAATCGATCATTTCTGCCATCTATTGTCATCTTATTAATTACGATGTGTGACGTCACTTTAAGATTTTATATTTTCTTCCGATAGAATTCGCTGCGCGCGGGCGGTCTCGCGTCCAGCCCAAAAAAAAGCATTTTCCTGTTCGGAACCTGATCTGGGCGGCAACTTCCCGCGGGGTCAGTGGCGGACTTTTCCGGGACCCTCCGCCTCGATTCGCGCCGAGGAATCGAAATCGAGAGACGGGAGAGATCGAAACCCGTCGTCCCGACCCGGCGGGTGAAAACCGAAGGTTTCCCGCACATCAGCGTAAAATGCGAAATTCGATTCGGTTAGGCACTTCCGGAATTCCGAAACCACTTCAACTCCACGTTAACCATCGCCAGATCGCTCCTGAATAGTTAATTTCCCCCCCCCCCCCTCCGATTTTGATCTTTGGCGTCTCCTCGACGTGCCCTTTGAAATTTGATCCGGGAAACTCCGAAAACCTGACTCCGTTCCTTTTTTTTCGAAGCGCCCAAACCGCGGTCACCTTTCGGAGCGGAAAAATGAATTTTTTTCGACGGCGGCAAGAGAACTTCCCGCGTTGGACGATGGGGGAAAATCACCAAGCCGAAGCGGTGATTTACAATCCGCGAAAAATATTTCGAAGCGCTGAGAAGTGAATTAAGTCCGCCCCCCCCCAACGGGGCTTTAATAGCCGTGCGACGCGTTACATTTGCGTAAATGCATTTCGAGGGGATTCGACGAGGAGAAGTTGATTTGGAAAAGGTTCAAAGGAGCCGGGAAGGAATGGAGATTAGACAGAAAAGGAATGAATAATTGGAATCATTATTCTCGAGAAAGGCAAACATTTGATTCGCTGGAGGAGAAGGAAGGAAAACTCATTTCTATTCCAAAGAAGCTTTGACGGTAACAAATGATTTTCGACTTTTACCAGAAACCACGTCAGGGGCCCCATCCCCTCGTGACCCGCCGCAACCCCTCACTCCGAATACTTGGGGAGGAATTAGAGGAGGGAACAAAAAAAAAAAAAATCCCCGCTTCCCCTTTCGGGAGCGTGTCTGCTGCCACGAATAACTTATTTTCGCGATGCGGCTGAAATTAATTAAAACGTCGCACTGGAGATTTCCACCTGAGCGAGAGGAGCCGGAGGAGGGAGGATTTCTCACCCTTACCGCCCGGAAATCGCTCGTCGTGATTGACATTTGAAACGCTCTACGAGATTCTGCTTCGGGTGCAACCCCAACCCTCCCTCCCCTCTTCCACCCTTCTAATTCTCTAAATATTTTAAATTTTCCCGCGGAAATTGAATCGGAGGCTGCGGCATTCCTGCATCGTGGCTCCCGAGACCGCGCTCCCGCGAAAAGACGCGTTTCCCGCATAATTCTTCGCGGGAGGAAGAGGAGAAACCTTTTCCTCGGATCAGACGCATTTACGGATCGAGCCTTTTTCGCTGGGGCCGCAGCAAATTTCGGTTGCGCTGCAGCCGTTCGACGGGAGAGGAAAAAAAAAAAAAAAAAAAAGGCGAAATTTCTGCGTCGGTTCGGCGCAGGAAAATCTTGAGAGATTTTTTTTTTTTTTTTTTAATTTGATTCTCCGAGGCATTTCGCTGAAAGCTTTTTAAAGATGGATTTAAGGGTAAAAATGCCTTCGGATAAAATTAAATTCAAATAAACGGGGAGGCGGAAGCGAATTTGCTGTTGCTCGACCACGCTCCCCGCAATGTCTCCAAAATCGTGGAAGGTAAACAAAACGTGAAAAGCGGAAGCGATGAAATATTGCTCGTGTACAGTAATTGAAATCGGAAGTGGCGGCAGCGGGGGTGGGGGGGGTGTGGAATAGGGGCAGGTACGATCACTCCCGAACAGCGATAATGTTAAACGCCTGTGGAAATGGGGATGAACGGGATTTGGCGAGAGAACAATTACTTTAAAATCAATTTCGTGTTTTCGTTTCCTACATTATTTTTACTCTCTTGCGGGGAATCGCTGTTATGTTGGCAGCTTTTCCCCATCCACAGATTATAAGCGATTCCCTTCAAGTTTTTTTTTTTTTTTAGGGAAATTGTTTCGAGTTTTCCCGCGGAAAAAAAATCGAATTTTTTTTTTTTTGCTAATTTCCACGCTCCTCTGATTCCACTTCTCCCGCGGCACCACGCTTCCAGCCAATTTCCAAACGTGATAAATTATTTAACTTTCTGCCCGTCAGCGATCAATACAAATCCCGTCTTAGCTTTTGCCGCGGGGGTCGGGGAGAGACGTTAGGGAGGTGCGGGGGTGCGTGTGGAAAAAAAAAAAAAAGGGAAAATTTTTTTGCTTTGGGATCAGCAATAATCCCGATTCTCACGCCGGATGAAAATAAGGAGATTTCCTTCTCCAGCGGGGGATGACACTCGTTCCCGATTCATTTAAATGAATTGAATTTCCGTTGAATCGGTTCGCGGACCGCGGATTTTCCTTACTTCCGCTTTTCCTCCGGGCAAATCTTTCCGGACAGGCCACCGAGGAAACTCAAATTTTCTTCTTTTTCCCCCCCCCCCCCCGTAGATTTTCCGATTCTCCGCACGCTTCCCCCGTATTCGACTTCCTTTCCAATTACTCTCGACCATCCGCCGCTTGCTTTGTTCCCCTGCTGCAGAGGCATTGCCAGAGCGATTTCTTTTCAGGGGAGTCTCATAGAGGGAACCTGCCAAAGTAAACTAATAATAACCTGCTTCCGAAAATAATTGCCAATTAAGTCCCTGCGAAAAAAAAAAAGGTATCGCGGAGGCAGCGGCGCTCGAGCTTCTTCTTCAATAAAAACGATAACGACCTGAAACGAGTCTTTGCCGGTTTTCTTCCTTCCCGCATTTAATCCCGAACACTTTTTCTTCTTTATCCGCTTTTTCGACGGTACGCTCACCTGAATCTCGCACAAAAAAAAAAAAAAAAAAACAGAGTTTGCCGCAGCAGAAATATTAAAAGGGTTTTCAAAAATGCGGAAGATGTTTTGACGTTGCTGACGAAAAATCACAATGAGATAGCGAAATCCATTGATGCCGCTTAAAAAGAGATGGCAAATGCGCCAGGTGACAGCAACGACAATTCACGAAGACATATATATACATATATATATATGTGTGTGTGTGTGTGTGTGTGCTGCTTACACGCTGTACGTATTGACATGATAAGGAAAGTTTTTCGTACAAGTCATTTGACTTTTTCTGACGTGGTGAAACATGACGTGGGACACGGTCGGCAGAGCGAAAAGGATTGCGGTTTATTATGTCTAACTTTTAATTATTTTTATCGTTTTCAGATGCATCACCCGATTCAAATGAAGCCAGCCGATAGCGAAAATAGAAATGGTAAGTCAGCTATTTCATTTTCTTCGATGCCTTTCTCCGGGAGTCCAGAACGATGATCCCTCACTCGGTGTGCCGGTTTGCGGGGAGTTTAAGGTTCGGATCACCGGATTTTTTTTTTTTTTTTCGTCCCACTCGCTCCCCCGCAGTTTTTCCGGGGCGCGCGGGGCTGGATACTTTCATTAGCTGCGAAAGACAGGGGTTAATTAGCCATTCGCTGAACGTCGTACCGTTTCTGCATTATTAATCATCGCTGCAGGGATGCAGAGTCTTTGGGGTGCGATTTTCCGCATGAATCCATAATCCCGAGACCGTTTTTTCCGCCTTTCTTCCTTTTTTTTTTCGCACAGTTACGCAGTTTATTGGGGGCATGCTCCGATGCGATCCTTTCGGTTGTCAGCGATAACTCAATTCGGCTTTTTAATATTTTTCCCCCGAGGCATGATCGACACTTCTGCATTGCAAAACTCCTTTGTCTGCAAATTTTTTTTTTCGAATAAGATCCAGCCTCAGTCGCGGATTTCATGTTCCTCCTTTTTACGTTTTACAAAGCTTCGATGTATGCCCATTCGGCGCGCGAAAAATTTCCCCGCAAACGGTTTTTATGGTCAGAATAAAGGAAAGTTTTTATGCGGCCATGATTTGATAATTTTTCTCGAGCATTTGCCCATCAAATGGTAATTCAAATTAAATTGTCTAATTCGTTTTCTATTTTTGTTTAACGTTTGTTAATGTACTTTTAAATGACAATGCAAATCTATTGCGGAACAGAAATGACAAACGAATATTTGATATGGCCTTTTGAAAAAATGATGCGATTACCTCAGATGCAGCGTGGTTTGCTCCAGAGATGAAAATCAAGCTGAAATAATTTGGACATGGTCAAGAGCCCGGTATAAGAGTGCTGATTTCCATAAAACATTGATCATTAAAAGGCACAGCGCTTAAAATTATCACCGCAGGCGTATTCCCTGGCTCGGGGGATTTCCCGGGTCGGGGAAAAATTTTTTGAAAATTATTAATCGAAACTATTTTATATATAATTCAAGTATTAAATCTGGAAATTCGCTCCCGCTGTCCAATATGGAAGACCATTTCAATTGCGACCGCTTAAATACCGGGTTTACATACGTTAATTATCTTTTAAAAAAAAAAATGTGACTTTAAGTAAATTATGGTTAATGATCGCATAAGCAGCTCTTATTTCAGATATGTTGAATTGTTCTGCACTGGTTTTGAAATAGTTATATATAAGAGTAATAGGGAAATTTAAGCCCTTGCACCCGCACCCTCTCAAGCTGTCCTAGCTCAGCCTCTTTTCCCTAATCCCCAAAATCCCTTTTTAACTTTTGCCTTAGTGACTTGGGAGGTTTAACTTTTGCCTTAGTAACTTGGGAGGATTCCATTATCTAATTATGCTTATTCGGGCATTGAAAAGCATAGAATTTCTTGATCACGAAATCTGATCTAAATCTTCCCTCGGGAACCTCTTTTACATGAAAGGAAGGAAGGCAGGATTATTTCTTTTTGTCTTTGACATTTATCAGTAGTCCCTCCGTCGTCTCCCGCCTACCTCCAGAAAATTTTGTCTTTTCGTTAAGTAGCTCTTTGTCTGAGACCGGGGGAATCATTTCCATGCACGCATTTTGGATTCCAAAAGGATTCACCGTTATTAGTTCGCCAACGGGAACGGGATTCATCCGAGGTTTTTGCCGAGGGAACGCCGGGAAAGTTGTCGGAGACGCGAACGACCCCGGGGACGCATCCCCCAGACCCGAGAAACTCCTTGCAAGGTATTTGACCGGGTACCTGAATGCGACGGAAAGCTCCAAACCAGGGAAAAGTCAGCCCAGCATCGGGGGGGGTGGGGCCCGGACGGAAATAAAGGATGAAGCTTGAATGTTTTGCGCTGCATTTCTGTTGGATGTTTTGCCCGTCAGCTTGGCTCAAAGCAGTTGAGCTCTTCTTCTCTGGCCGGCCGAACGTCGTCGGATTAAACGAACGCGGGAGCGTAATTTATCTGCTACTCTCCGAAAGTGGAATCTTCTATCCGAAATAATTCAACTGCAGGAAAGGGAAAGTGAATCCCTTAAACCCGCTAACAAGAGTAACAGGTTTTTTTTTTTATCCATTTAACAGTCATCAGAGAAAACGTAACTTTAATTTAAGGGATCCCGCCATTGACAACCATTTTGGATTTGTTTCTTCGACGACGCGGGGAAAAAGGAAAAAAATAAAAATCTGTCAAATCTGTCGTGTTAACATACTTTGAACCTGCACCGAAATTTAACGCTCCCGACCTGATAAGCGCCTGAGTTACGCGTCCGAAGACGAAGCCGTCCTTATTTCGGAAAAAGGCAATGGAAAATCGAAATTGAGGCGAAGAGAGAGCATTAACATCCATGCAAATGAAGTCGGGGCCCGTTACGTCGGGGCCCCGCGGAAAAGTGCAGAACGTCCCTCGATCCGCTCGGGGAAGAGCCACGCGGCACGTGACGCGGCAAGGGCAGACCGCGGTGCCGTATCGCGGCCGAAGCATTGGAGGATTCCACGTTCGGCACGTTCGCGGTGTTGAGTTACCGTTGAAGCCGTGCCAAGTCACGGGTCACGCACCCGCAAAGCCCGGTCAAGTGACGTTTCTCCGCGGTCCCGGGACGTTCGCCCCTTCCTGAGGGAGAGCAAGGACTCGGGCGATCGAGTTACCGAACGTCGGGCGGAAACGTGCCACCGACCCGCGAAACGCCGCCGGACCCCGGGACTGCGGCAACATCGTCGGCGTTGACTCCCGTTCCCGATTCTCCCGCCTGGGCCTCCCTCGCATCCCCTTCCGGTTAAAACGCGAGCCGTACCGGAAACTCATCATTGCGATTTTTGTTCGGCTCCATTCGCTTCTAATGAGGCAGAATCATCGCAACGAATAATTCATGTAACGACCGAAGCGAACTTTTTTCCGGAGCTTTTCGAATAATTAAATCCAGTTTTAAATACCCTTTTTTTTTTCTCCTTTCTCCTAATATAATAATTATTTGGCGAATTAATTTTTATGCATTGATTTTCACGGAAGGAATCGACGATCGGAATATTCCAGCCGATCCCGTGGAGCTAAAAGCAAATTGTGATCGAGTGCCATTAGTGTTGAATGAAGCGTTCAATTTACGCCACAAAAGCTGCTCTTCCAGGGGATGCTCCTCCGGTTTTGCCCTTTTGACTCATTTATTTATAGATCTGACGTTCGGCTGCTTCCCCCCCCCCTTTCCCCCCCCATTGCCTTGGCTTTTCCCGTTTTTTCCCGGACGCTTTTCCCCGCTTCCTTGGCTGCATTTCACGTTTGCGGTTTCGGTTTTTTTTTTTTTTTTTTTGCGGCTTCGCTGATATTTCGCCGTGACCGCGGGGGGGGGGGGGTTCCGCGCCGGTTTTTTTTCCAACTGTTCCACCGCCCTCTTAAATCGCAGCCGGCGTTGGGCAGCGCCGCCTTGCGGAAATTCCGCCTAACTCTCTCGCGAAGGGGATGCACGGCTCGGGGATCTAACCGAGCGATCCCGCTCGGAAATCGCGAATTCCCGTTGCATTTCGTAAGGCACTCGTCCTCCCCTTCGCCATGTCGTGGCACGCTTCATCCCCCTCTGCGGTGCAGCTTATCTCGAAGGGTTTTCGTATTCCACTTGGACCGCGATCTGCATCCTTTTCCGCGCGCATCTTATCTCCGTGCATTTTTCGGTGCTTAAAGATTCGCCCCATCTGCATCCGCAGCGATTTTTTTTTTTTTACGTTTGTCTTTCGCCTTGATGCTTCCCGCATGTTCCTCGACGCGGAAAATACCGATCCCGCGAAGCATAATCTCCCTTCGTCTCTCCCGCAGGAATCCCTGATCCCGGGAGGAGAACCGGAGAGCGTTTTTTTTTTTTCTCCTTTCCGCCGGCGTCGCCTGACATCTGGCGGAAAAATCGGGAATCGCCTTCGTAAAAAAAAAGTTGTTTCCCGCAGCAGGAGCAGAGCCTTGCGAGACTCCCACGCTTGATTTCGCATGCCGGTCGGTGGTCTGCAGTCGAAGTTGAGGAGCTTTAGGCGGAAGACAAAGGAAATATCCGCTTCGCGTTAATTGAATACAAATTTTCCCCGGCAGTGAAGATGGAGAAAAGCTCTTTTTTCAATTAGTTTACAAGTCAATGGGAAATGCAAACGGTGAACGCCTCTGCAACAACTGCGGAAAGCTTTTCTCCCGAAGCTTTCCCTTCATTGTCTGTTTGCTTATTTCTCTCTTTTTCAGAATGTAAATTCCTTGAGCTTTCTCGGGGTTCCACTTTTCGCTTATTGATTTATTTGCCCGGAGACTATTTACCTTAAGGCATCTGCTCATTCTGTCGGTTTTTGGCTCGAGCCAGAAATATATTATACTTGTAAAACAGCACTCTGACTTTTAATTTTAACATGAAGAACGTTTGCCAATTTTTAACTTCTGCCGAAATATTCGGTAGCAGCTCTGTATGAACTCATCTTTATTCCGTATATAATGTGTGGGAGTTAACAATCAAGTGTCCACGCTACAGCGTGGCGAACATATATAATCTGCGGCTTCAAGCACGTTCGTGGCCATCGAAAAACATTTTTCCATAATAAATTCGGCCAATTTTCATGCTTTTAGTGGTAGCTTTTACTCTCTTTTTTTTAAGTTGTGAAATATCTTAAAATGGAACGTTCGGAAGAAGGAAAAGCGCAATCATTTTGACGAGTCGGTTATTTCATCTTTACATCTTTGTCGGTATGCCTGAAAAATATCTGGGACAGACTCATCGAAAACGTGTTATTATAGTTTCCAGACTCTCCCGATTCTCCGACAACATGATGTTTTATAATGGAACTGGATGAAAGGCGTCACATTTAACACATTTGCGTGTCAAATAAAATATGACCTGACCCGATATTCAATTTAAATAAGTAAAACACCAGGGTTTGAGGTTAGGGGTTATTAATTTTGGCGCGAAAGTAAGAACGTTTCGATGTTTCTCCTTCCTTCCTTTTATATTGCTTCGATGAATCGCGGGCAGTAGGCAGGCACGATGAGAAAAATATGGATTCCTTGGAAGTAATCGAGAATTTAGACATTGACGAGTTCTTTTTTTTTCGTGAGAGCTTCAGTTTATGGAAATTCCACGCACGGGGAGGGATGGAGCCAGACCGACCATCAAGAGCACAGCCAAGATTATCTGGCGCCCAAAGGTTATTAACAATCCATGCTCTGTTGTACATTCAGGCGGGAGTGCTGTTAAAAATAAATATAAAATCTGCTTCGAGCGAAGCAGATGAATTGACGTTTCGAAATATATCGGTAAGTGCGCCATTTGTGGATTGATTTAACGGCAGAACCGGACCGGGGAACTGTTTAATCCGGCAAAAGCGGGTCAAAAAGGATTCGCATTTAAGGTTCAAATAACGGGATCAAACCTTAAAAAGAAACCTTCGAGCTTACTCGGATTAACGGCGATCGCTCCCAAAATCGCTCTGACCGCATCCAAACTGCTCTCCATAAATCGCCGTTTGTCCCCGGCCCACGATTCACGGCACCGTTTATTTACTCTGCATTTAAATTCTCTAAAATTGCAGTGCTGAATATAAGATCCGTTTACTTTAGCAATGTCAACGGTTTCTGTGTTCTTTCCCGATCGCTGTAAGGGAGAGCGTTCGGTTCGAAAATCGCAAAAATTCCGCATCGGGAAGCGAACGCCCGAAATTATTATACGAAAAGGGGAAAAGTTTAGACCTGATCTATATATATATATATACATATATATATATAGAACGAAATCAATAATTTTGAATGAACACATCACCGATCTAATAACCGGTGCGGATCAAATATCGGAATTTGATTAATGGGCAACCACTCGAGAGAAGATTTCGCTCGGAAAAAACGGAAGGATGACTTCTCAATGGTTTTACAGGAGCACTGAGCATGAACTGACCTAACGACACGTATAAGGAGCTTCAGGGCCGGTTAGAGGCTGCCGCTGCTGCTGCTGCTGCCGCCACGCGTCTTGAAATGATATGCGCTCCCTGTACCTTCACAATTAAATTCAATTTTCCGATGCGAATTTACACGGGATTTGGATCCATCGACGTGTTATTAGCTGACGTGCATAATTTTAAAACTGATCTGTGCTTCCGTTTCCGCAATTTCGAAATGAAAGCAATCAAATCAAGTTTACCTTTCCCATCGGCATTTTGCTTAACAAATGGCTCGATTATGTCAGTCACACTCGCGTAATCCCTGCTCTACAGACAAATTCGCATTTGGAAACTGTTTCATCCTCCGCAGACAGGTTCCCGACCGATGTCAAGCGTAGTTATTGCTAGCGAAAGACCACAATGTTGCCAAGAGGTGAATTCCCTTGCTGCGCACCTGAAATTCCCTGCTCCTCTTTTCCATTGTCTAATCAAGCACAGCCGAATATATATATACACGTGGTATTGTACGGCCATTTTAATTAACAAGTATTAAAACGTTATTTATTCTTTGTGGATTACTGTTAACACTCCAGATGTTTCATAATGGATCGATCATGATATATTTATTACCAATTTTTTTTTTTGTGGCATCGGTATCATTTGGGCCCCGAAGATTGGCAGAGAGCAATGAAGGGGGATTCATTTTCTCGGCCTCAGCATTTAATATTTTGACCGATTAAACCTGATCAGACATAAAAATCCATGCCTTGGCGTTGTATTATTTCCGGTTTTAGATCGATTGATTGATGTCGCAGTAAACGATCTCTTGATGGAAATTTTTCATTTGAATTTTTATTACGAATAAAGTATTCGATTAAAGCATTTGTCAGATATCGGATAGCATTTAGAATTTTCCGTTGATTTTTACCCCCCCAAATGTTGTTTCCCTGCTCCGAGGGAAATTATGAGTCGGCATCAACAGCGCGCGACTCCGCATTCTTTTTTTCTCGTTGCACTTGGTCGCACTGCTAAGGATGAAACCGCGGCAATAATGAAGTTTTATCGGACCCGTATCGAACATATATTCCGGCATCATTTCCTTTCCGGAGATCTGCTCACGCCAGGCGGGAAAAAGGACGAGCCTTCCGAACAACAGCCGAAAGAAACGGGTTGGGCCTAACAGGCAGTTTGCAGGGTGTATCGAACAGCAATCGATTAAATCGTGTCTTGGTTGTCCTTGCCAGACGTCTTGCCATGAATATTCAGAAGTCGAGGATCGTCGGTCTGATGATGACATAACAGACGGCAATATCTGCTGGTACAGGCAGGATCTTTGATGTTTGCACTCGTCCCATCTTTTAGACGAAACCGGTGAAAATTTTATTTACCGTTTCGAATGCACATTTTCTCTCGCTAAAAGCTTTTTGTACAAATCCGATGCAGATACTATCTTCGTGTAAGCTTTGTTTTCGGTGACAGCTGTGATGTACATAAACCGATGATTATGCGAAAGCATCACTAACAAAAACGACCGACTTGGCTCCAACGGCGCTGCCCGTCTCAAGACAGACGGGAACGTTTATGCATTCTTCGACTTTCGACAAAATTTACATCTCTCCGCTTTGTCAGATTTTCATTATATTACATTAAAGGAAACGATGAAAATCCGTTTTACGTCTACGTGTTCCGCGGAAATGCGATCTCGTCCTTTAATGGCGAAATTCAGAATGCGTTTAACCCGCCAAATCGAAATTGGTTTTTGCTCGCGCGGCCGCATCGCGTTAAATCCTCGGGTCAAGCGCTGTTTCAGACGGTCGGGAGGCTCCGGACTGGGATCGGACGGGAAAAACACATTTTTGACTTTCCGAAAACCCGCCGTCGTCGACGGAAAATGATCGAATTTCGGCGGCGCGATCGAGAAAGCCCGGGAAAAAAAAATCAATGGCGGAACACCGTTCGAGCGGAAGGGAAGATAACGCGGAGGTCCCGAAGCGGCGGCGCGCGCCTTCCGATTTGTATGGCGGAGGTGGCGATTGATCGTTTTTTACCCACCCCCCCCCAAACCTTCCAACCGCTCCCCTCTTCCGGTTCGGGCTCAATCGATGAAATGTGGAGCCATCCGAGGCGAAGAGTAAAAAAGCGTACGCATGCAGTGGGTGTGCGTGCGCGTGCGATGACGCGTGAAATGAATAATAAAAAAAAGCTTTTCCATGTCATTGGTCCGGTAAAAATTTCATTGCCATTTTATTCCGCGGCCTCGGTGCGAGACCTGAACCTATGCCTGAGACTGCTGAATATTCATAAGTCACCGGGGCCCGATCGTATTCCTCCGAATTGACGCTTTCCCAGCGTGCGCATAATTAAGCAGGCGATGGGCATTGTTTGTCACGAGGCACCTCCACCCGAATAAATCATCTCCTGCCGGGGGTTTCGTCCGGAGCCATCGTCCCAGTTTCGAAAAGGAAAAAAAAAAGGCGAAAGACGAAAAGCCTTTCAGATGTCCGGCTCTCAAAAAAAGCAAAACCCCTGAGCCGAATTTTTTTTTTTTACAATTTCATATATAAAAGCAAGCATTGCTCACGGTGAACCTTCGATATGATTTGCCGCATGCAGCGCGGTCAATCCGAGGATAATATTTAACCGCGTAAAAAGAAAAAAAAAATGATCGAGGCATTCCGGTGTGAAAACGTCTTTGTTATATATATATATATATATATATTTATATGGCCAATAAAAACACGGCCAACCTAATTGAATAAATCGTGTGCGGATTTAATTTTTAAAAGCCTCCTTCTTTATCGGTCATCCATTATGCCGGGGGTCGTCGTGGCCATTCCGTCAATTCCTGGCGACAGTTTCCTGCGACGCGTGGCAGGAGGAAGTTTCGTCATCGAAGCTCCAGGGAGAAGCGGAAGTCGGGACTCCGACAGAGGGCGCTGAAGCGCCGCAGGTACCGGCGAAGAACTTCGGGTCGGTGGCCGATTAGCGATGACGTCACTGATACAGAAATCCGCCTCCGGCTCCGTTTTATTTTTATTACACTTTCAAACGTGCGACTGCAGCCGCGGTCGACGCCTCCCTGCGAACCTCCTCGGAAGCGGTTTGAAGTTTGCCTTTTTCCTTTAAAAAGTGCGACAAAAAAAGAAAAAGGAGCGCAATTATCGCTTAATTTGCTCTTGCACGTTCTCTCTCTCTTTTTTTTTTTTTTTTTTCTTCTTTTTTGTTATATTTCTTTTCGACGGCCTGTCGTCAAACATGCGGGAGCTCTGAATTGATTCTCCTCGAACCAAGTTCGTACGCGCTGCCGCTTTATTTTTACATGACAAACGCTTCCAAACCTCTGCCGGAGTCCCTGACGAATATTTTATCGGCGCTGCATTTATTTTCTATTCATTCCGCTTTTTTTCGCCTCGGGACGATCGAAGCACCGTATTTTTAACTTCATTTAAATGTAAGACGCAACTTATTTTTCCTCCATTCATGCGCCACATACGCGATGAACCGAACTTCGCAAATATTTCTCCAGGATTTTTCTCCTTTTTTTTTTTTTTTTTTCTGTTGCGATCCCGCGCCGTCCGATTAAATTAATTTCGTTTGAGATTAGCGAATCGATGCTCCGCAAAAATATCATCATTTTCGTCATTTTCCCGTGTTCCGCTGTCGCTTGCGCGCTTCCGTTGCCTGACTCGATATCCTTCCGCCTCCTCCTCGGTCCCGTTTCATCAAGGACGGGATTTTCATTCATAATTCAATCCAATAATCCTCAAAAAAAAAAAAAAAAAAAAAAAAAAAACCGGTTCAATATTCGTGTCCCGACCCAATTACTTTCCCCTTAACGTTTACGTACGTGCTTCTCATTTTTCCCCGATCAATATGCTCCGGCCGCGGAAAATTCGCGCGGGAAAAAGAAAAGGAAGCGGAAGTCAAGTCGGGGGAACCCGGAAAATTTCGCCGGAAACTTTTTGGTTTTTATTTTTTTTCGCGCGCGATTCCCCGACGCGTCGCTCCCGATTTGACCGTCGGGAAAAACCTCCGCGTTTTCCCGGGTTTTCCTTTTCCCCTTCGGTCGGTCACCGCGCCTGCAGAAAAAGCCGCGGCGTCCGCCGAGGTTCTCGCGCTCGAAGCGCAATCCCCCCGGAATGGAAGTTAACAAAAAAAAAAAAGTGAAAAAGAAGAAAAGGAAGGAGAGAAAAAAAAAAAAAAAACGTTGTAGAATAAAAACGCTATTTAAACATTTATCTATAATTAGTAACAGAAATTTTCATTATGCGTTTGCTTATAAAACGTTTTCGAATTTCGAAAAAAAAAAAAAAAAAAAAATTTTTTTCTTTCACCCATGCTTGCCTTACGCCCGATTTGGACGACCGAATTTCGCGTTACAAATGACGTATGTTCAACGGCACTTGGGCAACTGCGGTTTTGCCGCTGACACGATGCAGAAATAAGAAAAAGCGTTCGTTACACGAGGAAATGCTGAATAATCAGAAATCGCGTTATTAATGTATTTCCATAGAGTTTTATATTGCGTTTGACGGGCGAGGCGGAGGCAAAACCGCGGAGCGTATGGTGATACGGTTTGTAACGCGACCGCCATTCCTCGCATTGAATATTACTGTTTATATCTTCAGTCTTATTCCTGATCGCGAACGTTAAACATAAAAGGCAAAAAAAAAATAAAAAAAAAAATAAAAAAAAAATAAAAATATGAAAAAATAAAAAACTCGCTTTTATTTTCGGTAAATTTTTGTACATACAGGAATATTTATTTAATTATTTATTCGTTAAGAAATCGAGACAAATAAATTTGAAAGTGATTTTTTTTCGGTCGAACGTTTTTCTCGCGTTAAAAAAAAAAAAAACAAATTTCCTCGTTTTGCTGCGTGAATTTTTGCCGCGTTTGTTATCAGTTTAGGTTAAAATGGGATGTTTCTCGTGCCTTTTTTTAACGGATTAATTAATTATCCAAGGTAACGGATATATTTTGAAATTGGTTTTGCTGATCGCGCAACAACCGCGTTTGTCACTCTGAGTAGAAAATGAATAAAAATGTTCGATTTTTAAGTGTGCGGAGTAAACCGACAAACTTATAATACGTAGTAATGTATTTGGTGTGATGATGTGAATATGCAGAATGTTTTGCTTTTGGGTCGGGGTTTTTTTTTTTTTTTCTTTTATTGTTTTTTGCGCTTTCCCGACCGGGTTCCGCGAGTGAATCGAGCCTTCGTTTTAATTTTTTTTTTTTCTTGCGCATTTTTCGCCGGCGGAATTCATCGGGGAAACAGTTCGGAAGCCAGCCTTTGGTCGTCCCTTCCCTCGACGTTCGGTGTAAGAAAAAAAAAAAAAAGGATGAAAAGCGGAACGCGAACGTTCTCGGATTGATGACGCAACGATGAAACCTGAATTCGTCACTGAGGCATACTTCCGATGTATTCCTGAAATGCTTGTCATTGATTGGCAGTCGCCATCTTCAATGACGTAACGTTCGGATTCCATGTTGTTCTTTGATATATACCACTATGGTTTAATGTTTTATTCACTTGGTCGGCCATTAAAACTCTGAATTCCCGATAAAAATGTGGAAGGCTTTCGGTTCGGTTGTTTGGTGGGGAAAGCGATCGTTAAATGGGAGCTTTTCCCTTTTTTCTTTCCCCCCCCCCCGCCTTCTCTCTTTGCTTTTTTATTTTTCCGGCAGAAACAAGTCGAAAATGTGAATTTTCTCTCTTTTTTTTCCCCGACCCTCCCCCCCGTACTCTCCTCCCCGATACTCTCGCCATGTCTTTTCGTCTCCCGCGACAGTAATTTGGGAGCAGGGCGCCTCGTCGGAAAAAAAAAAAAAAAAAAAAGAAACCTCAAGATCGAACGGAAGGGAATCGGGCATCCGTTGTTGACGCGTCGAAGCAGCGGTTGATTCGAGAATTGTGGCACCGGGGAAGGAAAATTCCGTTGGCCACCCTGCGCGTTCTCGGGATTTTCGATCCAGGAGGGCGGCCGCATTTTCCGCGCGCCTCCGTGTGTTCGAAAATGCGCACCAAGAGGGGAAATGCCGACCGGAGAAAAAAAAAATAAAAAATAAAGCGATTTGCTGCGGATAGAAAAGCGGGAATCATCCTAAATCGAAGATCTGTATGAATTGACCTTGACGGGAAAAAGTTTGCCGTCTTAATTCGCTGCGATATATTAAATATTTTATGGCGGAGATAATGCCAATGCCGTGTCCCTTGAAAGAATTGTTTGCACAGCTTAGAAATTAGTTGATTTTTTTTTTTTTTCAATAACCGTCGCCGCGTAACCCTTAACTGATGTGTCGTATGCTGCATTCACGCTTAGCCTTAATAAAAGTTGTTATTACCAATTATTATAAACCTATCGTAAACTTTAAACATCATTTTCGTTCTACCAAAATTAGACATTAAAAAAATAAAAAAAAAAATATGGATTGCATCGCGTCACCTGCAAAAGTTGTGTAAAATTCGAATGCGAACTGTATGTATAAATATACTTTGCCTGCCTTTCCATTCGGAATAATAACCATTGCACAATATAAAAGCGTGAGTTATTGGCTTTCTTTATAAGACATTTTTTTTTGTCCTTAAACGATGCCTGTATGATATAAGCAATGCTGCCATTTCGTAATTTGGGAATGTATGTAAAATTTTGGTTATGTGCTAAAAAAGATATTTTCGGTATCGGACAACACGAAGAAAATGATCCTTTTCTTTTGCACATTCCGATATGCTATATTATTACATTGTAGTTGTTTAAGTGTGTGTGTGTGTGTGTGTGTTTTTTTTCGGTGTTTCATTTTTCCTTTGTGTTCACTTTTTCTTTCTTTTTTAATTTCAACTTTGGATGTTCGCTGATGGCGACTCAATAAGATAAATTTATATCTGAATCAGAACTGTAACACTTACGGCATCGCGAGCATTATATCTATCATGCAAACGATTCATTCCATTCTCTAATGCACTTCGTTTGTCCGGTGAAATAAGAATCGGGAGGGACTTTTGATAATGTTTCACGTGATAATGCGGAGAATTTTTTTAAAAATTTACATTGGTGTATACCGCGCACACAAATGCAAATGCATGTTTGAAAGATGCACTGAAACAGATTTCCAAAGATTATAAATATTTAAATGGTGAAACTTACGAGAAAGAGGAGATAATTCGATGTTGGACATTCGTACCCCCCCCTCATGATGCATATTTTTACAGGTATCCGATGTGACTTTGCATTTTAGATATTTCTGTAATTTTCATTTCATTTCTCTTGTTCCGCTTCGGTAAAGAAAATGAAAAACGCTTGCGCATTTTCCGCCGTCGAAGAAACATTATCACTTTGTCGATATGGATGCAGCAGGAGTTCCTGCGGTCCGCGGAGAGGGCCTCGCCACTGCTTTTCCTCAAAATTGTTATACCTCCGAATTTTCGAATAGTCGAAAATCAATAAAGCAATAAGTTTTCGCATCGAACGTTACGCTGTCGAATACTTGTTCGCTCTTCAACGCGGGCATTTACAAAATTGTCGGTTGGTAATCCCGTTAAAAAATCTTATCGCATTCGCTGTCGGCTTCGAAGGAGAAGAAAAAAAAAAAAACATGCAACCCGCTATCAGTCATCAGGTTTTCTTAAGCCGCTTTTCCCACACGCCGAGGGCCGAGGGGTGGCTTTCCACACCCTCGGAAACCGAGCCCTTTACGAAAGGCTTGTGGCTGCGCCGGAATTTGCACCTCCTTTGGAGCGCGGAGCGCGCGAAAAAAAAAGAAAATGAAGGAGTCGAAAATTCATCGTGGATATGTTAATTGCCGGGTCCTCGAGGCCTCAGTTTTGATATATTTGCTTTTCAGATTCATCCTTATTTACACGACAACATCATTGCCGTCATTATTGTTGCCTTGTTTTTTCCGTCTCCTTTTTCCGTTTCAATTCTCCTCCTTCGATCTCTCCGCGTTGTATTTCGCTCAAATTTTTACCCTCCGACGCCCGACATTTTCGGCTGGTGCAAAGTGCGAATTTCCCCGGTTTCGGAAGTCGTTGGGAATCCTTTCCCCGTGCCGTTGTTCTCGGTTCCCGACCATCGAGGCATTTCCCGCCCGCGGTTTTGACGAAAGGTTTCGGTGCGTGACCGCGGACGGGGTTCATAATATTTATTTCGTAGCCTATTGATCATCCCTCGTAAAAGAGCACAAAGTATTTCGGAACGCATACCCGCCGCTCTCCACAGTTTGAACGTTATCTGGCACTGTACGATAAGAACGTGGCTCTTTCCTTTGATATTGCTCGGTTGCATTCGTTGCAGGCGCAGAAGCGCTCAATTATATTGCTGTTTAGACAATATTTCGAGGTTATTGTAAATTGATATTAGAAAATGAAGGTCAATGAGCGATTAGCAACAAGTTTCTGTACTGTGTAGTCTGAAATTTCCAACATGTGTCGAACAACTCCACTTACTTTAAATGGACTCCGGTGTTGCACACAATTTGCGGTCGCACTGGATAATGAATCTGAATTATTTAATGCCGGCGCAATTAATGGATCCGGATAAGAAGAGAAAGATGGGAGAGGAAACAAAAAATATTTTGCGTCCATCGCATTCTCGCACTTGTTCGAAATTTGGCGAATTTCTTCCACGTTCGTTGCGCACTTTCATCTTCCTTCTTCAGTGGATGCCTTCTTGGAGCGAAATCCGACACCAGAAGTGGCACCACAAGTTAACCCTCGGACGTGAAAAATTTTTCGAAGATGCACTCTTGTGCATTCCTCGGCGCTGTCGCGGGAGAAATTAGTCGCGATGCTAATGAAGACACTTTAATAGACGGTGGAAAACTCGTTAAGTCCCTGAAGAGCATAAAACTTGGAAAGCTCCGGACTCCGGTAATTATATTAAAAAGTTTCCAAAGAGACGGCACTTTGCATTCCGGAAAATTAGATCCAAAATGAAAAACATTAGAAATGCGGTTAAAATTATTTGGATAGCGACGAAGGAGCGACGTTCGACGCAAAGCGGTGCGTTAGAGGAGGTGCTTCGGTGCGAACGGAAGAACGTTTAAAATATCGAAACGAACGGGGAATTTTGAGTGACTTTTTCTTGTTTTCCTCTGCCCCGACTCAGTCAGGCGGGCGTATATTCTTACTCGAAACGAGAATATGCAAATGCCCTACTTTGTGTGTGTGTAGATGTTTTAATTAACGACAAGAAATGCTTTATGAATGTATCATTTTCAAGGCTCCGTGCCTGCTATTCAATTGATTGCTGACGTGCGTCGCTGAAAATGACAAGAAATTTAATTCCTCAATTTGTTTCTTAAATTAACATATTGAAGCGGAGTTAAAACCCGCGATGTGCCACCTAAAATTTGGCGCGGACTCCATAACCGAAACATGGGTGATCCTTGCTTGCATAATATGCGTTACATCTTAATTATCGATATTAAAAACTGAAAATAATCAATCGGAAAGCTGAACGAGCAACGTGAACCTGCAGCAAAGGCGTAAAGATTTGATGTTTGCGTATATTGATAAATATATTGATCATATGCTTTGCATATGCGCATAATATTATCTTTTATCGGCTGATACAACTCGTGCTTTCGTAACCTGCACTCTTTACCGATTTTTTCCATCATGGAACGTTCAATAAGTTCGATCAATCCTTCTGCACGAGAAAAATGCGCTTCCCGTTCCCTCCGCATGCATTTCGATGCATTCCATCGCCGAGTGCCACGACGTTCGCCGGACGTTCTCCTAAACGACATCATGCGTTCTCCGGGTAAATATTCATCGGGGTCGTATCCTCCGACGCCTCCTTATTCCCCGGTCACGCGCGATTCGAGCGATGTTGCGGCCGTCGCGATACGATCGAAACAAACGGCCGGGACTCCCGAGAACCGGGATTAACAAATGTCATTTCTCGCTCCGGCACTTAATTTCTGACGAAACCCCGCGGTTTTCACCGGATCTGAAAGGTTTTCGGGGTTAAACTTCCGGCAAGCGACATCGCGTTTTGAGGAGCCCGAAGATAAGGGGCTCCCGTTCCGGCGACGAACCACCGCCTCCTCGGAGGGGCGACCTTTCCGAAGATAACTTTTTGACGGCTCTCCGATCTCGTTCGGCGCTATCGCCAAACCTCACTCAGGAGTGGGTTCCAACCTCATTATGCGTGTATTTATTTTTTTTTTTTTCCATGCTCACGGGGCTTGCGATCTTCGACTTCTACCCCTTGGCCTCCACCTGAAATATTTAAAAATTAAATGAATTTTTTTCCGTGGAGGGAGAATGAACCGTTTATAATTCCATTGACTTATTGCCCTCAAGTCTATGTTCATACATATGTTATTTTTCTTTATAACTAAGTCTTTTCTAATAAATATTAATGTCCTTTTTGACAGAAAACCATTTCATCGATTATCTGTTTACTTCTTCAGTCGATTTCCCCCCCCCCCTTTTCTTTCATATTTAAATGCTCTCTTTTACATAGTTAAATTTTTTATGCAGGACTGATGCCTTGTCAAAGCATTTTATTTGATTCTGGTTTGTTGGTACGATAACGAGTTTTTAAGGTCCGTAAGGGAAATATTTAAAAGATGAGAGGAGAAACGGGGAAAAAAAAAAATTACCGGGCCAAGAAGACCTGAAATGGGTTCCTGGGATGAATTTTGGGGAAAAAAAGGGAAAGGAAATTTCGATGCCATAAGGCGATCTCATGTTATTGGATGGCAAGTGCTAAGGGTTCTTCGACAAAGCTCGGTTTTCCTTATGGCGATTGCGATCGGAATAAGTGTTGAATAGGAAATTTTCATAAATGAAAACAGTTTTCTCGGTCGTCTGATTTGAGGATGCCGGAGCTTTCCTGTTTCATTGGAAACCGAATGAAAGCTTATATTTTTAAAACATATTTTCTCACCCTTGCTTCCTAATTTATTTTGTGTAACGGATTAAGTGAATGTCCGGACGCGGATTGAACATCAAAAACTGACATATTACAACTTTTATGGCGGGGAAAAAAAAAAAAATCAATCATGTTACTAGTAATAACTCTGAAATCCGTCTTTACATATTTGGGAAAATGATATGGTATCAATTACTGATCTTGGATGATTTTAAGCTGAAAATCATTCGTTTTTACTTAGAAACTAATTAAAAAAGAAGCATTAAATAATAAAAAGAATTCATTAAGAACCGTCCTTGATCCCAAATATACATTTTGCAAGCCTTAGGTTAATAATATTCGACATTGATACGTCTATTAAACATAAAAATCTTATCTATTTCAAAAAATAAAATACACCGAGTCCTAAATAGGGTATCAATATTAGTTATGAGCTGGTGCCAATCAAAATTATTACCATTTATATAAAAAGCCTTTTAATTAATGGTATTTAAAATTAAGGAAAAGCTCTTTGAAAAGTTTTCACAATGAAAAAAACGAGGAAAATGAATTAAGTAAAGGAGTAAACTCATTGTACAATCATTTAAATTTTACTAGCAATAACTTTAAGATTTTTTAATGTATCAGCTCTAAATGTGTTGATTGTATAAAACTCTGAAAATATTTTCAATATAAATTAAAATTTCTAATGGAAAAACATTTAAGTTGCCATTTACAAGTACAAGCCAGATGTTATTCTTCCGAAATATATTGTTTTTCATAAGGAAAAATTTTAAGTTCGGGAACTCGTTACCAAATCTGTATATAATTTGCGGTGTTTTGTTTGAGAAACTACTTCTTTTTAACATCATTTTTAACCTTTTTTTTTTTCGCTTTAATTTAACATTATAATTAGCCCCGGAAGCTTAAGTTTTTCGTGTTTTCCGAATGAAAGGTTTTACCTGAAGGGTTTCCCCCTTGGGTAGAAAGATTTGAAAGGCTGCTAAGAGAGTGCTCTAACATTTTCACGGCAAAACATAAATATGAGCTCTCATTTTATCGAAAATTTTAATAAAATCCTAAATAAAATTTTGGAAATTTTGCGTAAATAGCATGTGTGAATGTTGTTCCGCATTGTTAAGTGATTTCCCAAGATATCAGTCAATACATTTTTATATTACATCCAAAAATTAATTTTATTGGCCGTGATTGGAAATTCTGAATGATTATCACATCTCATCACGATCTCGCAGATTAGCAATCAAAACATAAATCTGAATTCTTAGATTTAAAATGTAAAAAATACTCACGAAAAATTAATTGATATTCATTTACAAAGTATCTAAAATCTTAACATCGTGAATTGCTTTAAGCTTGTAAAATACGAAAGCAATCCATGCGTAAAGTTCGTAATATTAATAGTAATAAGTTTTATACTCCGAAATCTTTTTTTTTATTCCTTCGTAAAAGTTAAGATACTTTTTTACTTGCAGTTTATAATTTTATGTATTTAATTTTAAAATAAAACTAATTTTATATTTATTTTATGCGATTTGAAGACAATAAATATGACAGTTACGGATGCTTTTGTATAATTCGATGTGATCCGATTTTATGTTCGGTATCCCTTAATGGTTTTGGATGATGAATTTTTCTCCAATTAAAACCTCTTCACTAATTGAAATTATCTTTTCATATATGATGGCCTTATCAGATTTTTTTTTTTATTTGAGCATTTCAATCGAGATTTTAATTTTTTTTTAGATTTTTAGCTTCTAAAAAGCGAGCTGCATCACGCATAAGTCATATTATGTTAACTTTTTATATAAATATCGCTTGTGAAATATTTCTGTACTTGATCTGTTAAAAATCCCGGACTCCGTGCTCAATCTATTTTTCTTAATGATTTTATTTATGTTGCAACAATAAATTTTTTTTTTACAGGCGAATATTAAACGTTATGAAATATTCTCAATAGAGAGTACTAACCGTTGTGCGTGCCCGAGCGCTACATTTATATTTTAAAACTTAAATGTAAAAAAAAAAAATTTATCTTTAGTTCTGGAAATGAACGTAAATTTTACATTTGTTCCTGATTCGGTAATAGTTTTCTCACTCGTATAATTTCGGACGGCTCCATTTACGAGGTTTCGTTTTACCAATACGTAAAAATATGAAGATTTTTAATAAAAGTCAATAAAATTGGCATGAAAGGAGAAAAGGATCCCCTTCTGATGCCGGAAAAGCCTCGAAAAGGTTCTAGCCATCTTGAAAAGGTTAAAAAAAGAAAACCAATCCATCCATCAATTTCCCTCGGTATTTCATTTTTTTTTTTCACTATGAAAAACAGCCCCAGAATTGTTATTAAAGATAAAAATAAGATTGTCTTTATTGAGTGTACCAAATCATTTTTGCAATCCCGGCTCCGGCTTTGCCATTAACTGGCTCAATTAACAGCATTGTCCATTGGCTTGCAGCTCTCATGTAATGATAATCGCCATTTATTTCACCATCATGATTTGCGTTCAATCGGTTACGCATTCTTACAAATACATTGAGGGAATGGCACAGAGTGAGAGGGTATCTTACCGGTTTCGGCGTACGTTTCAGTGGTGCACCCTTTCGCGCTGCGGGAATCGCTCTAAAACTGTGCTAAATTCTCCTAAAGGAAGCCTTGATATTCATAAGAACGGTATGAAGTACGGTGATACAGGAAAAAGTAACTAATTGCACTTGGAACTCTTTATGGCCTGTGGATTTACGCACGAATTACATTTCTTGATGAAATGGCATACAAAAAAGTAAAAAGAAACCTCAAAATTTGATGAGCTGTTTTTAGATTGAGTACTTGGTAATGCCCTTGAAATATTATAGCAAAACAAAGAAATCTCTGTAGAGTGTAAACTACTATAAATATATGAATGATAATTGATATTATTTTATGTTTTCTTGGTGGATCTATCAATCGTGGACGAAGCTGAATCCGTTAATTATTTTACTTAAATATCTTCTATTTTCTGCATCAAGTATCGAATCACATAAACTAAATTTATACCCCCTTAACGTTTATCAATTTTTATTTGTTAAATCCATATCTTTTTCATTTCGGATACGCTAAGTTAGATATAATAAAATTGTTGCTCTACTGTACGCCATTCAGCGTATTTGTTATTTGTCCCGTTTCTTATAATGAAATGTTTTTATTCAGAATAATTCATCTTTGAAGATGTTTTTCACGTATTACAATGAGGTCATGACATGGCTTATAAAAAAAAAAAAATTCTTCACATGTTTGATCGAATGTAGGAAATGTAACTTTTTCCACGCGTACATATTAATAACTACATAACTTGAACATTTTAACTTTTTTTTTTGAAACATGACGATTTCGGGGATGCGTCGAATATATATATATATATATATATTATATGTGAGAGCATATTCATTTAGAGTTCTTTCGAGTTTCGTGTTGGGGTATGACTTTTAAGCCATTCCACAATTGCTCTCTGCCATCGCGGTGGACGGAGCCGCCGGTAAACTTTGTGCAGACGTTCGCGGAGCGTGGAGCAGTTTCCAGTTGCAATTTTCACGTTCCCCCTTTGTCGTAGCCTCCGGTGCAGAGCCATGCCGAGATCGGGAATTGCTCGAAGGGTTATGGGAAAGGGGCAAAACACTATTTTCCTTTCCGAATCTTGCAAATTCTCACGAGAATCGAAGAAGGGAGAAACAAAACAAAAAAAGCGATTAAATAAAAGCGGGGGGGGGAGGGAGGGAGGGAGGCATCCGCTCCGAACACGATTTTCCACTAAACATCCATCAAAAAACTAATAAAGAAAAAGGAAAAAGATATTTCTGACTAGGAATAAGCTGGAAAAAGTCTTTTCGTGAGGCCAAGTCAGAATGGAATTAAATGTCAATTTAGTTTTCCGAATCCCCAATAGCATCCCCCTCTGAGCTCACCTCTTTTTTTAATCTTTAAATTCATAAAACTAATATAATTTAACTTTTTCGTGTCCCCGATGCCGAGGGGCGGCCTTTTCATCCGCAGAATATCGAGTCGAGCCGTCTCTGAATCCGCCCCTTCGATGCGATTGAGATATGTTCGGCGCGCTGGCGGAAGGGATTCGAAAGCGGGTAGCGTGTCGGTAGGGTACACTTTTGGGTGTAACACACGGAAGTGTAAGCTGCGCGAACCGAGCGAGCTAATGCGCTGTTTACCAATAATGAATGATAAGATGGAAATTGTCTCTGAGAATGCTTCGGTATAATTGTAAGAGGAATGAAACTTTATGGATTCGATTTCGTTTTATCTTCCTTGTGAGGAGGAAAAATGAAAATTCGAACGAGATAAACCGCGTCTGAGGCCACCATCGTTGGCGTGCCTTGGACGGCAGCATTACCGAGGGACACCTCGCACGGGTATTATGTTAAAAAATAAGTTGAAAAGAATCCCCCCGAACTTTACGAGCAAGCATAAATGGTAATGCTTTCCGCTCTTGCATTTCATGGCATCCTTATGCGAACCATTTATCGCGGGGCATTAATATTTTTTTTTTATGAAATTGAATTTACCAAAAGCGGAAGCGTCGTATAATTTTCTAATGGCCAAGTGAATATACCGAGCTGCCGCGTAATCCGGAGGCATGGAATTAAGGCACGCCCGGAAAACTCCTCGGGGGCTCTTTTTCCATCCGAGTTTGAACGGCAGAAAGAGGGCAGAAATTTGAATTTTTTTTTTTTTCCTTCCACAAGGCGAGGAGCCTTCTGGAGGAAATTACCGAGCCCGGCCCGCGAGGCAGTTTGAGCTTTCCGGGGCCCGAATTAATTTTCCGGGCAGGTCCTCCTCGAGGAAAAGTTGGCTTCGAATTTTCTTATCAGGGAACTTGGGAGTTCATCGACACGGGACACGACAAAGGACGCAGCAGGCTTTGATAAGTTCAAAGGCAACGAATTTTTAATGCCGATCGAGATGAAAAGACTTGGCGAGCGACTGTGTCAGTCAGTCAACCCCTCTGGTCCTCCACCCTCCACCCCCCGGGCACTGCTTTCTTTCATTTAACTCTAATAATTCCTGTCCTGGGAGACGACGTAAGTTCCTCTCAAAGCGATAAAGAATTCATTTTGGTTGTTTCTCTAGAAGAACGGAAACGTTTTGATAGCGCGAGAGATATTGAGGGATCGCCCAGGGGCGTATCTAGCCGGAATAAAAAAGAAAAATATTTTTCGCCTGAAATTTTTCAGGATTATCTGCGAGAGCGCGAAAAAGTTAAATTAACATAAAGACAGTCGTCGAGTGCGCAACCTTTTTTCTTTGTCATTCAAACTGTTTTGCTTCTAAGAGTGATTCCAAAACGCTGTCGGCATCTCGCGAAGGAAGGCTGTGAAAGGCCGAAAAGGAGTTGGGGGGGGGCCGAAAGAAAAAGGTTCGAATGAAATTGCTACTTCCGGAAAAGGTTTTGAATGAACACCGGTATGAAGTTGCGAGAATCGGAGAGTGCCAGGGCGCTATGAAGAGCAGGCGCCTGAATTTCTATCCCATCCAACAGCATCCGTATTTATCTACCGTTCAGCTGGATTCTTCGGCTTATTACCGGCCCTCCACCGGGTTCATCTATTTGCCGAATTCGTATTTCACTGCGGATGCCGCACCAGCCGCAGATAACGGCAATGCAGGTAAGGAGTAGATAATTTAAATCGCGGGATTTTTCACCGAGGCGAAAAACAGCAATTTCGATCCGAGGCGGGAGGAGACGCCTTGATCGGGAGAAATTGACTCCTTTTGCACGCGTACAAAAAATAAAGTTAATTTTTGCCAACGTTATTTACTCCGGTTCACAATGCGAAATCGCAAATTTTTGCAGTAAATTCAAATTTACAAAACACGTAATAGCGGACCGTGAGTCGCTGCGGACCTTCGCGAAAGCGGCACGGTATACGCGGACGAAGAGGCAAAATTAAGTACTTTCGCTTGCATTTGTGGAACGAACCACGGCACAGGTATGCCAACCACGTGCGAGGCGGATTGGCACCTTCCTAAGGGGTGGAAAAAAAAACAGCTACAGGGCAACGAAAGTTGCTGCCACGGTGAAGTGTATTTTGGCGCGACGTTGGATCTGGCGCATTTCCCGCCCCGCCCCCCTCCGGACTTTAAACTCCCGCAATTTAAACCGATTTAAAGTTCCCTTTCACCACGTGGCGCAAACGATTGAGCAAGGTTTGAGAGTTTTGTACCGGATTAAAGCGGATTATCTCGGAAACTTTATATTGATTCCTGTACAATAATAAAAATCTTAATAATACCCGCAAACACCGTGGTTTAATTTAACCTCCTCAAGACCCGGTTAAGAAAAATCATCCGAGGTGTTTTGCACCTCTTAGATCACGTCCATTTTTCGTTGATTCGCGATCTTAAAAAGTAGATTTCTTCTCGAACTGACACGTCAAATCAGTACGTTTAATTTAGGCCGTTTTAAAATGGGCTCGGATTTCCAATTTAAAAAAAAAAAAAAAAAATTGCTGACGAACATTGATAAAAACCTCCTAATATTTCTTTAAAAATTGACAAAATTATGCCATTTCGCTGCTGTTCGCATTGAAGCATTCCTCAATTTATTCCTCCCAATTTGTACCGATGTGTACTTTTCATTTGCTCCAATATCGCACGCGTTATATATTATATATTACAAATTTTACACACTTTTCATTTTAGCGTAATTAAATGTACATGCCACCAATTGTCACAGTGTTGATTCTGTTTTATTCCGCTTTGCATATACCTCATTTAAATTCCCTTTTCGGTTTTTATCTACTTGATCTAAATTTCATTTTCGTCTGCACTCCATCAGTTTCGCCTTTCGTTTATTTAATATGTCATTAATCATAACTATACAAATATTCTTGACGTATTTTTGTTTGTACTGAAAGAGAAGCCGGTATCCCGCTTTACCGCTCATTCTAATTTATTGAAAATATGGAATTGCTTTATATCCCGAGTTTGCACGTTCCATGATTCTTATATTTCCAACTTCGGAGCGGCCGCTTTTCTCCGTTCAATACCAAATAATTCTTTCTCAAGTGAATTCGCTCGACTTTGTTTTTGTTGTGAAAGCCTCATGCCACGGATAAATATCCTAATCTACAGTGAAAAGTTTTGACTTAAACTTTTCCCTCCTCCCGTAATCCTATTGAGGAAACATTAATTTAACGTGGAAACCCATTACTTACGTACATGAGGTATTTGGGATTAAGCTTAAAACCTGAAAAAAAAAAAAAAAGAAATTTTTTTTCTTATTTTCTGAAAGACGATTCGCGGTCAGCTTTATTTTCGTAAAAACTTCATGATGTTTAGTTATAGAAGGGAAAAACCCTGAACTCTGCGCTTCCCAATGGAATTCAACTTTTATATATCCATTACTTAAAATAGAATCGGATGATTGCTTCGGAAACATTTTTTACTTAAAACAGTCTCTTGTGTTATTATGTTTTAATGAACAACTTTTTTTTTTAAAATCATTCCTAATTGTGTACTGCAAAATGTTTACTTTTGAGCACACCCAATTGGATGTGCATTTTGTCACCTTTCGGTCTTTTACTTTTTATTTGCCGTAAAATTATCTAAGTTTCCTGATGTAATGCCTCAGTTAATTTCGGTGTTCAAATAGATAATTCGTCATCGCTGTCCTCGTCCAACATCTTTTGCTACGTACTTTTTTTTTTTAAATAAACTTTTTTACGTGATTGCTCTTTTGCTTTAAATTCCAATAACGTTACGTGACGTACGTGCACTTCGAGATCATTTATTTAGTGCAGTTTAGACTTAGATAATAACAAATTTCTTCCGTTCCTTGTATAGATTAGCTAATGACATACATTTATCTATAATTTAATTGGCGGAGGAAAATGGCGAAAAGGAAAAAAAGAAAAGATCGCCTTTGGGGATGTTCTGGATTTTTTATATTTATAAAATTTTTCGGCGTCGAATACGCCGATCATTAAATTACTTGGTGCATTTTTATATACAAAATGGTCTTCATATTGGGGGGTCCCGAAATCATTGTTCCGATTCTGCTGGCGGTACGAATGCCCAACGCTCTAAAAATAAAAATTTTCATCTTTTGTTGGGTTGTTTTTGTTGGAGTGATCTGCCTCGATTTACCCGAGAAGATTTTCGAAGTTCCATGTAAACACTGCTGCATTATGCAGGGTGAAGGATGGAAGGGAAAAAAAAAAAAAAAGTAAATGAGTTTAATGGAATACATTTCCGTGGCCCGTCGTTATTGTCGTTACGCCAATGCTGTTTCAATTATCGTTTATTAACACGATTTACAAAAATGGTGTTGAATGGCGTTTGGAATATTTTAGTGATGCCCGGAGTTAGAATATCGTCGATTGCTCGAGGAACTTTGTAAACAAAGATCCAATACTTGAATTCATATTCTGTTGCTTTATTTTTGTCCAAGGAAAATAAACCGTGGATGCCGAGGCCGCCGGCAGTGCCGTCACAACGCACGGGCACTCGCACAGGGGGGATATTTGCCCTGAAACAATGTCATCCTGTGGTTCTGTCGCATCAACTGTATTGATCATACCGCAGCGATAGCATCACCTTTGCAAATTCCATATTTTTGAACATAGTGTAACGTTGATACGGCTATAAATGATTTGTCAAACACCGCATTTGGAAATTCTGTAACTTTATTGTATTACATTCAGTATCTGTGCATTACTTATTACATTCAGATGGCAATCAGGTCACTGTTTCTTGATCTATAAATACTGAATTTGCATATAAAACCGTCGGACAGAAAGTTAAATTTTTATTGTTTCATTTTGGCACGTTCATTATATATGTATGCTTATTTTTGCTTTGACTTACGCTTTAAAGCATTACATACCCAAGGAGAATAATATTTTCGAATCAAATTTTCTGCATTTCTTAATTTTCTGTTGGAGAAACGCATCGATTTGTTCACTTCGCTTTAGCAATACCTTAAATTGTTCAGCAGTTATCACTAGTTTATTTTTTTTACCCCTCCTCCCCCCCAAATCCCGCTGAAAATAAATGGATTAGCTGAATGACAATGCATCGCTGTTTCCCAAATATTTGTCTAAGGCCGGTCGAATTATGTTTTTATTTGAAGGTATTTAGCGAGATTGTTCTTTACCCGAAATGTTTTCAAATATGTTTAAAATGGGGAAACTTATCGAGAAAATGAAGATATCCAAGTGAATGGAAATCTTATGTTAAGAACTAATAAACGCTATACTTCCTCATATTTTGCGAGAGAACATCTCTGAGGACTTTTTTCATTCCCAACACCTATGTATATATTACTAAAAGCAATGGCTTTCGCAATAATCACCAACAAGACCATTTGAACGGTCACGTCTCACTTGAGTTTTCCGTTAATCGTGAATATCGTGACGTTCATTTTAAATTTTATCCACGCGGATAAGAAAACTTCGTTTTTATCTGTTAATTTATTTACCTTAAAATTGTTTGTTTAAAAAAAAAGAAAAAAAGAAAAAAGCAAAATTTGTATTCCTAACCTAGTTGAGTGCTTGATGGGTGTTTCAAAATGGCGTATTGATTTATAACATGTGCACACACATATATGCTTCCACCGTTGTATAGTTCACTTCAAGCTTCTAAATATCTGAGCATGGTATGCGATTCGTTTGTTCGCTTTTCTTTGAAGGAAAGGCATCTCGCGAGCTTGGCTGGAGAATTAAAGAAAAACACCGGGAAACGGAGCACATGAACACACATTCTGAGTCGGAAACGAGAGCGAAACGTGTCGTAGCTTCCCCCTGCGACAGCATTCTTTTATATTATAATGTAATAAACAGCGAATAGTTTGTCGGCAGCTATTGTAGCTGCATTTCAAACATGCCTTCAACCCTTTGCCCTATTTCGTGATTTCCGTGTTGAAGTGGAATGTAATTTTTCCTCAAAGGAACATACACACATTTACATTCATTATTATGCCATTTTATTATATATGTTTTTTTTTTTTTTTTTTTTATCTGAAGCCATATTATTTTTAATGAACCACAATACTCCTCGGATTCATTTGAAGAAAATATCTACTTTGACTATAAAGAAATAAAATCGCGTTGAGTGTCAGGTATGTTTGGAAGCAGAAACTTAAAATACACCATTGTAACTGACAATGTTCCAGGGTTGATGAAATTTTTTTTCGGTTAAACTGTTCTCGTGCTCTGAATGGAATTTACAAGACAACTGACCAAATCAAATTTGCCACCGCTTAATTTCAGTGCACCTAACAAATCAGAAACATCAATCACTGAAAAGTATGTCGTATATGGATTGCATTCGATTTTATATGTCTGGCACGTATAAATGGTTTATATGTAAATGCTGTTTTGCTTGGAAGCAAATCCGTTTTTTTTTTTTTTTTTGATATTCGACTGTCATTCGATTTCGGACTTTTGTTCTCGATCAGTTTTACTTTTTTCGGAAAGGTATGCCGAAATCCGTATTTCTGCTGCGGTCATTAGGAAACTGACGCTTTCCGAATATACATCTGGGTGCAATTACAAAGTAACGTGCCCTTTTTCTAATTTCATATCTCCACAACTGTCAGCTATCCTTGAGTTGCAGATAGAAAGACTTACTTTCCTGGTTATTTGCTCACGGCAAGGAACTTGCGGGCTCTGGCATCGCTGTAGAAAGGCTTTCGGGTAGCGTGACCGGATTTTTATATAATTTGTGTTTTCCCTAGCTTTTGATTTATCATTTGCCTTCGCAAACCAAATAGTAATATCAGAGGATTTTCCGCACTCTTCCGGTTTCCACATTTTGATAATGAGGAAAATAAATTAATATATCAGACCGCGAAATATTCACGGTCCTCATATGTGATTTTGCATTTTTTGCCATACCTTTTATTTTTATAACGAACCTAAATAAGGCTCGCAGTCGCATTATTAATCGCTGCCATAAAATTTTGAATCATTACATTAAAATGTTATTTCAAAGTTTAAGTACCGATAATGAATGCAATTAAAGTGGTTAGAGCGTGTTAATTTTACCAATATCGTAGACTTGCGAAAATTCGCGGGGAAAATTCTAATATGTGAGCCATGTACGCTTTGTTTAATAAAGTGGGGCCAACTCCCGGATACAAGTGGATATAATTTGGAGTATGTTGTCTTCATGTGAAAAGCTTTGCGGTGTAAGACATACCTTTCCTTAAAATATAACATCGCGTGATCCTGACTGCACTCATATGCCCTATCCCAAAACTATTTCACTTTCCGTGTATCGTAATCGATCATATTATAACGTTTTCCATAATCTTATCCTTCACGATTACACCGCCGAAAACTATTTTCTTCTTCACGTTGTCCGCAGATACAGCACCAACTGATCTTGCGATGATGTTAGGAGAATAAGTTCCGATTCTTTTTTTCTACGGCCGAAGGATTTTCCGATCATCGAGCTGGGTTGGATCGCACATGTAATTTATAAGATTATATATATATATATATATTTATTAGACTGAAATAATTCGGTCCATTATTTCATTCTCTCCCCGCGTAAGCACGCTTTCTCATGTTTCTCATCCATTTAATAGTTCCAATGCAAGCATTTCCTTTTTTTCACTTTTTCCCTCCTCAGGCCGGGATGTCCCAAATGAACGTCGAGGCGAGGGATGGAAAAAAAAAAAATAAAAAGTTTTCTTCACTTCCAAATGGAAACCAGCTTGATCAGCGATAAAGGCCGGATCTTGGATTTCCTGACAGATAGCAATGACCAAGGCTCGGCTTTTAGCTGATTTTGTCGGCCGCTGGTATAAACGAAGAAAAATCCCTCTTTTCGCTATAAATTCACACGCAATTCACATTGATTCCCCATTCGAAATTCAGCTAACGATTCCTTGTATAATTAATGCTCCTGCGGACCTATAGTCGTCCCCTCTTAAAATTATAACGTAGTTTCGAATGGAAACCATGAATAATATACGGGAAAAGTTTTCTCGAACCTGAATACAAATAAAAAACAGATTTCGAAAGCGAGAAAAATGAGTGTTTAAAATAATATTCTTCCGGTCGAAGTTAAGGTTTTCAGTTTTGACAATGGCGAAGGGAAAATGTTAATTTCTTCTTGCTTTAATGGACGATTTTCGCAGATCGCAATGCATCCTTTCTTAACATCGAACTTTTCTGCGGATAACATAATTTCGAAATGCGATTTACATTATAAATTTCCCTTCTTTTCGGATGTATATATATATATATATATATATGTACAAAGCATTAACACATTTTTACTCATTAATCACGTTTGTGTGAATATGATTTTAATTTTTTTTTCTAACAAATTAAAAGATTTCGAATAGCTGCCCGAATTTTCTTTTTTTGCTGCGTCTTGTAAACTACGTAAGATTTGCAAAATAGCTGAATGCCAGATATTTATTAAAATAGTTCGCATAATTCCAAATTATTAACGGCATTCCTTTTAGGATTTTCAACAGTTCATTTTGCAAATTCCAGCTCGTGAAACGGCTCTACCGTTTTCATCAAAAGATATTTTTAATGTGACAGTTGAAGAATCGAAAGACATAAGAATCCCGTATTACATTTTTGTTTCCTCCTCCTGCCGGAGCGCATCAGCGAAATCTACAGCACAGGTGACGAGTATTTTTGCTTTGTGTGGAGTACGGTATTAAGGAATGGAGCTTTAAAAAATAAAGAAAATGCTGCGGGACACTTCCATCGAAGTATCGCCATAGCGAGTATGTCAGAAATTCTTTAAAAAAAAAAAAAAATTTTATATTCAGGATATACATCAATGGGAAATCAAATTTTCATCGATATAAACTGAATTTGTTTTTATGTTATGCGGAGGATTTGAAAATTCGAGTTACTTTTCGATTTGCATTATTTAAAACTATGTATTTCAGCTTCAGCTTGTTACGTGATGCGTTATAATAAAAAAAGTTTTTTAATTCCGAACCTAAAAAGCTCATCTTAAATACCGCCAGCAGCTTTCAATGAGCTCTTCCTCCTCTCTTCAACAGTTGCATTAACCAGAACACCATAAAAACATAGTTTCCGTTTACAAAATGAGCCTACATGTATTTTTTTTTTTCTCCTTGCTTGAAGTTTTCCAGGTGTCGAACGAGGGCAGTGGTAAACGAAGAATTTTACAGAAAATTTATCGTTACACAAGTCGCAGACTATCGCGACGGTTGACTCCTCGAGCATATATCACCAAAGTTGATAAGTTGAAAAACAGAGCTTTCGAAAGAAAAAAAAATCAAAATTGACAACCCTGACCGTTCCCATTCGCAAGCCATAAAACAATCACACGGTTAAGGAAATTCAATACATTGCTTTTGAAGTGTAGCCAACTGCGGTGCTGACTGCGCCGCAGAACAAATGTTGAAACTCCGGAGATCGCTTCGAGGTTTGAATGGGCAGGCTTTTTTACTCGTGCATTTCTCACCGGATCGGAAGCGTTCCCCAATCCTTCAGGATCGGCACCGGGATATCCGCAGAGAGCGGAAACGCCGATATCCCACATCCCGACGTCCGGACGGCTCGCGCTCTGCTCCCGTTCAAATCCCCGGGTGGCGCCCGGGAGAATTGCGCCGATTTCGCTAAGTCTGGAGGTGCGACGCCCAGATCGCGGATGATGAAACGAACATAGCCGGGGAGTGCGACACGAAAAATTTGTCGGCGAACCGTGGGACGCTGGAAATTGCCATTCACTCGCTAATCGCCGTTCGCAAGCGTAGAACGTGAAGTCGAAAGGATTGATATGAGAAGAATCTTGCTGTGGGACCATTTGAGGTGAAAATTTCCGCTGCACTGCAAATAGATCAAAAGTCCGATCGATTTTAAGGAACAAAACTAAATGCAGTCTTTTTACATGAAACAAACGCGGAATTAACTTCACGTGTCAAAACTGCATTCAATCAATGTATTAACTGATGCCGTTTAAAAAAAATATATATATATATATTTGTCAATAGGGATCTGGCAAACTTTCAGACGCAACTGGTCAAATTTTCAGGTCTGATGGACATCAAACATTTTTTAGAGCGTGCACCAAACGTTGTACCATATCAGTGTTTTGCAATAGTGGAATTTTACTGATGACAGAATACTTTTTCCATGCGTTTACTATTTTCCATGTAGTAAAAAAAAAAAATTCACGCAAAATAGAAGAGCCTGCAAAGCAATGTACTTTAATGTTGTTCGTGCTAGTCGGGGAATGAATAAAACTTTTGGTTAAAATAATAAGAAAATGAGATCATCAGAAAAGCATTTAGCGGGAGTATGTGGATCAGGGCTGTCCACAGTAATCTTTTGACAGGGAAATTTTGACCTGATCGCCCGAATCTTTGCAATTGGAACTTTCATCTCGTAAAAGCTGTCGCTCGAATTTCAGGTGATGTTGCCGAAGTTCCAGGAGCCTTGTCCACCTTTTTCTATGATATCTATTTTACTATATACATATATATATATATACATATATCCTTTTCGTTCTCCTGAACCCTTGGACGTATTATCAGTTTCTACGATTGACGCTCCTCATGCATGGAGGAAAATAACTTTGCATTGTCGCAAAGGACGTTTCTGTTTTCTCGTCCTCGCAGCATCCGCAATGGTACGACGATTTATTTTTTTCTAATCTTTCACATCTTCCTTTCTTGTTTCAGAACGTAAGCTCTTCGTAGGAATGTTAGCAAAAAAATTTACCGAATCCGATGTTCGCAATTTATTTAGTCAGTATGGTAATATAGAAGAATGTACAGTACTTAGGGATACTAGTGGACAAAGTAAAGGTGAGTTGATTCCATTTGTTCTTACGTAATATATGAACGTGTATTTAATACCATCCAAAATTTCCATATATATATATATATATATATTTGAATCACCTTAAAAATCCATCTTGTTTATCCTGTAGAGGAAGAAAAAAGTTTTTACAATAAAAATATTTTACCGCTCTAAAAAAATGTTGCGACATTGGGAAAAATTTAAAATTTTCCAGTTTTCCCTGGAGAAAGAATATATTTCGATAAATTATTTATTCTTTACTTACAACCTTCTCGCTGTGAGATATTTTTTTAATAGTAAATTAAAATCCTTTATGAAAAAGGAAAATGCTGATGGTTCAGTTTTTTGCCCGAGCCCTCATAACATAAGGTATTTGAAATTATCTTTGCACGTTTCACAAATGAATAAAAAAAAAAAAAATCATATAACTCATTTCATTAAATTATATTAATAAGAAGTAAACATTAACATCTCATGCTATGAACTGGTTTAGGTTAATTAATATTAATTAAGCGAATTATTTATGATAAACTGGTTTGACTTCTGTGAGCAAGGGCAATACAAGCTGAATGAATAAGTTATTTATTATTTTTTACAAATAATTTAATATGCAAATTAGAAAGAATTGTCCCTTCTTAACGAAGGTTTTTTTTTTTTTTTTTAAATATTGAATTATTTGTAACAGAGTTACAGACATGATTTTTATAGTGACCACATATAGACATATAGTTGCAGATGAATTTGATCACATCCACTAATATTCAGTCTCGGTACAAGATGAGTGTGAATTTTATTTCGGCCATAATTTTCTTCGGAAAAATTAGACCTTTTTACATCCAATGCCTGGACTGATTGTATTCTATTTCATACACTTTGTCTCATCATATGACATCAATATAATTATGTGTTACATAAAATTGTAATTTACGGGAGGAAATGCATTTCCTAGATTCGTCACTGGTGAAGTTAGTTAGATAAGTATTTTGGCATTTTAAGCGAGCAGAATCCTGTCTGTTGCAGGTTGTGCCTTTGTAACTTTCGCATCGAAACAAAGTGCTATCAACGCTATAAAAGCAATGCACCATTCTCAGACGATGGACGTAAGTTGTTTTAATTTTTCAAATTTGGGATATCTGTAAATTCGATAACTGGAAAAAAAAAAAAAGAGAGGTATTAGAAAGGAAAAAATCACGCTGTGATTTCGCAGGGGTGTTCTTCAGCGTTGGTAGTTAAGTTCGCGGACACTCAGAAGGAAAAAGATCAAAAAAGACTGCAGCAAATGCAGGCCAACCTGTGGAACTTGGCTGGTGTCGGAATGGGCCATTCCCAGTACTTAACCGGGGATTCGCATTGCCTTGCTCCGGCGAGCGTCCTACTTCAGCAACTGGCGGGTAAGCAGCAATCCCACTGACGGCCAATGCCTTTTTTCTGTTCCTCATTGTCTGATCCCATGACTTTCTTCCACAGGGGCGGCCAACACTCCAACACCGGCGAGCGTCGCACCAAGCATAGCATCCCTTCAGCAGCAGTTGCTGATGCAATCAGCCTTGAGTACACCTTCGTTGCAGAGTCTCAGTCTGAGCCTTCCCGGTTCCGCGGGAAGTGCTGCGGCCGACATCAGCCCTGCTAATTTGCAGAACCTCGCTACCTTAGCTAACCTTTCTGTTGCATCTCCGGGTGAGTTTATCCACATTCTTGAAGCCATCCAACGAGTTAGAGATCTTCTAGATATATATTATTATCAACCGTTTACCATTTACAGCTGTGAATCCTATGAGTGTTCAGAACTTAGTCACTCTAGCCGCTATTCAAGGAAGCAATGGAACTAGTCTCCAAGTCTCACCTTCTGGTAAGGATTAAAAATTTTGATTTTCGTATCGGGAATAGACTGGGAAAAGAATCAAATTTTTAAATCAAAAAAGTTAAACAAAACTGATCGGAGAAATGTGTTTAAAGCCTTTTACATTTTTCGTGTTGTACAAATTTTGCTGTGCAACTATTCCCTTAAGGGGGTCACTTTTTAACCCAAACCGGAATGATCGTCGAGTTTTCCCGCAGCCTGTAAAAAACTTCTGCTTTCGAGTCCTGGAAATTGTTTCCGTTTCCGTCAACTGCATTATGGTCCACATTTATCTAAAGCGGCGCTCATTGATTTTACATTTCTTCCGCTTATTCAATTTTATATTATAATACAATCGAAAATTGAAAATAATTCGATTAATGGAAATAATATTCTACATCTCTGTTCTCTGCAGTAAAATTATAAATTACATTATTCCATTAATTGGCAATTTTTGTCGTATCCAAGCCTTAATTGCATTTGGAAGATTTTTCTCCGTGGTTCCCGTTAATTGCCGTTAAAATTAAAAGATAATTTGTCTCCTCTACATGAAATTCATCAACGTAGCAATTATTTTGTTATTTTTTTTTTAACATTTCGTTAGGCAGTGACCAGTACAAATTGTCAATAACTGTAAAAATAAAGGCCAGCCTATAGATAATCTCTTTTAGGAATTAGCAGATAATATTTTGCGTAGATTAATTAATAAATTTGTACGTTCTTGAAACTGGCCAATGATTGATAAAGTGTTTATAATTCAGTACTATAGGAAAATGTTTACGAAAAATCGATGGATTTCAATGGATAATTTTGTGGATATAATATTTTTAATTTTTTATTGCTTTCTTTCAGCCTTACAAAGCCTAACAAGTTCAACAGCCGGAATGGGTACGTGTAAGTGAATTTTTCTCTTCTTACAAATCAAGCTATCGCTGACAAAATTACTTCTTTTTTTTTGCCGTTTTTTTTTTTAGTGAAAACGACAAAACGGATCCATTTCAACCTCTTCTCCTTCTCCTGTCACCCCGTTAAATTTTCCAGATTCCAGAGACCTAAAAAGATGCGTATCGCTGACGGACCTTCACCATTCCTACATTTCCATCTTGTCAAACGAAGAAAAAGCAGAACTCTATTCCACGCTGTCCTACACAGCTGGCAAGCACTTCTCGCGAAACAGAAACGACAGAATTTTCCACGATATCTTTGGAAATCCCGGCACAAACGGCAATCCGGTCACCCCCGGGAGGATGCCGCCGAAGAACCCGTTTTCGGTCTCCCCTCGGAACAAAGTGGACATCGGTTATTGGAACGCGTTCGCGAATCATCAGCAAATCTCTCCGCTGTCGAACGTGGCTCCAACCCCGATACAATTCCCCACCGGGAACCGTCAGTTCTACACACCTAGTAAGTTTCCGACCGCGACAGCAGACCGCGACGTGGCGCATCAATTTTCTCTCATTTTCACAACCGTGAATTTGGGGACGAGAGAATTATTTTTTAAAAGATCAAGAGCAACATAAAAAGAGCTGCGTAATTCGCGATCTTTTCATATATAAACGAGTGTCTGATCTCTCCGTTTGACCTGCATTCGGCGAATCTTGTAATCCGTGCGCGAAGCTTCAAAGCCCGAGGTTGGCCGTTTAGCTTTTCACATGCTCGTGGCAGCAGTATTTCCTTGTCCGTTTCTCAACTTTCTGCTTTGGAGTGCATCATCACCAGCCGACAAACCATTTGCCTCAAATTCCTTTCTTCCCGGCTGTATGAACCCAGATTTTGCGGTTAATGCTTAAACGCGGAGCGATGCGTTCTCCCAATTGTCAAACGCTAAAAATTTCAGCTTTATGCTTTGTTATCTGTATTAATTCTCTCTTTCTCTTTCTTTTGCTTCTTTCTCCCGCCCCGGTGCAGCTTTACTCGGGAAAAATAATAACGGAAAAGCAGGTAAGACGCATTTAAAAAAAAAAAAATAACAATAAATAAATAATAATAATAATAATTTATTGATAATGTCGTTTAGATCGCAGAACTGTTCGCTATAATTTGACGATCTTCGAATCCGCATCGTAAGGGATTTGAATTGAGCCAGATGCAGGTAGCCGAAAAGGTGCAAAAAAAGTACCGGAATTTTCCGGATATATAACGCAAATGTAGAATTTTTGATTCAAGAAAATAATCGGGATTCGCGAATATTTTTGAATCGCCGTTTCTTAATCCTTTTCCTTTTCCATTAATGAAGGGCGTTAAATTGGTTTTTCCAGGGTCTTTAGGAGGTGGGAACGGTGGCGGATCTCCTCTCAGTCCGGTCACGCTGGGATCGCCCATCACTAACCTCGCCACGCACAATGGTACGTCATTAGACGCATTCGCGTCTGCCTACCACAATTATTCAGGTGTGTTAGTCTTGACTAATTTTATTACCGGCCTTATACCTAAAAAAAAAAAAAAAAAAAAGAGAAAAAAAAGAAAAAAAAATCAGTATGTACCATTAATACAGTATGCATTATAGACATTCGCACCCCCGCCCTCGTGCGGCGCTGAGCAAAAGTAGTGTTTCCACCCCATAGCGAAAATGTTTCCTTTTTTTTTTTTTTTTTATTTATTCCTGCATGATTCAAGGCACGGCATGAAGAGCAGAATTCCCGAACGCACCCCGTTCCTTTGTTTTAGACGCTTTCAAATAAACTTTTTGACAACCTTTTGCCATTTACAAACAAATAAATATTTTTACATCTCCGACGTTATCATTTTTTTTTCCCAAAAATTTCTTGGATCGGCTCTCAATTATTTAATAAATTTGTATCTTTTTACACTTTTCCCAAATCGGCCTCATTTTTCCACCGCGCTCAAATACCGTATGAGAGACTTTGGTTTTTGCGCAAATTTTTGATATAAATATAAAAAACTTCGTTGGGCTCTTTTTTTCGCTCAGTGATTCATCATTTGCATGTTCCGATTGACTGGAACACGTTTTAAACGCATTATTTTACGACAATATAAATATTAATTATTATTTATTCACGTAAACAGTCGAAATTCACGTTTTTAGTGTGTGGGCACGATAGAATTTCGCTCCGAAATTTCACATGTTATGCATTAATTTTTTCGTAATTTGTAGAAGTTAAGTATTTAGAATGAAATGATGGTATTTAGAATGCGCTTCGCCTGATTAAGCTCATCGGCTACGCTGGTCAAACCTAGTCGGGGGAAATTTTTGTATTTTTTCCCATATAATATATGTATATTACAGCATTTTGCGTTGAAAGAGAGCCAATTAATGCTGCATGGGCTCCAAATACCTCTGTCGGAATTTTCAGGTCGGAGAGCCTTCATATGAATAATCTCATTTCAGGTTTCGGCACTGCCGGACTGCCTTCGGTAACTAGCGGAGCCGGGAAGCAAATCGAAGGCCCGGACGGAGCGAACCTTTTCATATACCACTTGCCGCAGGAGTTTTCAGACGCGGACCTGGCGACAACCTTTCACTCATTCGGAAACGTTTTATCCGCGAAGGTTTTTATCGACAAAATGACCAATCTTTCTAAGTGCTTTGGTGAGTGCTGCCTCCTTTTTCGGTGGGTTTTTCCTTCCGGTTTGTTTTTTTTTTTTTTTTTGCCCTCCCATTTCCGCCGCTTAATCCTAATGCGGGCGTCTCTTCTTTGTCTCCAGGATTTGTGTCGTATGACAATGCTTTAAGCGCGCAATCTGCGATACAAGCAATGAATGGTTTTCAGATCGGGACTAAGAGACTAAAAGTACAGCTGAAGAGGTCGAAGGAAGCTTCGAGACCGTACTAGGACCTAAACGAAAATATTAATTTAAACAAAAAAAAAAAAAAATTTAAGCTTAAATCTACTTTTTTTTATATACCAAAAAAACTCGTTTTTAGGCCACGTAAGTAAATGTAAGGAATTTTACATTGTTGCAAATGTTTTTTTTCCCCATTTCCTTTTCTAGCAGCAGCGAATAATGTTGAATACTATTCCCCTGTACAAAAATAATTATATTTCAAAAAAATGAACAAATTATATAAAATTTACTTATTTTGCATTTCATATAATTCAATCTTTATATATATCTTTTTTTTTTTTTTTATCAGAAGTAACCCTACGTAGAGATATTGTATTGGTATACGCTGCGGATTTCTTCAATGTATTATGATTTGACTTTATAATTTTCCTAAGTGCAATACCCTATTAATATGGAACATTGAAGTCAGTAGTTCAGTAACAGACATGTTGGTTTAAGAAAAAATTTTTCTCATTTATTTTCATCTATGGTGCTGTATTAATTTTTTTTTTCTCGTATTATTGTTTATATATTACTAAGTCAAAATTTGATGTAAAGTTAGGTATTGGCGAAATACATTAGGTTGCTCATTTTCTACAAATCAAAAAATCAAACTGTCCCATGATTTGCATTTATTTTCTTGTTCTTCACTGTGTGCCACACCGATGTGAATAGGCATTGAATGCTTAAAGTAGTTCCATTTAATTCAAACTTTTTTATATACATATATTTTTGAACAATTAATAAATTTGTGTGCTACATCGAATCTTGCGCACTTTTCCCATCTTCAAAACATATTTACTTTATAAAAAAATTTTTGTTAAAGAACTTTAAAATGAGAATCGCTAAACCGTCTTTCTTCGCATAATGTAAAAAAAAAAAAAAATATTTAATAATTAATTTTAACTAAATCGTTTTACTATTTGCAAACTGCTCTATAATTGTTTATAACCCTTAGCATGAATTTACAAAATTCTGTGTTAAACCGGTGCTTTTTATGTGTTGTGAGATGCAGAAATTCAAATGAACAGTGATGCAAAACAAGAAAAATTTTTTTTACATAAATATGATTCACATAAAAATTTTTGATATATTTTATGTGATTTTATGTAATTGACAAGAGTTATACGTTATGAAGAAGGTGAATGCTATTTTCGTTAGGGCTAGAAAATCATTTTTCAATTAAATTTTATATTAAGATATATATATATGTATCTTGCCGTAGTATCGAATAAATCAGTTAATTATTTTCAAAGTTTGAAAATCTGACATTTTGCAGATATATGAGCGTTTCTTCTGCAGGAGGATGAACATATTATAACGTTATATTTGCATATGAAAAATACATTAATGGGGACACATTCTAAATTTATTATACATTTTCCATTCGAAGTTATAAAATTCAAATTTACACGCTTATGTTAATTAAGAGAGATGAACTACATGCGAAATTATTTTTGTGATGCCTTGATTAATAATTGCATCATTTTCCATTTGAAATGTTTGAATCATTGCATCATTTTCACAAATATAAAAAGACTCATGCCTGATGTTTTAAAAAAAGATCTCGAAAAATCTAGTCATATTTACACGCTAAAATTATAAGTATATAAAGACTGATTTTTTTTTTTTTAGCAAGGTTTTTGGGACCATTTTAATCATTAATTATAGTATTTTTTTTATTTATGGATAGTTTTGTGCTATGGTTTTTCACTTAAGATTTTAATTGTTTCTGTGTTGCGGCCACTGTTATTTAAAATATTTTTTCCCTACCTTTAAATCTGTTTTAATCGAAAACATTTTCTTCCAACTATATATATAAAAAAAAAAAAGCTTCACTTTTTTTAACGGTTAACTATTCCACTTTTCAGTTGGTCGGCTTTCGACATCGTAAAACCGTTGTTTCAGGGCCCGAAAAAAAGTGCTGCCAATTATTTTATTCCATCTTTTCTTTTTTATGCGATTGGCGCCCTGCGGCAAAATCAAAACAAACGAACAAGTTATTTCCAGTACAAATACCATTTCAATCTTTTTACAATATTCCCATTATCACTTTCGACACTTGGTTTATTATCGATCTCTCCAACGAATTTGCGATCCCTTTTTTTTTTTTTTTTGGCATAAAATTATTTCGAAATTTTCCCAGGTTTTTCATCCGATTCGTCGCAAATGGTTTTAAAGTTAGTTTCGATTTTTTCGGCGGTTGGCCCCTCCCTCATCGGCTGTCACGCTTTAAAGATGCTTTTTCATTCATAATCGTCGCCTGTTATTTTATGTTTTCACATCTCCGCGGACATTATGTCTCTTGTGATACTTTCAGATTTCTTGTACTTATTTTTCATACGGCGATTCCCAATCTGTCAAGTTTAAACTGTTAAGGAAGAATCGACTAAAACCCGGTTTTTCGAGTTAAATGTAATGAGTTAATGAATAAGTTTCGAGGCAAAACGCGTAAACTGCAATTTTATAGTAGTAGATTTAATTGTCGGAACTATGGGTTATAGAGTGGCACACCGAGTAATAAGGCCTCGGTGCAAAAATAACCGAATGATAGATCGGGTTTTCGCTCTCCCTCGGTCTTCGATTAGACACGTGATTAACACGTGTGTATATATATATCTAGAATAATTTGCTTTTGTATTTCTATTTTTTTTTTTTAAATACACGTTTAATATGAAATATCTAACCAAAAGTATGTCTGGGATTTTTATAGCTCGGGGGCACGAGGTTGAGTGACTAGTCGTCCTAATACTAAACAGTGATAACGTCAAGCGTCGGCGCACCTTTAGTGTCTTCTCGTCTACAGCAGATCTTTTTTTGTTTCCTGCACTTAATACACACTTATCAACATTTATATATACATTATTTATACATGTATTTTTTTGTTTTTTTTTTCTTTCCTTTTTTCCTAAATAAAAAAAAGGAAAATACTTTTATGTATATATATATTTGTATGTATATATGCATACATATACAAATATATATATATATGTGTGTGTGTAAATATATATTTTTTTTTTCTGTTGTCTTTGGAAACAACCTAATCAGTTCAAGAAGTGTTTAGTTCTAATAAATAACATTTTTTTTATATATGTTGGTAGTGCTCGATCCAATTATTATGTGTGTGTTGCAATAAATAATAGTAATTAATGAGATTAGAAGTGTAGGACCAAAACAGAAATTTCCCTTCTGGCAAGAACATCTATTTTCTTTTCTTGCTGCAGTTTTTACGTTTAAAGCCAATGTTTAATTGTTGCTTTCATGTCCATGGCTTTATATTTATTTCTTTATGGGGGAAATGCGGGGGAGGGGGTTGGGTAAAATGCCCCTGATACTAAATGCAGGCCACTCTTTTAACGTTCATACAAGATTATATGTATGTATGTGTAATTTGTAATTTTTTTTTTTTTATTGCTTCGTCATAAAGTATGCTTTTATCTTTCGATTTTTTTTATTGTATGTCTTTGTTGTGTTGTGTGAAGACACAAAATTTCGGTTGTTTTTTTTTTTTCCAAAATCGCTCTTCTCAAAATATCAGTGAGCATGACAATATGCGTCTTTGTTATCTACATATATATGTGTGGAACAAATTTATACATAAATAAATTATATTTAAACAGTTTAAGTTCCCGTTGTAAATGATTTTTAATTAATATTTTTGTATTGTTTCTTATGGTATTTGGGAGAATAGAAAACTACGAATTTGGCCATTTAATGTTCGAAAAAATTTTATCATTTTCTTTTTTTTTTTCTTTTTTTTTTAATGCATAGTCGATGTTCTTGTTGGTATGTTTTGGTCTAAGAACAGAAACCAATAAGCAAAAAAGTTCCTTAATTTTTCAAAGAAAAAAAATAGTTTTAACTGTATCAACTCATGTAAATCAAAATTTTATTTTTCCAACATCAACTGTACTTATTTCAGACTTAATTCGCCCCTGAATATGTCTTTGATTTAAAGAATATATATATTACGACCAGAAGTACTTAAATAAAGTAAAAAATATATACATATATGTGTATATATATATATTTTTATATATATGTGTATATGTAGCATTCTGGTCTGATCAATGATCTGTAAATACAAATAAAATTAATTTGAAATACAAAAACTAA
>JAOWBB010000011.1:692400-770727 GCA_028565995.1 Ricinus marginatus | reverse complement strand
TAATAATAATAATAATAATAATAATAATAATAATAATAATAATAATAATAATAATAATAATAATAATAATAATATAACAATGATGATGATGATGATAATGATGATAATGAAAATTCTTTAATATTAAAAACCTGGTTTAATTTTACGATTAATCAGTAGATAAAGTTTTGAATCCGAACAAAAAATTAGAAAAAAATTGAAATTCTCAAAATTATATAAGTAATAGGATTTTCTTCACCATTCTATATGCAACTACACATAAATGCGTTGTTGTTATAGAAACTCTCAAAATTGAATATATTATTCAAAATTTCAGCCTTTACGGAGGTTACATATTTAGTTTCTGTTAAATCTAAAATTTAATTTTTCGATTTCGATATTGTTGTAGATTGAATCTGTTTGTTTCCACTGAGAACCACATAAGGTGATTGTGTTTCCTTTTGCTTTTGTTGGAGCATTGTGAGGGTTCTTAATGGGGTATCCGTCGAACTCATTTGTTTCATTAACTGCAATAAAAACACAATATTACGTTTGAATCAAAACATACAAATTTTTATTCAATTCTCAAATAAACACTTCAATTTTACCATATTATAAGAGAAATTTCACTTATATTTCTTCAATTTCGGGAAAAAAATTGTTTTTACACGTTTTAAAAATATGCAAATCCCAAAAAAAGGAATACATTTTTTAATATCAAACTTTACATTTTTATTTATCCTTAGAAATTCGACTTTTTTTTCACAATTAAAGTCCATTATACTCACTCCTTCTTGTTCATTTTTTTTCATTCTTTTTTCAACTTTATTTTTTCCAGGACCTTTCCCATGAAATTTATGAGATAAATATCTGAAAGCTTCTTTAGCATTTAAAATACGACCTTCGTCATCTATGTAATCTAATTTCACATTCGGCTTGTAATTATCTTTTTCTTTGAATTCTGTAGTCGGGCCAACATAACGATCTCTACGCCCAAATTTTTCTTCGTCTCTACAAAAATAAAAAATCATTTTGCAAGGAAATTATTTAAATTAAAATATTTAAAAATATAATGTTAAATTACTATCTTTTGCATTTTGGTTTCCTATTCCTACTAGTTGCCAATATTTTCTCCAATAGAAATCAAGTTAGTTTATGTTGATTTTGCTAGTTTTTATTTTTAATAGAATAACTTTTAAACATTTTTAATTTGTAATTAATTAATTAATTATATTATTTTAATATAATTAAACTTGGTCCAAAAATATGAAAAATTTTACTTCAGATTAAACAGATGCTTCTATAATTAATAATCTTAAATTTACCCATGAGTTTTGTCCTCTATTGAATAATTTTGGGCTTGCAAATGTGCGAAACGAGATGCAGAAGGTCTATTATCTGTCTCCTTCTCCAAATAACCTTTGCTAAGAGCTAATCTTAAAGCTCCGGCAACACCTGAACCTACATCAGGCTCAGCATCTAAAATGGGTACTTCATTTGGGAGTATGTCAGCAGAACGGTCGTCTAAAAATTGAGATTAGATTTATAAATAAAATCTAATATACCGTAAATTTTATTAACACTATTTTATTTTTAACACTAATATTCCAAATAAAGATTTATTTTAACAATGAAAACATCTTTAAGTTTTGATTTACCTATTTGAACTTGATTCCAAGCTCCAACATTTCTCTTTTCTTCTTCATTTCTCTTCCGTTCCTCTTTAATTTCTCTTTCAAAATCCAAAAGTTCTTGCTCATCTTCTTCTCTATTTCCTGACAAACCATAAGTAGGGATGTCTCCCAATGTTCTACAGAATTCGGCAGTAGAATTTAGAACGATACTTCCTATAGGGCCCTCCGCTTTATTTCTAAAATGTATAACAATTGTATTACATTCATGAATGTAAATTTTAATTTGGAGATCTCATATGATTAGAAAATGTAGTTTAAATTGTTTTGTTATATTTCTCAAATTGAGTTGATAAAATTTTTATCAAAATCAATGAACATTAAGTTAAAATTTTATACAGCTTAATATAATTTAAAACAGTTTCATTAACCCATACTTTCCAGAAGTTTCTAGTACTTCTTTTGCAATTTTTTCTATAAAATCTTCCTTCTTAGCTTTTAACTTCATCTTTCTCGCTTTGCTCAATGCCATTTGTAATTCTAGCTCACCTTCATCTGGTTCGATCTTAATGTCTAAGAAAAAAAAGTTTAAAATACAACATAAATAAATTACATTTTTCTAATTTATATCATAAGCTTAAATTCAAATTGAATATTAATTCGATTTTATCGCGATAATTAAAATTAATTATCGACCTGAAACATCTTCAATTGAGGTCGAAAAATCATCTATATCCATAGCATCATCCGAAGGTTCCAGTTTAATGTTATTAACATTAATATTTTCGCGGTACTTGGGAGCTGAAGGAGTGCCAAAAAATTCTTGGGGCTCCTGTTTAGGCAATAAATCTTCTGCTTTGAGCATTTTCGTTTTCTTTCTAATTTTTTTAACCTGAAAAAATTTTAATAATCAGAGTCAGAAGTCAATGTCATGTCAGAATGCAAATGTACAAGATACTGAGAATAAGAGCTTTCAGAGATAGAATTTAAAAGCTTGAAATTATTCTAAATTAAGAGATAGAAATTTAAAAGTCTTAGAATGATAGTATGTCCGCATCAAACGAATACTTTTTATTGAAATATAATGGATAATTATAAGTCTCATTAAAAGTTAATGACACTTATAAAAAAAATGAAAAAATTGCAGTTCTTTAGCTATTTACCTTTTTGCTTGGCTTCTTAAATTTGCTAGTTATTTCTTCTTCTGTGTAATAATCTGATGCAAGTTTCAAAACAGGGTTATTCAGAGAAACTACTTCTTTTTTGGCCATTAATTTTTTGCTTAATGACAATTTTTGTTTAATTTTTTCCAACTGATTTGACTCGTTTCCTGCAATAAGTTAACATAATTTTGGTATTTAAAAACATTCAATTTAAATTTCACTTGTTAATTATTGTAGTACATAATTTATTCTGAAATTAACCTATTAGAAAACTTTCAACGTTTTCACCATTTATTTCTTCATCATATTTAGGTAAAATAGATTTTGTCTGCTCAGAAAAAGAATCAAAGTTTCCTTCATCTACTAATGATTGCCCAGGTTTCTGCTTCTTTCGTTCAACATTTTTCTTGTATCTATAAAATAAACATCATTATTAAGAAAAAAAATTCTTTGCTTAAAACTTTAGTATGGCAGAGTAAATTCATTGCTTCATTACCTTTCTTCATCAACCATGTTGATATTAATGAGAACATCCCCATCTTCATCAAGAACAGCTTTATCTTTTAAAGTCAACACAACTGAGGAGCCTTCATTAAACCCAGACAGGGAATGTTCAACTTTTAGGCCCTTTAAATCTTTTGAAGTATATGCAGTTCTACGGTCTTCACGTAATTCCTCTTCTACTAATTCTCCTACTCCAAATTCTTCATCCAATTCTTCCAAAAGTTTTGCCTATAAAAAACAAAATTATTCTTAAAACATTTAATTTTCTCTCCTTTTAAAAATTCAAACTCAATAGTCACATTTGTTTAAATCAAAAATAACTGCTTACTCTTGCTTCAGCTTGCTTTCTCTCAAATTCTTTTTGTCTTGACTTTTGTACCCAAGCTCTGGTATCATCATCTTCACTATTGCTCTCACCTAATGTTTTAACAGATTTTAATTTTTTCTCAATATCACGCTTTTCTTTTCTTTCAATTAACCTAAAACAAAAATTAAACACCAAAGTTCTGTGAGAGAAAATTTATGTTTTAAACTATGATATAATGGGAATGAATGGATTGAAATGAATAAGAGTAAAATAAACAGAATATAGTAGTAATTCACATTATTTGCAAAAACAAATTCTTGTACATATCCAACACCTAAAATCATTGTTATTAGGTAATTTCAAGAAACTTTAAAAAATAATTTTTTAAATTTTTAACAGCTGCTAATTTATCCAAATATTTTATTTAAAAATTTTCAATATTCAAATAACAAATTCTAAAAATAAAATACATTTTACCACCTGAACAGGAAAATTTGTCTGTTACCTCTCTTTAATTTTTTCAGTTCGAACTTTATCAGCAATATTATTAGCTGGTTTATGAACAAAGTCTCCCATATCCTTTCCTCCCAATAAATTTTCTTTCTCTGTCTTACTATCATTTTCTTGAATTTCTTTCACAGTATCAATCTGCAGTGGCTTTAAACCTAATTTTGCTCGAAGCTTATTTGTTTCTTCAATAGATAATGACTCCTATAAGAAAATTTCATGTAAGTTTAAGGTAACCTCATCTAATTATAAACCATTATTTAATGATTTTTAAATGCATATTTTTGTTAAATGAATTTTTAAAATGAATAAGAGAAAAAGTTTTAATGATAAAGCTATTTTTTATCTTATTTAATTCAAGAACTATATGTATATGAAATAAAAATCCTATCTTAAAATATTCTAAAGAATATTCTTTTTTTTAATATGATCTAATTAAGATGTATTCAAAATTAGAAAATATTGCAAAACAATCTGCTGATCTCACCAATGAGAAACTAAATATATGAACAAAAGATTTTTTTTATAAGGTTAAATATATTTAACCAAATCTGCTTGAATTTGACAGAAAATACAAATCAAGATTTTATCATAAAAATTACGTCACAAGTTAATACATTCTTAAATTAAAAAAAAATTGGACTTAATATAAATATTTAGATAATATTTTAATCAAATAAAATTAATTAAATAAGTAAAAGTTGGTTTCAAGTAAAAATTATGGTGGATTGTATTTCATAACATTAATGCCAATGTGACATTAATTTGATTAAAATTTTTACAGGAAGATCTTACTATGTTCCTTATTAATGGCTTATTAAAAACTTATATAAATACATAAATAGCAAACTGTAATATCTTTTTATATTATTAAGTGTAATATCTTTTTATATTAACAAGTGTATATCTTAATAATTATCTTTGAAACAATTGCATACTAATGTTTATTACTAATTGTAAATCACTTAACATTGATATATTATTAACTACTTAAATGTGTATTAATTTCAATTACGTATCAAAGCAAAATGCATAAAGCGTGATACATAAAAATTTACATGGGATTTTCCCTCAGTCCTTAAAGAGTTGTCTGATATTACGGGAGGTGGAGGCGCTATGTCCCCAGAAATCTTCGGACTTGGCGAGGTTGGGCCGACTCTCGAAATTTTTGGAGGCGGAGGTGCATGAATTTCTTCCACTGAAATAAGACAATCCAAACTTCAATCTTCTCCTGAAAAATAGTCGAAACCACAGATTTACACAAATAAACAATACGTAAATATTTAAGTAACTGGGAAAAATGATATTCACCATCACTATTCGATGATGACGAAACAAGATCTTCGGTTTCAATTATTTCCACTCGTCGTCTTCTTTCCCTATGATGTCTCTTATGATGGCGATGCTTTTCTTTTGTTCTTTCTGGGGATCTACTACGTTTCTTTTTCTTTTCGCTTTTATGCTTTTTCGTTGAGGAGCCCATTTGAAAAATATTTAATACAGATATGATCACCTATAGCGCGTTCAGAACTTCAAATCTGATTCCATTATTGACGCTAAAACATTAGAGATCACTCACTCAATGGTAAGACATTTTTTATGTTGGTACAACGTATTGGTATGGAAAGAAAAAAATGTGTTATTTTTGTTTGAAATCATTGTTTTTGTATTTGTTTAATAAGTTACTTTTATATATTTGTTTGGTCTGATTCTTTCGATACATATTACATGTAGGTTAGATTTTTTTCTTAGGCGATTTTCCCGATAAAGTCTGTACTTAATTGCTATTTTTGGATTGTTAGAGTTCAAGGTCAAGTCCGATACATTCATACATTGAAGTGTAAAAATAAAAAAAAAATTCCTGTATCCAATTACATTATTTGACTTATTGCAGTTTATAATCTATGGATAAGGAGGAAGATAATGTTTTCAGTCAAGATCATCATCAAGCAGAAGACTTAAGTGCTAAAATGGCTCGAAAGTCGAAACCAATTCCACCCCCATTAAATTTAACAGCAATGGGGGAGAATGAAACATCAAGCAGCCCACTCAAAGATTTTGCTTTGGTAGCAACGAGCCCAAGAAGTCCTCTAGTTCAGAAAAATCTACCATTTCGCAAAAGGTAAAAGGCTTACAAAATAACAGAAAAATCAAGCTTTTTAAAATAATATAGTCTTGATTTTCTGTAATTAGTTTTATGTACTTTATTCAACCATTTAATTAAATCTTAATTAATATAATGAATAAGATAAATAAGAAACTGTAAAATTAATCAAGAAGCACATTTTTTTGCATCACTTTGGTTATGAAACAAATATTTGTTCTGCATTGATTTTGATTTAATTGTTTCAGTAATAAGTTCAGAAATCTATCTTATTATCAGAAATTGTAGCTGTCGATCTTACATATTCATTTACTATTTTTATGTATATTTATAATGCTATATCTAAAAAAACTTACAATTTTTTAATAAAAATATTATGTTATATAATCACTTTAGAAATTAACTTATATATTTTTAATCAAAGTAATACATTAATGAAATATAATAATTGAGAATACAATTATATAAAAATTTATGATTCTAACCAAAAATATAATTCATACTTTTTTCATAAAAACATTTATATTTGCAATTTAATTTATAATTTACCATATTCTTACTTACTTTACTGTCTTTGGATGTGTCAGTGTATAAATATACAAATATAATTCATTTTTTTAAATAATTGTTATTTTACATAACACAAGATTATATTAGATAGTCTATTGATTGAAGGCCAATTGAAATCCCTTGTTATATTGCATTAAAAATGAAATTCATTCTGAAAGATACTGAGATCAATAATCCACAAAAAATTTTATATTTTTATGTTTTATTTTATTTATTTATTTATTATAATTTTAAATTCCTAAGTTTCAATCACTTTTTCATATTTGCCTTTTTAAATATTGCTTTTTTCTTGTTAGAACTTTGTTTATATTAAAATCCGAAAGCTTCTTAATTATAGAATTAAATAATAGTTATTTTATTCTTCGGAAAACTTTCAACTTTGTTAATAATCAATTTTTGATTTTTTATATATTAAAAAAATTATTTTTATGGTTATCGAAAATTTAAATGATCGAAGTTTTTTGTCTCGATAACGACTTGTAGCAATTGATTGCAGGGCTCACAGCTATTCAAGTACGCAAACAAGCTCAGAATGCGACAGTCCGGAATCACCTCGAGTGCCAGCGAGCCCGGTTTCAAGAGAACCTTCAACTGCACCATCGCCATCTCCTTGTACTCAACTAAAGTCACCACTCTCTTCTCCCACATCACATTTTTTCAGCAAGCGCTTCTTGCAAGAACCTATAAAATCCTTGCTTCCATCGCCTAACACTTCTGCATCGTTTTTCAATAATGAGTGCGATCCGATCAAAAGTCCTCTCGCCAATTTTTCCTTTTTCCGACCCAGTTCCGACCTTCTTTCGCTTCCCATGATGGAGAAGAATTCTATGAAAAGTCCTTTGCAAACTCCAACACGGTCCGTCTTCCTTCAAAATCACGTAGACTCTACTCTTTTTGACATAGATAAATTACCGCTTAAGAGCCCTTTAAATACACCAACACGACCCGGTTTTCTTGCCCCCCACGATATATTTGTCATGCCAGAGCCTATAACTGTGAAGTCGGAGCCTAACGAGCATCAAGACACCGAAAAATGCAAACAAGATGATTCGCGATCGGACCTGCTAAAGATGCACAAAGATTTGACTACTAAATTTCGTAGCGAAAAAGAAAATATCGTGGACATTCAGTTTTCAAATGACTCAATCAAGCAAGAGCCTTTAGAGTTAGATTTCGGTAATGAGAAAAAATCGGAAATTTTCGATCTACGATCTCCCGTGAGTCAAGTTGATCTCTCAAGTTCAATTAAAATGGAAAAGGAAGAGGGCTCGAATCACTCGGAAACGATCCCTTCTGTCCTGCCATTAGACTGCCACAAAGGAAATTACAAGGCGGATTTGAACGAGTTCGGAGTAAAGAAAGAACCTTCAAGTCCTCTGAGAAGTGATGATAGATCTCAAAACTCGTGCTGCAATGACCTTTTAATGAGCTTTCCCTATAATCATTTTATAGAAAATAAACTTTTAGAAAATTATAAATTCAATAATAAAAATTTTTTAATATCACAGAATGTTGGGTATTATTGCTCCGACTTAAATGATTCGTATTTCAATTCATCAAGCTCCGAATCATTTACCAATAATCAAATTCAGAATCATAGCGAGTTAAATAGATTAGCGAATACGAATTATAACGAAACCAACAACATAAATAATAGACTTAATTTAATGAAAAACACAGTAACTTACGCTAAAACTCAGACTTATAATAAATCCAAAAATGGTTCTGCTACTAAGAGAAATGTTGGTGATAAGACAGATGATGATGGCAGTAAAAAATCTAAAAAGGACCAAGATGACGAGAGACCGAGGAGGCCTATGAATGCCTTCATGCTCTTCGCCAAACACCAGAGGCCACTTTTGATTCAACAACATCCTGGTAAAGATAATCGGTAAGTTTCAAGCCTTTAAGAATGTAACCAATTTTACTGATTCCTAATGTTTAAATATAGTGATAAAACTAAGTACATTTTTTTCCTTATAAATTCAAGAGAGATGTTTTCTAAAATTTACCATATTGACAGCAGTTGCCAGTTATTTTTATAATCATAAATTCAATAAATCAAATAAATTATTGACATACAAGTTTCAATTTTTTTTCAGAATTTATGCTCCAAATTGCCAATAAGTGAAGATAGACCGAAAATTGGCTTTGGAGCTATATTCTTAACATTAGAAAAATATAACTTCTGTTTTATTTGAATATAACAAGGAGTAATTAGTGCTGCGATAGCCAGAAATCAAACATTATAAGAATAAATTTTAATAAATAAAGATTCTTATATTTGCTATGCCGTTCAAGGATTTGTTTTCAAACGTTGTTTCAAAATTGTTGTCTTATATAAATATACTGAAAAGATTATAAATAATATTGTTAATTGTTTCAGTGCCATTAGCGTGGTCCTTGGTACCGCATGGAGAGAATTGGATGCGAGTGAACGGGCGGATTATGTGCGGCGTGCAGCTGCTATGGCTACCGAACACAAAAGAAGGCATCCAGATTGCTGGAAACGCAGGCGGGTGCGTGTGAATCTTAATCAAAACGCTGGAGGAAACGCTGCATCCAGTTCCGACGTGGCTACGACCAGTTGACCCAAAGCAAGGGAGATGAAGAAGAGAAGAAGAAAGCCTTAAATGAAGCAGATCTGAATTCTTTTGAACTTTTTGACTTTAGATATCATGTTATAGCCTAGAAAAGAAAATGTAATTTTAAATTTACGAGGAATAATAAGTGAATTTCCAAACTAAAGTGTGGGTAAAAGCATCATTAAGACCAAAGTAATTTGTTTCGTTACCCAATTGCGTTTAAAATATTTTGAAATGGCACCGAATTTTCTGATATCTAACAAAGACCATGCATTTTGAAGAATTTTAAGCCTTCTTAAAAAAGATCTGATGGTGAAACATGTGGAAAAATGTTTTCGATAAATAGAGGTTATGACGAATTTTTTAAATGCTTAATTTTTATTTAATACTTTTCCTTTTCAGATGTTTCCAAAATTTTAATAGTGACAAAGCAAATTTACATTTGTCGTAACCAATGTGTTGATTGTATTAAATAATGCTCCTAATATTTATGTTGAAAATTGTCTCAGTATTGAAAAAAAAGTTTAATAATTTTCCTCGATAATCAGAAAATTATTCCAATAAAATATCTATGATCTTAGTTTCTTTATAAGTATTTAATATTTACTTTGTTATAATCTTGAAGTCAATAGACAATTTCTTTTTGTCGGCAATCTTAAAAGTTATAATAGATTTCAGGATCATCGTTAATATGTCTAATCAATTTTCCAATTAGAAAGGAAATTTAAGAAACTTTTGCATTAAATATTAACTATATGCAATTTGTTTTTATGTTAATCTTTATATTGGGGCAATGTCTTAATTATCTATCACATGGTTAAAAATCTATTATCATTGTTAACTGGTTTTCTAATTAGATTATAAAATCAAAATAAATTTGTTATCTTATTACCTAATTATCAGTTCCAATTGAAAGCCACTAATATGAAAAAATTAATAATATTAAAAAATATAAAAACGCTCTGCTAAACATATTAAATAACTTAAAGAGCTTTAAATTCCAATTTATTCAATAATAAAATAGCAAATATAATATAATCCTAATATTTAAAGGACATATGTATAAACATTTAAAAGTTGATGTCATTGAATATTTGTTTGTAAAACTTTATAAAATTTTACATGAAACATTGAAATTCTTTAAAATTTTGAATTTTTGAAATAGCTAATTATTAGTCGTTGAAGTGGCCTTTTTAGTATAATGAGCCAGCTCGTGTATTCATCAGTTTAAAATTGAATCAATTGTTGACAAAATTTATGAAAATAAACATATGTTCAAAGTCGTTCAAAAGCAAATTGCTGACATGAAATAATACAAATCAAAACAAAAAATTTCTGTTTTTTTATTTCTTTTATTTCGAACTCATTAAATTATTTTTTAAGTTTTATACATATATTCTGCCTTTTGAATAATATGGCAGATGTTTATGTTTTCCATTTTATGAACTTTTTCGTCTGAATGTGCTTCAAAATAAGTCTGTATCCGACTATTAAATAATTTAATTCCCAAATGTGATCCTTCAACAATTCTCAGTCCTTTCCAAGTTATATGTAAGAATATCGGAGTATTTGATTTTTATTTACTCAGAGATTTTATTCTAAATATTGCTTTTGCTTAAAATCATTACATAAATTAATTTATCCTTTTGAAAAATGTGATTTCTGCTGCCTATTTAAACCTTTCAGTTTTGTTTTTTAATTAAGATTTTGCCCTAGGTTAGTATTTTCTTAAAGAATAATTATCCATTTCTCATCTTGGAGAAATTAAATTTGAATTCACATTTTTAATTAGAAATACTACTTTATGGAAATTTCAAATATTGAATGTTTGTGTCAGTATATATATCATAATTGTTTTCTTATTTATCAAGCTTTAAAATTCTTAATGGAAAATATGTTTCTGATCAGAAAGCTTATTTCTTAGAAGTTAATACTTTATTTTCCAGTGAGTTACTATTCTATCAATATTTCAAGCTTTATTGTTGTAAGAAAATAAAAGTGTATTGTTTGATTTGGCAAAATTAATTAATCTTATAAGTTTTCTGATTTTCCTGGTATGTACCACAAGAAAAAACTAAAAGTTCTGTTTCAAAATCGCTTTTTTTCCGTTCTGATTTCTGAGTTTGAACGTTTATATTTCTTGAAAGAATACTAATAAATAGCTTTTACAGACATGAACTTCTAATTTCCAAATTTAATGAAATGCTACATTAATATCAAATTGTACTTGATAACTTTCAATTTCTGTACATATTTATTTGCATATACATTTATATAAATCAACATTTAGTGGGGAAAAAATTATTATATTAAAAGCCGCTTGAGAATTTCCTTTTTATTAAATAATGTATTAAAAAATTTATTATTACTATTATTATTTTTAACAGAATTTAAAAAATTTATTTGAAAAATTTGATTGTTGAAAGAAAATATATTTTTTGATGTTTTAATAGCCTGGGAAAATTAAGAGGCCTTTTTCTAAATGATGTTTGTGTAAACAGAAATCGTATTGTTTATTTTTTGTATCTATAAATTTATTTTCCTATTATATTTCTACGTTGTACTATTATTAATAATATAATTACTTCAAAGCAAATGCAGCAAGATTTCACTTAATTTGATTGTATCACATATTACATTATCACTAAATTTAAATTTATCACTTAGTTAAATAAAATTAACTGATCATTCCTTTAAAAAAAATTCTTTGTTTCAAATTTTAGTATTAAAGTCACAACTCCTAGTAATTAATTGCAAAAATTTATTATTTTTTAAAATTTTTGTTCAAACAAAAAACATGAAAGAGGCTTAACTACAAAAATATTGACACGATCAACACAATTTTGCTGCTTTCCTAATGATGTTTTCAAATTTTATTACAAAATATGGTTTGATTACATTAGCCTTACTATTAATAAATTCGAAAATCATTTTAACTTAGTTTAACAGAAAAGGCTATATTGAAAAAAGTTTTTGATCATTGTGAAATAGATTTTGTTTGTAATTTGATTCATGTTCATATTAAAAGAAAATCTTGCTGTATTTGTTAAAAAACCAAACATTAATCCAAAATAAAATGAAAAAGCGACAAAATGTTTTAAGAGTTAAACTGAAATGTAAGATTAACAGTGATTAAAACAATGAGAATGAAATGGAATTATCTTGAAGAGTAAAGTTTTAATTGTAAAAACTTATAAAGCAAATTATATTAAATGTTTCATTCTATTTTTTAATCACTCTCAATTTATCGAGTCTCATATTATTCAGTTAAAGTTTTTAAAATATTTTTGGATTTTAGAAGTGCTATATGAATTGTTCTAATGTACATCAGAATAATGTTTGCTTTTAAAGATTTAATTAGGCTGTGAAGAGAATATGAAAAAGATTTAAGGTAAAATGCGAAAAATATGAAAGTTAAAATTTTTAAAATAAACAAATATTTCTATCAATTTGTAAAAAAGTGTGTACAATTGCATAAGAATGTCAATAATTACTGTTAGAAAGTACTAAATTCGTAAAAGCGACAAGCTTCAGCTATTTATAAATATGTACATGCACACATAAATATACATATATTTAATCAAACATTTCATCATTAAGAGTAACTTTAATTTTATCATTTCAAACTAAAGGTAGTAGAAATATACATCATTTACATTCATTTCAGAATATATTTTAATACAGGAACTGACCTGGTAAAGAAAGGAAGAATGACTAATTTTTATAAAGATTCTAATTTCTACTTGAAAATTCTTAATGTTTCTTGATTCAAGAATTTTATATTTTCTTTTGAGAATACAGTAGAAATTAGATTTGAGTTAAACGTTTTTTATAATATAATTATCTAGTATTAGTACAATATTCAATTTTTCGAAAAAAAATTAATGTTATTACAATGTCCTACTTAAAAAAAAGGAAAATGTGTGCCTCAGACATGAATTGTCGTCCATTTTATTTTGGATATGATAGAAATTAAAATTCACTTTGACTTGAAAATTATATTTAATAGCATTGCTTTTGTAATTATTGTTGAAAACTGGAAAATTAATAAGAAAGGCATTAAATTAAAGAAAAGGAAAATCTTATTTGCTTATAAATGAAATTGATACATTTATAACGATTTTTATGAAATTGACAGTCTATCATTATATTTTCTAAATAAAAATTTATGTCAAAAACATTTAATTTTTCTTATACTTTTCGATAAATTTCTTACATTAATTTTATCAAAAGTTTTCATCCTCGTTGATTAAATTCATTAGTATTGATAACAGGTGAAGTCAATTTCTTCATAGAAGTATAATTAGTTTATTTTTGAGATAGGTCATATTGTTATTAAGTTATAAAATATTTATATAATTTAGATGAAATTCAGTTTTAAATTTAACTTACAAAATAAGATTTCCCCGGGGGGGGGGGGGTTCTCGTTATTTACGTAATGTTTATACTTTTTCATGATCGGAATAAATATAAGGGTCATAAATGGTTAGGGGTTAATTCATCATGAGTTTAAAAGTTGATGTTATTTTTTCCTACCCTGTTTCTCTGAAATATTATTGCTGGAAACATAGATTTGTCGCAGAAATCATGAGGGGAAATAAATTTATTTCATAATCCACCTCACGGTGTGTAGGAAAAAAATTAATTCTAACAAAGATCATTGTCTTCACCCTTATTATTTATTAAAGTTAATATTGTTATAATGGATCTCAGGGACTGAAAATGGGTGGGTAAAAATCAAATATTTTAATAAAATTAGCTTATTCCATAAAGCGAGCGACTTAGTTACTGTAATTTATTTAATAATAACGTACTTTATTTTTAATTTTAATAAAATACATAACCTTAGATGTAAACAAGCAATCCTGAACGAAATAACTTGGATCAACCCTACTTTTTTATATTTTTACGTCATTCATAAAAAATTATAAGAAATATCCTCTTGGCAGTATAGAAGAATAGATAATAAAAAATCTCAGACTTTGTGACAATACACATTTTAAATATTGCCTTACTCTAATATTGTAGCCATTTTATTGAATTATGGAGTATTTATTTTAGTTCAAAATTTGTTAATTTATCTGTAATTCAAGGTAGAGAATCAAAAGTAAAGAGAAAAATGGAGATTTTTTAGTCATCATAATAAAAAATAAACCGTTAAGAGAAGTAAAATATATATATTTCATATTCCTTTGTAAAGGCAACATAGCAGAGGCTGTTAGCATGACGTAGTGGGTAAATAGAATTTATCAGTTTTAAGTAGATTAAGTATAATCGAGCTTTAAAAGTTTGGAAGTCGACATGTAGGCATTCCCATTTTTAAAATTAAAATGCCTCAAGAAAATAAAAAAACTGAAACTCAAGACACTCCATTGACACTTCTTTTAAAAGCTCCTCAGAAATCAACACCTGTCAGATCCCAAACTCCCCTTGTGCTTCCTCAAAGTAATATCTCAGCTGTAGCGCCAAATCCTCTTTCATTTGAGTCAAGACCCGTAATTACTTTGCAGTAAGTAACATTGACAGCAATTATTAATAGATTAATAATTTGGATAAATAAATGAAGTTTTTTCTAAAATTTTAGAAATGTTGTTGCAACAGTCAACTTAGTTAGCGAATTAGATCTCAGAAAAATTAACTTTTGCACTAGAAATGCAGAATATAATCCATCACGGTTTAAGGGTTTGGTGATGAGAATTAGAGAGCCAAAGACTACAGCTTTAATCTTTACCTCGGGGAAAGTTGTAGTTACTGGAGCGAGGAGCGAAGCAGCTGCCTTGCTCGCTGCAAGAAAATATGCAAGGATTATTCAGAAATTAGGTTTCCCAGTGAGTATATAAATTATTAAGGCACCTAGAAACTTTGAGTTGAACATAAGTGTTCAAATTCAATTTTTGTAACCAAATCTTAATAACTGAAATCAAGTTATTTAAATTATAATTCATATTTTATGCTGAAAAATCTCATTATTTCTAGGGCTTTGTATTTATATATTAAAATTTTAAACAGATGAAAATTAATGTAGACAACTTGAACTATTTTTGACAAATTAAAATTTTACTTTAAAGAAATACATTTATACATGAGAACATTAATTTAATTGTAAAATAACTATTATCAAACAAATTTTCAGGTGAAGTTCTGCGATTTTAAAGTTCAAAATATTGTTGGAACTTGTGATGTAAGATTTCCAATCAAATTAGAATCATTAAATCAAAGTCATGGACAATTTAGCAGGTAAGAAAAATCAATGGTTAGTAATTACATTAAGAATTTGCATTCATTTACCAAAATTATTTTATCTACATATATGTATTTAAAAAACAATATGTATAAAGTTTATTCATTTTTGTTCCTTTTAGATATGAACCAGAACTTTTTCCAGCTTTAGTTTATAGATTGGTAAATCCAAGAGTTGTATTATTAATTTTTGTTAATGGAAAAGTGGTACTTACAGGTTAGTTGTTTTCATTTTCAGATATTTCACACTAAGGTTAATACATTTATTTAAAATTTAATATATAATTCATTTTTATGAACAGAATAATATTTAAAAATTAATAGTAATAATCAAGAATGTTTAGTAAATAACACCAGAAATGTAAAATATTATCTTGGCTCTTCTAATTTGTTCCATTAAGCAACAATAGCAAATAATAGAATTCCATAATTAGTCTAATTTGCTCCAAAATTTAAAATTCAGAAAAGCATTACATTTTATGGGAGAAGGAAAGATAAAAGAATAGATATAACTTTTCTCATAATTTTTCAATATAATATATTTAATTGTGCAGAAGGCAACTAAGTTGCATCTATAATTATCGCATGTATTTTTTAAAGTATTAGTCTTTTATTTTTAAGTATAAAAAAATTTATATGAAAGCCTTTTAACATTTTATGAAAGGAGTATTTGTTCTTTCAGTAGAGATAACTCTTAAAATTAGATATATTTATTCTGTATTTTCATTTATATAATGTATGCAAATAACTATTCAAATTTATAAATTGATCTTGATTAGAACCTAATTTGATTAACACTTGGTTTTTAGGAGCTCGGACTAAGGAAGAGATACAAAAGGCTTTGGATTCAATGCTTCCAACTTTAAAAAGTTTTAGAAAACAATAAATATTTTTTTCAGGTATGATTCAAATTAATGTTTTCTAACATTATTTATGGTTAATAACAATATAACATTTAACTTTATAGAGTAAAAATTAATCCATATAAATAGTTATACTATGAATTTTTCTTATTCCTTTATATCATTTTTATAAATACTAAAAATTTCTTGCTAATTTTTGTTATTATTACATTTACAAATAGCATAGGTAGTTTAGATATTTGCATAGTTGATCAAATAAAATATGCACAACTCTAACAAAATTTATTAATAAATTATAATGTTGAAAGAAATGAATTTGAAGCAAATTATTTTAACAAGGTTAACTTCTTCAATAAAATTTTATAATGAAACCAAGAAGAAAATCTAACATTTTATTATAAAATTCAATGTTTTTTCAGGTAATAATTTCGAAAATACCAAGCACTGATTAGTAATATTAGCAAAATCACAAACCCAAAACCCAATCCCATAAATGTTGACTTATAATTTTGGGATGATGTTATGTGGAGTATTAAAGCTGAACTTTCAGCTTCATATTTTGATTTTGAAATGGCAAAGACCTGAAATCGGTAAGTCTCATCTTCTTGCAGATCTTTAACTGAAAAAAATTATTAGTTTTATATAATCTGATTCTATAAAGGCTCTTATAGTTTTTAATAATTTTTGATTTGTTTTGTTTTGTATTACTTCAAAAGTTAATAAAATAAATGAAGAAATCTAAATTAAGAATTATTTGTGAAATTCAAAATCTAGCAAGAATATTTTGCGTAATAGTAGTAAAAAAAGTTTGTTTATCTGCAGGCTCCCATGAAGTGATTTGGATCATAAAGTAACCGTGAAGAATGAACTTTAACAAGAGGCAACTGCATAATTTATCTGTGTGATAAATAAATTGCGATTACCCAAATAAAATGTATCCTTCGTATTGACCGCTTCATAATTGCTCGATCCCTGTGACCATTTGACCTTATAACACTCTACTTTTTCTGCTCCTTTCTCTGGAGGATCCCACCTGATGAGACCTCCCGCCTCCGTAATGACAACATTAACATTCCTCGGAGAACTCATACGTTCATACTCAACTGAAATAAATTAAAATTCCTTGTTTCTTTCCCATGTTTTTTAAAATATACGTATCAGTTTTTGTAAATAATTTTCAAGTCGTTTCTCAGGTCAATTTAAAATAAAAGAAACGAATTGGAATAGGTACTTATATTTATCATAATCGCAACCTTCGTTTGATTTCCTCTGAAATTCTTGTATTGGTTCCTCGAATTCGGTTGAACCTATAGAAATATAAAATGCATAGCGCTGCATCAAAAGACTTATACCTTAATTCAAATTTTAATGTTCTATTATCATTATGAAGTTAATAATGATAAAAAAAAGTTTAAAACAAAATTTCAAAAAATTAAATCACAGTTTTATGTACCTCTTGTCTTCACTGTAACCGCTTTGCTGAAAATTCCTTCTCCATGAATATCTTGGCTAAGCACCATAAATTCGTAATCTCTACCCGGTAGCAGGTTTTCTACCTTGAGTTGCGTCGCATCCTTCGTTGGAACAGAAACTGATTTCCAGTCGGTTGAGCCAAGCAGCCTGTACCATACGCTGAAGTCCAGTCTCGGTTTTGTGAAACCAGACATCCAAGTGAGAAGAATCCCTCCATCTTTCAAATTCTCTGCCGAAATGTTATAAGGTGCTCTCGGAGCAGTGTCTTCGACCATAAGTTCACTTTCAGCTGTGATAGTATCCGCTTCGCTGGAAGCTGCGCACTGGTATATTCCACGGTCTTCTTCTTCAATATTTTCTATCGTCAAATTGCCTCCATTAATTATCGTACGGCTTCCAGGAAAAGCATGACCATTTTTCTGCGTTAAAAAGAATAAAAAATTATACTTTTTTCAATTTAAATTAAGATAAAATTTAATAAGATAAAATCTGTGATGGAAATTGATTCATTTAAATACATCTCATTGACATGAATTGGTTTTTTCTATTGCAATTATTATTAAAAGCATGTGAAATTTAACATACTTTAAACCAAATAATTCTTGGCTTATATTTGCCATCTACATCAAAGGCATCACAGGGCATTTCAACTTTCCCACCCTTCTTTCTAAGATACAAATTGTGAGGTATTACGGAGAAAACTGGCGACTTTTGTACAATAACATTCATTGCAGGGGAAGGACCCTCCGTTCCCAGCTCATTGAAAGGTGTACAAGTGTATATTCCCTCATGGTTTCTGTCTACCTAAAACATAAAGTTTCCCTATTTAGATTGGCAAAATAGTCATTTTATATCAAATAAAGGCAAAAAGACGTTTATATCAAGAGCGTCATTCACCTTACTGAAATAAAGCGAACCATTTCTCCTGTAAAATACACCTTGGACATTGTATGGATCGAATAGAAAACCATCTTTCTCCCATCTTAATTTTGTTAACGGCGGATTGGCTCGAAATTGACAATCTAAAAGAGCAGGTCGGCCATAAGGCAGAAAAATCTCTTTCGGTGCGTAAATTACTTTAGCCTTATCTGAAAAATTTAAATATCAACGAAAGTATGAAAGACTGTCGAATAACATCGACAAGTAAAAATTGGTTTTTTAAAATGAATGGCTAAATATTACATTGTACATTTAGGAAAGCACTTGCTGTTTGCATTTCTCCCTGGCTATTTGTCACTTCGCAGCTAAACTCCCCCAAGTCATTCATATGAGTGGGCGAAATGCCCAGCGATCCATCCTCACCGATCCGCGACCTCTCCATTAATTTTTCATGTTCCGACAGCTCCCTGCCATCCTTTTTCCAAGTGATAGTGAAGTTTTCGTCCTTTACTTTGCAAGAAAAATTTGCCGATTCTCCTTCTAGTGCGGTTTGATTTATCGGAGGAATAGCTATGAGGTTTCCCCCTGAAGAAGAACAACATCAAAGAATAATTTATAAATTATGGTAAATTATTATAAATAATAAACTTATTTTTAATCTCGCATATATATATATATATTTCATGAATATATATTCATATATATATATATATATATGAAATATATAAATCTTATGCAGCCATTCTAGGATTATTTTGCAAAATTTTGTATCATAAATGAAAAATAGAAATCTTCAAGTGAAATATTAATTAACATCCGTTACAAATAACTTTTCTACTTAATAAAATTATAATTAAGTGAAAATTTTTATTAACTAATAAACTCACCATCTACGGTTAGATGAAACCATGTGCCGTTGTGTCGAGTTGTAGGACTCCTGTTAGGAAAATAAACGCGGCATTCATACCAACCTCCATCCGTTTCTCGAATGTTTGTAAGGTTTATGGAGCCTTTACCGTAACCAGAGTCACCCGATAATAATGTGACTCTTCCCTTATAAGGTTCTTTTGCGGATAAAATACCCTGGTACCATGAGATTACAGTTTCGCCCTTAAAATTTATAATGAAATTGTTATTTTAATTCTTTATTATCGCAAAAAATATGTATAAATAAGTTAGTAATAATTAAAATCAAACTAAATCCAAATAAATATAGCAATTTGAAAATCCATATATACATAAATATACGAGTAGTGGACTTATGGAAGTTGGATATCGGAGTGGAAAGAATATGAATTATTAGGGAATAATTTATAGTATATATTGTAAGAGACTGTAAAGTGTGAGACAGTTAGTTGTATCTTCTCGATTGGTTAGCAATGACAATTCGTGAGTATTTCTTTAAACTTTCTGTTAATGAAATGCAATTCTGAAATTATGCACTAAACTGACAATTATGAAATTAGTATTTGCGTTGCAGGTTATTTTGCTGCCTAATCTCAGTGCTCAAGAGATGAGATAGTTGAGGAAAGGGCTTAAAATACAAAACACATGGATAATAGATTATGTTTATTGTGCTATACGGAAAAAAGTCTTTTGAGTGTCTGACTTTTTAACGGTCACAAAGATTTTAGAGCAATAAACAAGACCCCAAAAATAAATGAACCTAATTAAGTAACCTCCGTGCATATTTCATACATAATTGTACGTGACCTAAATAGTATTCAAGGTTGTTAATTGAAACATAATTTTTTGTTTAACGTTTAACTTCCTCTACGTAGCCATTAGATCATTAGATCCTAATAAAAATTTATTCCTGGTCGTTTATTATTATTATTATTATTATTAAACTTAGTTTTTTACTCTGAATATAAGTTCAGGAAAATTTCTAATTTTTATTTCGGATATTTAAAATTATTTTTTAAATTAATGAAATTTCAGTGTCCTTATAGATAAAATGTATTTAAAAAATTATGACTAAGTCATAAAAACTTCATTCAAAAAAATGAAAGTTAGAAATTGAAATTATTGAACTCATTTCTTAACCAGATTTTATATTTTGGTCTTTTAGTGGTAATATATAGTTTTAAATAATTACAATGTGTATTATATCTTTTTATCTATATAGCCTATCCTCATTTAAGTTTCATTGAGATTAAGAAAAACACGATAATAAATACATTTATTATAATTTTATTATTTATTTAAAGCAATATTTAAAGAAATTTAGATTATTAATTTTAAATAAATAAATAATTATGCTATATAAATTTATTTTTAAGTCTCTGACATCAGTAATAATAATAAAGATTATGTTAATTCTTTCTAAAAATATTGTCTAAAATATTTATTTTGGGATATGAGTGAAAATCATAAAAGGAAGTACTTGATTAAAAAAAATGACATATTTGTTTGAATTCGATTTGTTAAATATATTATTTTATCCAAATTGTAATCTATTAAAGGATATATCATTAAAGCTTTATAATGGACATAAAGTTTATTTTATAAAATTTTATAGTTAATATAGATTTATTTTTAGTTCTTTCTTTACATAATGGACTACATTCTGGAAATGTAGATTACATTTTCAACATACACTATTTTTCCTTAAAGCCGTAATGGTTTATTTGCTCCAACTAAATATTTCTGGAAGAACATTTTTAAAACTGTCACATAAATTTCGAAAACAAATTGTTTTTACATAATAACACATTTTTATTATTACCGTCATATACATAAAATTTGGTTTAACAATTATTTTTAGAAATAAGGTTTAATTTTCTCGTTAAATAAAGAAAATCAAATTAAAATATTCTTAATATTAAATATTTTACCAAATTGATGCTACTTATATCTATATTTTGACCCACCTCTCTATTCCAATGCAATATAAATGGAATGACAATATCATGAGGGAAATCAAGTCGACAGTTAAAAATCACAGCCTCACCCACTGCTGCTGTTAAATAGGTAGCTTTTCTTTCTTGCAAAAAAGAAGAAACTAATTCTGCAAAAAGCAAAAAGAATTTATGAATATTATTTAAAAAAAACTAAATTTTTAAACAAAAAAATTTAATTCCTTTCCTTTGAACATTTATATATCTATACGTATATTTGTTAATCTGAAAGAAAAATTTCTTCTAAACTGGGTAAGCTTGAATTTTTGTTTTTGATGTTTTAAGATGCATAAAATATTTTTTTAAATTATGTTGTAGATTGATGATCAATGTAAGCAACATTGATAAATTCTTTTGTTTACAGTTATTTGAATAAATAAATAAATAATAATGATATTTTATATTCTGTCTGAAACTGATCATAGAATTGACATATAATATATAATATGAGGAGTATGAATCGTCAAGTTTTAGGTTCTAATTTTTTCTTTAATCCCTTTTTATTCTTTCCTTTTTTTCTGTTTATTTATATATAATTTTTTTTTCAATTTTATCGGCAAAGATTGAAAACCTAAGATTCAAAACAGAAAGAGGGATACTTTACTAACTACATAATAAAATGTACAGGATTTCATAACAGAGATATTATAATTTTGAGGATAAATTAGACAAACCTGGCGAGATGTATATAACAACTACTAAGAAGAAAAAAACTTCTATTCCTTTCTTCAGGTTCAACAATCGGTCTATCATATTCGAAGCTGGAATGATTATTAATAATAAATCAGATATTTAAGTACACAATTCAAGTGTCAATTCAAAAATATTAATCAAGAATAATAATGAAAATCCATTAAATTTTTTTAATATAATTTAATTGCATCTTTTAGATACGCCTGCCAAGGGACTACATTGAGAACGTAAGAATAGTTCTGTGCTTATAATTATACATTTACTAATTATTATTGTATAATGCATTTTTAATTCTAAATTTTGCTATTCTTGCTTTGCATAATGTCGCACATCTATTGCGTCTGATTATGTCAGCTCTATTCTTATGTTTGTTGATTTAATTTAATCGACCCATCAAAAGACGGCTTTTAAATTCCTTGTAAATGATTCATTACTCATGGAAATATTAATTTTTCCATCTTTATGTGCAATTATTTTCGAATCCTTCGCATCATATAGTATGTGCCAGAACCCATTTCGTGTTATATAAACAAATTGTGAAAAATACACATTAAATAAGAGTTAGAAAAGAAAAGATCTCTTCTCTCTGTATTGCTATTATGATCAAAATCTTATAGGACATTAATCACAGGGGCAAAAAAATTTATGTCAGGAAGTTCACTATTGATATCTATAAAATTTAAAAAAGGTCAGTTCACTTTGATTCAAATTATAAATTATGTTATTTATTTGAGTTAGTTCTTTCTTCTATGTAACAGATACAGTTGATATAATAGTTTATGCTTTTCATGATGAATTGTGATTTATATTTTTGACTAAAATTTATTTTTTTCCGACACTCCCGCAAACCTGCGGCAGCTCATGCAGATGAATATAGCAAAAAACTTTATAAATCTAAACAAAGAGTGACAAATAGCAGGATTTTTACTCGAATGAGTAGCAATTTAATACTACGGTCCAGTGATGCTGTAAAATATTCTGACGGAAGTCTCATAATTGAAGAGGAAATCTACCGAATGTGGGAATATTTCCTCATATTTCCTCTAAAAAAAATATTTCAAAAACCATTGATTGCTACATTTCATTTTATTCATTCTTAACATAAAATTCTTTTAATATCGATAACCTAATCAATTTCATAAAATAGTACATCACAATTTTATTTGTTTATTTTACTATTACATATTTACATCCATTGCATAGTTTTAACGTCGCAAAAGTCGCAATCAACCTTAAATTACTTGTGATTTATCAAAACTTATGTAATTCAATAAATTTTAGGTAGGAAATGATTACTGCTCCGCTTTATTCAAAACTGAAATTTTTAGTTATCCCTTCAATATTTAAAATATGTATGATTTAATAGAGTTCAGACAAGAAGAGTAAAAAACATATTTTTTTTAATTTTGTTTTAAAGAAAACTTAATATTTTAATATAACTCAGCGGTATTTCCTTCCGGAAATACTTCTAAATACGGTATTTACTTCCGGTAAAGTTTTCAGTTACGCTTTATTAATTGTGAAAAGTAATAACAGATCCTCATTATTCATAGTATTTACAATTCTTAAAATATAATTAAAAATTAAAACGTTCAAAATATGCAAAGGTTACTTTTACAATATCAAAATACAACAAATAATTTAATTCTAGCATAAAATAATTTCTTAGATTAATACCCGCACTTTCATAAACGAATATCAGAAATCAAACTGTAAAAGCCAAATTTTTTTAAAGATGACTTTTGCACTGCTAAAACATTCTGAAAGCATTCACAAGAAAATTTAATGCAATATAACAATATAAACAATAACATCCTTATTTCACATTTTCTCCCGGAAAATAAAATATTTTCACTTTGATCCACTCAAAAAAAAAAATTAAATTTTTCATTTTCGAAGCATAATCGTACAACTGCGTTTCGCTTATCACAACTGAAAATTTTCATCTGTTACTGCGAACAGATTAACCGACACATTATGTTGGCAACGGTGACGTCAATTATCTCGGTTGCTATAATAATCTTAACTGACTTTAGTTTTAGTTATAATCTCACAATTCCGAAAAAAATATCTATGAATTTGATGAATCGCGATCTATTTTTTTTCTTATTTGATTAAGGTAAAACTGGATTGTTTTTGTTTTAATTTTTGAATCAATTTTAAATCGGAGACTTCATAGATTTACTTTTATTACAGGGAAAAAAATTCTTCACATCAATTAATATAAACTGATATATTAAAAAATTTTTATTATTAAAAAATAAATCATTTAATTATTAGTTCAATGCTAAATAATTATCCTTATATCTAAAGGATGGTTTAAAGGATTAAAGGTTCAGTGCTAAGTTATCCTTATACCTTCATCTAATATTAGTCTTAGCTGTAGTCAGATCTGTTTTTAACGTAAACGATGAAAAAACTGAAACTTGCTAAATTAAGAATAAAGTGGTTTCGAATATAGGAAATAGCGTGCATATACGTTAAACATGCAATGAAAGAATAGAAGAGTAGCACCTGGATTTCTATGATTTGTCAAAAACTCCATTAAAGTTTTGTAGATTTTTAGTAGATGAAGACCTGATACTCCAAATGGTCCCGACATTCAAGCGCGAGAGGCATTCCTCCTAAATGAGGATAAAAAAAAACTCTTTTAGGCTTAGCCTAAAAGGCTAAGAATTAATGTATTTGTTCGAAATACTGTTAACAACTTTACTTAAAAACTGACTAGAAATCCATGTCTAAGAGCCTCAACATACTTTTTTTAATATATTAATTATGGCTTTACAAACAAAACTCCTTTACATCCAGCAAAGCAATTCAAAAAACCATTTTATAAAGTTTATGAAAGCCAATATGGTTTGCTATAAAAAATTCTAAACTCTCAGACTTTTTTTGCTGATAATGTAATATTATTGTGAATACAGCAGGTAATGCTTTATCTTGAAAGCAGTCTAAATGCAAATGCTCATCTAATACAACATTGTATTTGCATTCAAGTTTCTAATAGAAAAAAATTGTCTTAATGTTTTTGTGCTGTATGAATTAAGGAAATATTAATATAGAATTTAGTTTTTCTAAAATACCTAAAAGTTTGCTTTAATATTACTTTTATGCTCTAAACAAAATTGAAGTAAATATTTCATTTTCGTTTTTTTTATTAATATATTGTGGCAGTAAAAGATTTGTATGATTCATTTAAAATATAAAAAGTAAGTTCTTTCATAATATGCAAAAATTTCAACATAAAAAATACTTTTCATAGGAATTATTTATTTTGTTCTTTTGTATGAAATGATATGAAATAGTGATATGGGTTAAAATTTAATTGAATTAAGGTCGTTAAGTAAATAAGAAGGAAATAAAAGGAAGCTTAAAATTATGTCATTTAGGAACATTATTGTTCTTAATGCAAGAATGACATAATAGTCACCAGGATTATAACATAATTAGATCTAATGTCATTTCATTTGTAATTTTTATTTAAGTACTTAAATACTTTTAAATTTATTCAAGTCCATTTTGATGCTATTTCATTAATGCATCTAATTCTTTTAATGCATTTTTTATTTTTAGAATTTATGTGGTATAAAGTTTTACAATTTATAAATTTCTCATTTATATTCTAATTTTAACATAGTAAACTTTTTTATTTATTGTATTAAATTTTATTTTTTAAATTCTTAACATAGTAAACATAATTTCAGTTTAATAAAATTTTGTTTAAAAATTGTATTTCTAGAAAAAATAATAAAGATATCAGTATTATGAATTTTATTTAGATATATATTTATATAATAATTTGGTAATTATTAGCTTTTAAAAAAATTATTTGAATTTATTTATTAAATATCAAAATATTCATTATTTTCATTAATTCGTATATTTCACAATTTCGCAAATATAACAATTTTAATTTAAAAGTTTGCTAACAACGAAATGAACTGAACATCTACGCGATAAAAAAGTTTACAATTTTAATGGAATTAGTTTTGTAAATCAGTTCAGATCAAATTAACAAATATTATAGTATTTTTTAAAAAAAGTTTTTGAAACTTGAAATACTGCTGCAAAAGTAAATTTTTTTATTACGTTTATGTTTCAGCAATCTCCTCAGTAGCCTCAACAGCCATAGCTTCTCTGTTTTCATACGTCCAAAAACCGTTCAGATCAATTAAAATGCTTATCACAGTGTCTCCTTGTCCGCAGTTCAATAAATCCTGAAAATAAAATTTTATAAAAAAAAATCCTAATTGAAAACTGAAATGCAATACATATTTGGAATGTAATTATCCTGTAATATTAACTGTATAGACATCTTTTAGTGAAACATTAAATATTATTTTTTCCTACTAAATTCCGAAATTTCCATTTAAAAGAAATTTATTTTTAAAAATTAAATTTTCATATCTTGAAAAGTTAACACATGAAATGGATCCACATTTTTTTCTGTACATTCTGTGTAATGCTTAACTATGAAAATTTTTAGTTCATGAATCATTAAAATATGAAATACAAATTTTTAGTGTGACTGATTTCATTAAAGCTAATTATCAATTTAGAAAAGACTTAAACTAATATTTCAGATACCTTTAATGTTATTCTTGTTGGATCTTCTGGTTTCACCATATCAAATATTTCATCTTTCACATCCTCGAAAGAGACGGGCACTTGCCCATGTGCACTTAATTGCTCTTGAATAGCTCTGAAAATAAATATATTTTTGTATTATAAAAACCACATACAAAAAATTTAAAATTTGAATTCATGAAAACTTTTAACAAAGAAAAATTAAAAAATCGTAATGACATTGAAGCGCTGTCTATATTTTGTTTTGTATTTTTTAATCTTATTGCAGGATTAATAAGCATTAAAATCTAACGTTCGTTAAATAAACTTAAGTCAGATAATTACCTTAAATAATGCAAAAAATAATCAAAATTCATATAAAATAAAATTTTGTCACAGCCAAACTCTAAAAACTCCATAAAGAAAAACCTTCCATTCCGTTAAAATATTAAATCGAAAATTTAATTCCATATATTAACGACTAGACAATTAGAATATCTTCATAACCCGAAAATCAGATATGAAACATTAGAAATTTTACGCAATATTTTCCTTAATCATAAAAATATTAAAGATACTTTGAAGGAAAAAAACTTTTTTAATTAAAAGAAATTATCATCAGATAAAAATTAATATAATAATTCTGAGTTTAATAAAGCTGAGAAAGTTAACAATATTTTAGGAGTATTCTACAATCTTTTCTACAATTATTTACCTGAAAAAATAATTGAAACAAAAAGTATCCAAATATCCTTTGCTATTAACATCTAAAATTCGAAATAAATATTGCAGACTCTGTGGTTCTTGCCTGTTTTCCAAAGCCAAAACTAGGTCTAAGTAGGTTTTGTAATCCATTTCTCCTTCGCAGGTTAAACATTCTTGGAACACCCTATCTAAAAATACATGTGTTAATGTTCCAGTTCCATATCTGAAACAATGTATTGTGTTAAATTAAATAACTTATATTTCTCCAATAATGATTTAAAGTTGTTTTCCAAAATATTATTATTTAGCATAATTAATTTCTAATATAAATATCAAAAATAGTAAGTCATTCATATTTTATATAAAGAAAAGACTAGTTAAAAATTCTTTTAAAAAAAAAATTTTCATCAATATTTATATATTCATTTAATTGTTCATTATATTATATCATCAATTACTATATTTCATTAGTTATTAAAATTAATATTATGTGAATCTTTTGATAATTTACAATTAATTTTTGTTCCAAATGGCATTAATCTCATTACATAACTGTTAATAATTATGAGATGTAACGAAAATTAATGGTTGAAATATAAACGTTCACATAATAGGATAACATGTGATAAACTTTTTTCATTTGTTATATCTACAAGTGTTAAAAGAAGGCAAAATAATTTATGGAATTCAAAACAATTCAACCAGCTGAAAATCAAAAAATATTCAAAAAATAAAAAATAAAAAAATTATAAAGTTTTTTCAGTTATAAAGTTATGAATAAGTGCAACCAAAAAGATATGCTTACATTACAAAATAATCTAATTTGTCTTGAGTTGCAAATAATTTAAATGCCTGAATAAAAGAGGATGAAGCATTTTAAATGTCACATTAATAAAGAAGATGAACTACACCCACCCAGCTAATTCTTCTTTGCTAAGCATTCCATTATGATCTCTGTCCAAATTTAAGTATTGTCCATAGACTCTTAATGCAGATGGAGCAGAAAACCAATTTCCATCTTGAGCATCCTAAAAATTCAGTAATAATAATGAAAATATTTACATCTTCAAAAACAAATTGTTAAAATGAAATTCATTACTACTTTAAATTGTCTAACTTTATTTTTCACAAAAAAGTTTAAGCTGCATTTTTAAATATTTTAAAGTAAAAGAAATGCCTAAATTCTTATATCATATTCAGCAATATTAATTCATCTTATAACATAAATCAGTTTACATAATTACTAAGAGCTAAATGAAATACCTTTGGCAAGTCTTCATCTCTTAATTCCAATAGATCATCTAAAAAACTACAAACTAATATATCCTGGATACGAACTTTTCCTGTCCTTAATGGATCCAAAAAAAATAAAAATTTTCTAACTGCTGTATAAACATAGGAACCATGAAATGACTTTTCAAGACCATCAAGCTGTGGTAGTGTTGGTATAAGCTCTAAAATATAATTCTCTAAGTCACATTCTCTCAAATATCCTTGCCCTGTAAGGTCATATAATGACAAACCTAAAATAGTAAAAAATCAAAAATTAAAATCAGTCAATCATAAAGGATAAATGGAAAAATTTTTAGAGTGAAAATTACAGAAATTATTGTTATGCAATTAATTAATTATTTCATTCAAAAATTCTTTGAAATTATATATTTTTCTTTAATATTTATTTAAATATTACAAATTGCAATATTTGCATATCTTGATAACTTCAAAGCCATTTCATTTAATCTTATTTCACAAAAAAAATGTTAATCACCTATTCTGGTTTGATGCAACCATACTTTTCTCATAACATAATTAAAAAGTGACATAATACTGACTCTGCCATGTATATCTCCTTGTTGCAACTTAGCAAATACTTCAGGAATAAAATATGCCTTATATTTTGGACCTAAAAAGTAATAGCTAAAAATTATTTTCTTTAAAAAAGTAAATTTTGAACTACAGTATAGATTACTTAAAAAGTTCAAATTTATAAAAGTTTGTTATATGTATATTTATATATATACACTCCACATCAGAATTTATGCAAAAACAGGAGCAAAATCTGCTTAATAAGGAAATTATTTGAAAAATGTAATTCATTATGGAGCTTATGAATTGAATTTATCAGTTTTTGAAGAGTAAATATTTTTTACAGCCAGGACTAATATATATAAAATTCAGTTTAATATACAAATGGAATATAAATACACTAATAAACCATTAAACAAAATTACTCTCTATATTAGTTCTGTCTATTAAAATCATTCTTTATATTTGAGAAAATTTTAAAAGCCTAATAAGTGTTTGCAACACTCAAACTGGTTGTTATATGAAATATGAATTTCATTCACTATAAGATTTCATTTGAAAAACTTGGATTCAAATGAAATTTGAATTCAAATTTTAAAAGTACTTACAACATAAACATTGCAGAAGAAAATTTTTTTAATACATATAGTTCATGCATTCTAATTTTTTGTCTTCTTATAATTATAAGATTATATTGAGAAATGCTCATTTTGTCTGCCATTCTGAAGACAATCTCAAACATACAAATCACAACTGATTTCAATTATTAATTTTGCATTGACTATGATATTTATAATGTCATAACTATAATCACTTTAAGCATAATATATTTAACAAATGAGGAATATATATATATAAGATAAAGTTAAATATTCATTTAATTGCTTAGGGTTAAATGTTGTTGAAAAAACAAAATTGGCTTTTCCCGAATATATCGAAATTAATCAATATAAGCAATAAATCATAATTATAAATGAATCGTAAATTATAGATAAAAACTTAAATTTTAGTTTTTAAAAAATTTTAAAATATATTAAATTACCTGCAAGTTCCGCAACTTTTAGAAAATCATAGTAATTTATAAATTGTTCTTCTGAATAATGAGGTGAACTTCGATGCTTGTCTAAAAGGCCCCATAGGGCTTTTAATTCGTTATTACTTAGCAATTGTCTATTTCGTCGTTGCAAAAGAGTAACTCGAGATTCCTCTCTCAATTTTTGTGCTAATTTTTCTTCCTCTTTTGGCATATTATAATAAAATTTGGGAATACCTTTAGCGCAATTGTTTTGATTTCGGCTATTTCCAATGTTATAGTGTTCATTAAAAGTTTCGCATTCAACTTTTTCATTTTCTAATAAAATATTATCTTTTGATCTTCCTTGTGCTGCGGAATCGCTTATTTGTCTTAAAACCGCTTTTAAATCCATCTTATGAATAATTACAAAACATTAAATTGACATTAAAATATCTTACACGTATTAGAAAAAAATTCATGAATCATATTTTATGCTTGACATTTATCTTAAAAAGTTACACTAATTTTCCTTTTATAATTCTATACAACTTAACGAAAATAAAGAGCGCACAAGCCTGCCAACGTTTACGGACTCAAATCGTTTCTTGTCGGAAATTTCTTATGAAAATCACTCATTCTCCAACTTTTATCACACATTTGTAAAAAAACAATAATTCTGCCTTGCTTGATACTGATAAGCATTCTATAACAAACACGAATCTGGAACATGTTTCTAACAATTACAACATAAAAAATTTAAGTCTTATTAGTGTGATTTTTTTCACGGAAAAATGATAAGTGGAAGATATATATAGTGTATGCTAAAAACTAAGAAATTATTATAAATGAAGGGAGGTCTCTTACTGAGACTTCGCTATAGATTAGAAATAATCTAAATTATCCACTCATTAGATTTCCTAGATGGAAACTAGGAAAACTAATTTACTGAAATTCTGTTCTTGGGGAAACCATCTAAAAGTATTATAAAAACATCAAATCAATTTCAAATATATTCCGTACCTTTTACTTTCATTATAGACAAAAATCATCCCTTTTAAAGTGATTGATAATCTGGTAGAAGATTTTTTGAATGAGCAAGCTTTGCCAATTAGTGCAATTGTTAGAATATTAGCTTTTCTATAGTTAAAAATATGTTATATGTCATGTTTGGTAAAACATGAAGATTAATATGTGATAAGTTGAACTTAATTTTAGGAACAAGATAACAAAGATGAAATTTTAATAAAAATTTAATAATTACAATAAATTATAATAAAATATGAAAAGTGGATAAAGTTGATCAAATTTATTCCTTATTCAAACCTATTTATATTCCATCATTTAAATTTCATACATAAATATCATTTTTTCACATAAAAAATAAATAATGAAGTAATATTATTATTCCATAAACATTATTATTTAAATTTAATTATGCTCCAAATTCCCAGAAATTTTTTTTAGCAAGTTCTCTAGCATTTGCAGCATTTAAAATAGTTAATAATCGATCTTCAATTTCATTTACAGCATCTAAAGTCAGTACAAGCGTTTCATGTTTTAACAATGAATAAACATTCAGACTATAAACAGGCATCAAATTAACATGTCCTATTGAATTTGTAGCAGCCACTATATTCCTTGGCATTACATCTTCTCTGAAATTAAAATGTACTTTTAATTCTTAAATTTCCTGAATATTTGTTATTAACATAATATAAAATTCAAATCTTTAAATTATCATAGTATATAGGATAATAATTATGTTATAACATCAATATGTATTTAAAAACAGGATTAATAAAAACATATTCTAATAGAAAAAATTAAATTTACCTATCCACAATAAGTAAAGAAGAACCCCAAGAACGTTCTTTCATTAAATTTAAAATGAACTGAGGATCTTCTGATGGAATATTTAAATTGTCAACAATATGAATATCATCCTGTGCAAATTTAGCAGATAAGGTAGAAGTCAAACCATGAATTCTATAATGATAAGGAATCATATAAAAATATGTAGTAGGATTTCTTGGCCCATGTGCACTTCCACCTATATTATTAAGAAATTTAATTGTTTCACTAAAAAATTTATTTTTTATAAAAGTGATATTAGGAAGTCTTAAGATAAAAGCATAAATTAAACCTTTTTTAAATTGTGGAGACCTTATACTGCCTTGTCTAGCTTTTCCAAGACCTTTTTGTGGCCACGGTTTCCTACCCCCTCCTCTACATTCTGCCTTTGACTTAACATGGGTTTTATCCTGATAACAATATAAATATATCTAATTAATATATTCATAAATTTGACGTGAAAATGCTACTGATAAGTTTTTTCTCACCTAGTTAAAAGATAAGTTGCTATCAATACTCACTAGAAAGATATTTTAAAGATGTAGAAAAGTATAAAAATTAAATTTAATTATTAAAATAAATAGGATATATCTTATTGTAATAGAAATATTGTTTTTTTGTCATTATTTCATTAAATGAAGCTAAATATTTTTTAATAATAATAACTTACCACTTTCCTGTACAGTAATTGCCATTTAACATTGTTAAATATTATATCAAGCCTAGGCATAGTGCCAAATATTTTGGGATGTAGTTCAACCAAAGCTCTTTTTTCTTCCTTAATTGCATCTAAATTTTCCACCCAAACTTCCCTTGATATTAAATGTTTACAAGGGAATTTAAGTAGTCTATGTTCTATGGATGAATATTGACTTTCATTCTCTTGAAAAATTAAAATAAAAGTTATTAAATATAATATTATGATAATAGTCATTTATAAAATTAAATTCTTCACAGAATATAATTCAAAATAATAAAATGTAAAGACAATTGTTTTTACGATTAATTAAATTATTTAGTAGCAACAATAACTATTATGGCTTAACTGTAATAACTTATTACAAAAATATTATTTACAATATAAAAGTCTAAAAAACTAACGAACCAACATTATGACCATTTAAAGGATTGTTTTTACATTAAAAAAAATAGCAAATGGATACCTTTTATAATATTATTGACGTTTTCTGAATTATATCTTAGAGAGATATTTTTAACTTGTAATTTTTGTATTTCAATTCTCCTCAATATTCTTGATAAACAAATCATTTCCGAAATACTTTCAAGTTCTTTGACAAGTTAAATAATACCACCATTATTATTTAAACATTCCACCAACATAAACTGCCTAATTTTGATTTGGAATAACTCGATTTACCGCCAAGCGATTTAGAGTGCAACGTGCAAGTCACACTGAGATATTAGATTTGTAGTACCAGGTAGAATGCTTGGCGATGTTGGGCTTGATTTGGTGAAGGAGCTTCATGCCTCCCAGGAATATTTACCGCGTTTCAATGTATGTATATCTCTTGTTTCAAGATTTAATAGTCACTTGAACATTCAGATTTATATATTATTTTTTTTGAAGGTTGAAAAAGTCAGTCTTGTTTTGGAAGAAATGAAGACAATTTTTCATGATAATCAAAGAGATTTGTAAGTTGTAAATTTTATTAATTGATAATTATATGTTTATATTTGTTATCTATACTAGAAAAGTGCATTAATTTTTACTATAATATTCTAATTATTTTATATTTAAGACTAAATGCAAATTTCAGTAAATTAAAAATTGTATCATTAATATAAATTTATTTTAAATATAAATTGTAGCTAAATGAATTATAATATAGAAATAGAATATCATAGTATATTTAGTCTGATTAAAATTTTTAGTATGTTATAAACTTACATTTTTAGCTTATTATATTTTTAACAATTAATTTTTAACATTTTATGTTCTATTTTAATAATTTGCAATTGATAAGCTTGTTCTTAATGGATGTTCATAAAGTTTCAACTTATTAAAAATCGATTTATAATGTAAATCAATGTTAAGTATGTTTTTCTTAATATCAAAATTTTTTCAGTCAAGTCAAAAGTTGCAATAAAGAATATCTTTAAAATGCATTGATTATCCTTTATTAGGATATACCTTATTGCTCTTATAAACATCATTGAAATTGGAGCTGAAAAAAATAGCTTAAAACTGATTGGTATTCCAAAAATATATTCATAATACTTTAAAATTTGTTTTAGTCTATCAGAAGATCTTTCTGACTCAGTAATAGCAGATACTGGATTCCGATATATGGCAGATGAAAGAAATTTGCGCTGTCTATTAGCATATATTCACAATAGGTTGCATCGAATTCGCCAAATACGCTGGAAAAATGGTGGTACAATACCAGCTTCAGTACAAGAAAATATGTCAAATAATGAATTAAATTGGGCTTCAGATTATGGTGAAATTTTAGCTTCTTACATGGAAAAACTTGAAAAAAACAAAGGATTGAATTTAATGCAGTATATGACACCTCCAAAGTCTGTATATGTTGAAGTGCGGTGCCTGAAAGATTTTGGTAAATTTCAGTTGGAAAATGGAGATGTAACTATGTTGAAAAAAAATTTAATTTATTTTTTACCCCTGTCTCAATGTGAACTTTTAATTCATCAAGGCATTCTTGGGCATAATACACATGGCATTATTAAGTATTAATTAACAGATATTAATTTAACAACTGTTATTAACATTTTTATATATTTAATTTTACCATGTAGAATACTATTCTTTTTTAATACAAATAAATTTGATCAAATTTATTAAATAGAAGTATTTTATAAAGTATAAGCAAAATTTTTTAATTCTAATATGTTTCTAAAATATAAAATTAGTTGGATAATGAAAAGTTATTTATGTATTTACTTATTTAAGACAAGATATGCAACTGAAATTGAACTTAGTATATATATATTTTATAATTCATGTATCTTTCTCTGGTTGACGAGCTATTGCCACATTTATTTAAAATTAACAGCAACATTAAAAAAAAAAATAACAGCAAGGAAGTAATTGAAACTTTATATGTCCTTTACAGCTAAATGGATTATTATATTATTTTTAAATATTCAACTCTGATCTCATTAGTTTATATTAGGATTATAACAGTGTTGTGACAAAGCGAAATTCATTCATTTTCAGGAATAAGAAATAAGCTGTTTGGAAAGATTCATTCATGTCACGCGAGGATTCAATTTATTCTGTTTATCGAATCTGTATTCTTATATTAGTATAGGAAACAAAAGCCTTTCAAACATACCTTTAACGCATAGTGAGTTATTTATGAAGTAATAAATTGTATTTTCAATAGCTACATATTTATATTTTCTCTAGGGATTCTTGTTATTATTCTTGATCAAATTTCCCAAAAGTTTACTTAAAAATTTAAGACATTTTGCTGAAGCGTAATATTTTTTGGATCAGCTTTTGTTATCGAAAAAAGAATAAAACAATGATGGGCAAATTCGGAAAATTTGGGTCATCTATTACTCAGTCCATAGTCAATCATTAGAGAAAGCCGAAGTGATTTTTGTATCCTTGCAAATAATATTTTAACTTAGTATAAATTAATTACATATTTTAAGAATATTTTAGAACCTGAAGTTTAAAATATTAAGAAATTTTACAATCGCATTTAAACTAAGTGCGATCTTTATGCTTTAATGCATATTATTTTGTTATTTTCAAATATCAACAAGAAAAATGTTCAATGTTCATCAAAACTGAATCTATTTCTTATATATTAACATCTCGTGTTACAAATTACCTTTTAAATTTTCAATAAAAAAAATTTGAAATGAAATTAGCTCGGTTGACTTTGAATGTAATCGTAAAGTAAATCCATTAAGAAGAAGTGAAGAACTTTGTGGGATTTCCCGCAATAAAGTTGAAGGAAATTAAAAGGTCGATGCTTCATATTGGTGAAACATTAATATCAGAGACATTTGAGAAGAGAAATAAAAGAAACGTGTTCGGGCATTAGATTGAGAAATAAAGTTTTGCAATTCTTTTCTCTCGATATCCTTCTTATTTAATTAAAAGAATGTTTTCTTCTCTTGAAAAAAATTTCATTTCGCCAGTTTTCTTATTGATTATTCTACTATTCTGCTTAATTAGCCGTAAGATAATAAAAAAAGTTGAGACCTATTTAAAGCATAACTAATACATGACATATTTGCTTTTATATATACCAATATATTTTTACTTCGTAGAAATAAAAATCGAAGAGATTTAATCATTTATTTATACTCGTATTATGGTAGTGTTATGATAGTGTTATAACTGCATATAAAATCATATTCTAATGTACTGTTATAAATTTCCATAAATTTGTATATACCAAGCTTGCCAACCAAATATTATTTGCGACCATTAGATGGGCTTTATAAATATATGTATATAACATTCAGTTATAAAATCAATGAATCTGAAATATTGGAAATTCTCTAAAAAGAAAAATCGTTTTTAATAGAAATGGAAAATATGTGACAAGAGAGTGAAATCGCTCGTTGAAGATCGGACGATATAAAGCTTTCAAAAATACAGAAATATCATTTTTTGGTGTAAATGCAGTGCGAAATTTATATTTGTACTTTTTTTTTATTTTTAAATCATTAATTCAAGTTTTAACTCCTTAATGTCTCATTTCATTTGAATTTCCTTCGATTTTATGATATTCTTTTGTTTTTTTCTCAGTACAGCAAAAACTTGATTTAATCTGTGGATTTAATCTGTGTAACAATCAATCATATATTCTAAAAGTTAAAAAAAAATTTTAAAATCGAATAACAGAAGAATTTTTATTACAAATACAGAATTGCCGAATAGATTTTCCATTGAAATGATTTCAATGTTCAAGAAAGACTAAGTCCATCTTATTATCTCGCTTAAAACTCTTATTTTCAAAAGTTCAAGTTTTTTATTTGCCTGACGTCAATGACTACTGTGTGTCAACTTTTTTAAAAAAAAGAGGAAGTGACATGGTAAATTTCGTGGGTGCAAACGGAAATTTTTTTCCCCACTTAAACTCGACGCCTTTTACAAAGGAATTCGAGCATTCGGAAAGTGTTCGTTTGGAGTTTCCAACGACTAGGCACACATCTTCCTCGGGTTTTCCACACGTTGAATTGCTTGGGAGTTTCTTTTATTGTGTTCATTTGCATTTTTCATGAATAAAAGCTAATTAATTATCATGACAGCATACTTAAAAGATTTGGGTTGGAATATGGTTCATATTAATTTGTTAACACAATTCTAAAAATCAAATTACTTCAGAAAGGACTGTAATAAACTTGGATTACAGAATTTTAATTATAATAACAATAAATTATTATTATTATAATGTCGAACAATAGATTTATTAATATTATTATTATTATTATTTAATTTTTCTTGAGACTGAAAGACAAAAACATGGATTTTCTCAAAAAATAAAGATCAGTTTCTCAACACGGAAGTCTAATTAATGATTAGCAGATTATTTTGGCCGGGGTTTCAGCATAAAAATGTTTTGGTCTTATGATTTAATAAAACATTTCATCAATTAAAAGTCAAAAACCATAAAATTAAATTACGAATTACATTATTTATGTAGCTTTCGAGGGAAATTACCATGTTTATTACAAACTGGAATGTTCTTATTGGAGTTCAAAAGAAAAAATTACAAAGTGAATTTTAGGAAATCCCACATATCAATGATTATCTGGTTGAGGTAGACGATTCTTAACTCTCGTATTTAATAACTATGGGGAAAACAATCAGTGTCGTAATCAGTCTAATAAGGTTTTGCAAAACATGAATGCAGTTTTAAGAATAATGGTATTTTATTTTGATCATGCACTTTCATCGGATCAGTATTTTCAAAAATTATCAAACCATAAAATTATAAATATGTAATGCATAAAGCAGCGGTGTTTTTATTTATATTTAATTCACGTAAATATATATTAGGTGTTAGTAAGTCATCACTCAAAAGAAAAAATTAGCAGTAATTATGTAAAACAAAATTTCAAATCGTTCCTTATTGAATTTTTAACAAGAATTGAAAACTTATTGTTGAAATTAAAATCTTAGATACCGTTTTAAATACCATAATATAAATGTAAAAATACAATATAAATTCATGTATCATTAATTTACTTGTTATATGACGCATTCCTGATCCCCATTTTGTTCGTTGCCGCCAGGTATTCGTTTCGTAAGTTTTGTACAATCGATCTCTTCAGTGTGAAACCAACGCGATGATAATTCTGATCTGTACATTTACAAGTACCAGTTAATATTCCGCGTATATTCATTAATTTTAAAAAAATTTAGATTTTTATTTAATCAAAATGCAATCAAATTTATTTTTAATGTTTCTTCAAAACGATGTTAATTATCACTCTGGTAATTTAGAATTTGAATTTAGATTGATTTTTTATGTTTAACAGTATCAAGAATAATGTTCTCTGTTCATAAAAATTGGTTATATATGTATGCACTGTAATATTTAGCAGTTACATAAATTTTAATTTATAATAAGTTTTCAACAATTTTTTTAAAATTATTTATGTAAAAAATTTTAAAATAATTTCGGTAGTGGGCAAAATAATCTTTTTCTTATTATCCAATATTGAAAAACAGTTTTGAAAACATTCTTATAAATTACAAGGATTCTTGTAAATTATAAGATAAAAAATTTTATTAACAATAAAAAAGTGAATGTAATTAGTTTAATATTTTTATGTTTAATTGGAATGACTGAAATCAGGCCCTAAGACTTAGGTTATCAAACGGAAAATGTGTGAATTCTAAATAGTTCTCATTGCGCAGTCCAACAGTATTGCCAACGGGGAGAAAAAGTAACTAAAAGAACTATTGCAATGTCAATATGGGTTTTTCCTCGAATCTTACATTTATAAGATAGGTAATTCTACAATCTGTTTCAACAATGTGACCTTCTTTTACGGAGGGCGAATAAAGAAGACAAATTTTATTTTGAAGCTCTTAATAATGAAAAAGGAGAAAACAATGTCGTATTATCTCTAGACTGAATATCGCAGTTACTATTTATTGAACTTGTGCCAATATAGTTCGGGTAATTCCGTGGCATTCAACAAGGTGGAAGGGGCTTTGGAATGGCTTCCTGCCCTCTCAGTGTAATGGGTTTCTCTGCGAGAGATTTCAATAGCGTATTGCGGAGGAAAAAGAGCGCGTGATTGTGAATAATTCACATATATTACATATATTCGGTTCATACACAATATGTTATAATAATAATAATAATAACAAAAATAATAATAATAATAATAATAATAATAATAATAATAATAATAATATTTCTCAAGAATAAGTTGTGCTTATGTTTTAAGTTCGTTTATTATTCATTGCTGTGCTTAACCCATTTTTTTCGTCATGTATCCTAATAAATCAATCGACGAATGCTTTTCAGATCAGAGAACTTTTTCGAAGTCTCAACAGGTAATGACTTCAAAGAAAGTGTATAATAAATCTTATTCAGAAAGTGGACAAACATTTTATGACTCTAGCAGGACGGATTCAGGTTTCCTGTCTGGAGCAAATTTGGTGTCTGATCATAATATATCTTCTGAGGACTTATCAACATTTGTGTCACAAAAATCAGAAAGTGAGCTTAACATTAATTCTAAGGACAATAGTGAAACATACATGAGGCTTGATAGTGGGCTTGATTTGAGCCTTAATGAACAATTCAGTGAATTAACATTGCAGCAAAGAATTAAATTGAATGATCTTAATAATAGTGTAAAAAGCAACTTTTTTATTAGTTCTGAATTTTCTGAGTCAAATAATAACAATAATAATAATGAACAAATTTTAAAAAATATACCAAAGCCTAGAAAAAATTCAGATCAATCTTCTATTGGGCAGCCTTGGGAACTGTATTTTCAGCAAGATGATGATGGTGATACGTAAGTACTATGAATATTTTAACATATAGAGCAATAACTGTATTTCAGTTTTTTTGTAGTATTGAATTCAACTAATTAATATCTTTAATTTACCAATAACTGCAAATTGTTATTGTAAGGTATTAAATTTTTTTCCTAATGTTGAACTTGAATATTTAATATTAAAATACAGAAAAATCTATTTATTTATATTGCTAATTATTATCTTTTATTGAATAAAATATTTCTGAAATTTTTTTTTTATTTTAATAATAAAGAGGAATATTTTTGTTCTTGTCAGTATACATTTCTTCTCATGGATAGTAGTTATAATACTAATATAATAATTATAATAATAATAATAATAATAATAATAATAATAATAATAAATTTTTTAAGTTTTTAAATGAAGAAATCTCTTTAATGTGGAAAAAGTGAATTTGTTTTTGGCTATCACATGTTTTAATTATTTTACTTTGTATCTTTTATACATATTATTTATGGAGAACTGAATCAACATTGAATTTTTGTGAAAGTTTAAAAATAAATTCTTTAGTTATTTCTCTACAGATTTTCATGATTTGGCATAAGTTATTGACAGAATAATATGAAATTATTTTTGTTAAGTTTGTTTTCACACCCTATTTGATATTTAATAAAATGAGCTGTATAGAATTAATTTTTATTGTCCTTATTAGAATGAAAGAAATTTTTGTGAAAAAAAATTTTTAGTTTATTAAATAGAGTATATGCAAGATCTATTGTATATTTCCTCAAAAAGAAAATTGTGCTTAAAATTTTGAAAATATATATTAAAATATGAATAAAATGAATTAAATTTATATTTTAATCACTTTTTAGTATCATATGTACAATATATTTATTAAAGAATAGAATATACAATCAATTACTTATATGTACTTTGACACTGTTTACATTTGTGGTAGTAGAAATGAATGAATCTTTTAATAATGAGAATTATAACCTTTGTCATGCATATATAAATTCAATGAAGTAGATATGAAATAATTATTTGTTATATAAATGTTTCTTTAATTTTTATTTGTACTATAGACATGATTTTTGAATTATTTTCTTAAATTTTTTAATATAAATTGCGTGAAGAAAGTATGAAATTTTGAATATTTTAATTAGCTGTTAATAAGTTACTGAATTTTTATTGTTTTCCTTTTCTTTGATTTATATTTAGCATAAAACAAACTCGCCTGTTTTCATGATTGATTTAGTCCAAACACATTTTTGAAATAAAACATTCTTATTTTCACAGGCAACTTCATATTGCCATTATCCAAGGTTTTATTGAAGTAGTTTATAGCTTGATTAGAATGGCGCCACATCCATGCTTTTTAGACATACTTAATGATGTGGTCCAGGTAAGAAAAATACAAATTTTGTATATTAAATATTTTAAGATACTTTCTCTTAAAACTAATACGTGCAAAAAATTTTAATAGTATTAAAATAATATGGAATTTTAAATGTTGAAGAAAGTATGACAAATTATTTTTATCTGAAAAGTATGACAAGCTATGAATGAAAATATTAATTTAATTATTAATTTTAAGTTATATACTTTACAGTAATATCAAAATCTTTATAGTCAATGTTTCATTTCATTAACATAAAATTGGTGGTTTATAACAAAATTGTTTTAAAAGCATGAATTTTCAAAAAGTTTATTAATATATCGGTTCATATATAATAAATTTATTCTCAAAGAACGTTAAAGAGTTTCATATAAAATATACTGTAATAAATTTAGCACTATTTTTCAATTTTGTGCTTTTTTAACATATTTTCAGTCACCTCTTCATTTGGCAGTTTTGACACATCAGTCAAAAATAGTTCGACAACTAATTGTGTCTGGAGCGAATGTTGAAAGGCGGGATAGACATGGAAATACTCCTTTACATTTGGCATGCGAAATAGGTGATATTGACTGCGTTAAAGCACTGACAGAGCCAATTGCAGTGTCAGAAATTGCTAATGCAAATCTTCTTTATTCCGGTTTTACCCAACAAGTTCCTCAAGATTTCGAGGAGAGAAATTATGAAGGTAAGTGAAATTAATGATTTATCTATTAGCACTTTTTCATTATATTCCGATTGTAAATTAACTTTCACTTAAAATAGAAATTTTAAAAAAATGTGTTTATATAAGTTATTCGACGAAAGTTGAGTTAGTGTCAACCTGCTTTAAAATATTCTTTATTTCATATTTTCATACATGTTCATTAATGATTTTCCTTATCCATTAAAAGTGCTTTAAAAATGTTTTTTTTGCCTGATGTTTAAGATCAGTTAAAAGTAATTATTTTTAGAAAGTATTATATTTTAATTTTCATATTATTCGGTACTCATAACAATTCAGTTAACAAGTAAATAAGATATAATCACTTAGTATCATTTAGTACTTCTTCAGCTAGATGCTACAAAAGTTTCTAATTATAAGTATAATTTTATTTAATTTATATTTTTTAATTATTAAAAATCGAAATCGTTTTAGCAGTAAGATTCGGCATTGATGTGTAATTTTAAATTTGTAGTTTTTTTTTATAATTTCCGTATAACACCGATCTAATACGATGAAAGCCAAATTTAAAACAAAAAACATATTTTGAACATTTTTCATTTATTTTAAAACTCTGAATTTCGGCCTTTTAAAAAAATATTCATACTTTTGACTATTAATTACATAGATTACGAAAAATTATATGCATAAATTGGAATCATTGTAAAAGACATTCGAAAATTCTAGATTAATGGTCGGATAAATTAATAATTTAAAATCAATTTGTTAGAGGCTTAATTTTAATTATTAAAATTAAGAATTTTATAATAATTTTAATCACCCATTAAGGTAAAATTTTAAAAAAAATTTATGGTTTGAAACTTTTACAATTTTTGATGTGGATAAATATCTTGTAAAATGAGCCATTTATTTATGAGAAAACAATATTCAATAAGAAAATAAAGATACAGCAGAAATGGCTCCATTCTGTCGTCTCTACAAAACAACAGAAATTAGTCTCAGCTGGGAGAAATAAATTCGAAAATTTTTGATTTTAAATCATTATTCTTATATTTAAAAAAACCCATTTTTAACATAATAAATTGTTTTAATTTTAATAATTTTAACTGCCCGTTGTTGGAAAAATAAATATTTATAGATTTTACCTCATTAAATAATTATTATTTACAATTCTCTCTAATCACTTATATTTGGTCTAAGATTCAGAATTTCAAACAAAAAAATATTTTGCAGAAATTTCCTTGTCCAATATTAAAATTGTTAAAAATAATGTTAATACTAGAGTATTCGTTTTTTATTCTTTGGAAGCAGTTACAGCAAAATGATCAATTTGAATAGTCATTTCAACTTAATTAAATCTCAGAATAAGTTACAAGATTGGAAATGAAATAAAAGTTTGATAAATGAGGGAAATGTGCAAAATGTCTCTAATTGTATTAACAACATATTTTTTGAAATCTTAAGAAAGTTTAGTCGTCTTAGACCTTCAAATCTATAAACTCTTATACTTTTGCTATTGCAGGGTTTTTTTTTTTGTTTTTTGTGTGTGTGTGTGTGTTTTTCTTGTTATATTCTTGATAGCATGGTATTATTTATTACAATCCATTTAAGAAAAATGTCATAAATTGAATTTTTGGCGTACTTGGTTCAGTTTATAAGGTGGAAATTTTAACTTGTAGTGAATTTTCAAGGAAAACCAATTACATCTAAATTTAATTCTTTTCCAGTTAATAATTTTCTAAAATTGAAGGATTGATACAATGTATGTAGTAAATTTTTAATTAAAAAAAATAATGTTTTGTGTTTCGTATTGAACAATCCATTAAACGAAGCGTTTTCATAATATTTAAAATTAGTTTGTTTTTTGCATAAAATAAAAAACTTTAATTAATAATTAAATTCAGAATAAATTTTTGGAGTTTATTGCTGATTATTTAATTTGAAAACTTGTTCAAAATAAAGCTTTCTCTCGATTAGAAATTGTGCATTTATTTAGATCTTTGCAATTTTATTTTTTCTTGTACAAAACAGAATCTTCGAAATAGTTTTTTTCTTGAAAGGATTAACGAAGATGTGTCATATTTAATTTACCACCATATTAGCTTTATTAATCTGACCTTTAATATTTCATAATGTAATAGAAATATTAATTCTCAGAGTTTATTGATGTTGTTTCTTTGAGAAATTTATATTTAATCAGCTTCATGGTATTTATATTTGAAAATTTTTGCACATGCGTCTTTTGTGTATATGCGTATGTATGTTTATTAATATATGGTCAAGTTGCATTTTTTAGTAAGAAACAAATAAAAAGAAAAGATTTGTAACCATTTTCGCTATTAAGTTTATCTTAATCAATTGGAAGTGACAATTACTACAAAATTGATACATCAGATAATGAAACAATCTTCAGTATCAACTAAAGAAATAGTCTTTGGAAAATCCTAACATTGATAATGCAGTACAAACGGAAAAATCAGACTTATCACATTTCACAGAGAGGGAAAACCCCAATTTTAATGTTATCACTCACTATTCGGATAGTAAAAATAATTTTATTTTATAATTTTTTCATTGCTAAATTTTAAAAATATAATTAAAATTTTTTAATCACTTTATACTGATGAATATTTTGATTGGAGATAGTTCGTATTTATAGCGGTGTAAAACATTCCAGTGATAGCAGCTACAGTGATTAGTTATAAAGTTTCACTGTGTAAGATCTGAACGTTAATTGACCATAATTTAAATTTAACTGAAAGCTTATCTGTATTGGGTTGAATTCAGTTTGTATTTAATTTTTAAAACTTCTTCAAATAGTTATCATTAATATTAATTATGAGTCATGTTTGATGATATAATAATAAAAGTTAAACTAGATCCTTCGTTTGTGGATAAAAGCAAAAAGATTATAATAAGACTCATGGAAGAACAAAAATTAAAATTAAAAAAATAAATGATAATTTTACACCTAGAGATTCTCGATTATATTTTCACCGGGATTTTCCCTCATAACTAGCAATTTCGATATCAAATAACGGCGAACAATTTTTTTATCCCACAAATTTAATTCCTTAAGTCATAACAATGGCAATATTAATTTATGGTTTGAACGACTCATTTATGATCATTAATTTTATTTAATTTGCAATTACAATTTTATTAAAAATGATATGAATGATGAAAATTTTAAAGTTTAGGTTTTCGGAGGAGTATATAGCTGTTTGACATTTTATTATTTATTTTATATTTTATAAGTTTTTAATCAATGAATTTGCTTTTCATTTCGTGTTTTACGAACGATTAAAAAAATGAAAAATTATTGTAAAAGAATTGCTTTTTCAATAACTGTGTACTACAATGATATTTAATTTAAATATTGAAAGAAAATATTATTTTATCTAATATTGCCTTTGATGATATTGACATAGATGAATTTTATAAACAAAAATCGACACTGAAAAGTGTAGCCCTTATTTCTAACATTTATAGAATTTTAAATATTCGAAATGAGAAAGGAACACTAGATATCTGGCAAACGATTCATCCCTTTTTGGCAAAAGAATCGTTGGAATGAAATTAACTGGCAAACCACCATTTGGCAAAGCTGGATCAAACCAGCGATCAAGTCCATATAAAGTCAGTCTCACCACAAGAAAAATTTTACTAAAATACTTTAAAAACATCATGTTTTCCAATTGGCTTAAGATTCTTTATTTTATACATTCCGCCAAATATTTCTTAATTTATTTTAGATCCACTATTATAATTGTTATCTGCTTTTGTTATTAAACTTTATTCATGTAATTTTGTTTTATATAAGGATTTATTTTACAATTTTGTTTTTGAAAATTATTAATTAATGCATTCATTCTCTTATATGTTTATTTTATATGTCGATTAATTAAACATAAAATTAAAATCCCAGTTTTCTTTAAATATATTATAAAATCTATACTACTATTAAACATATCAGTTCCTCAAAATTTATTCAGAATATACTTTTCTCGGTCGGTATTTTATATTGGGTAACTTTGTTTTGCAGTAAAGAATATGTAGCCTATCAATAAAAATTAACATGGCTATTGAGTTATTAGTGGAAGAAATTTTATCATGATAAGAGTGCGATGCGAAATTCCCAAAATGACGTTGTATTGCGTGTACGAAAACATTCTGGAATTTTTAAAAAAGAATTTTACGACGATGAATGAGTAAAAATAAAAGAAATGTTAATTGTATTTTTGGATAGAAAATCTGGGGATTTCCTAATTACAGTTTATATTAGGATAATGTATACAGGGTGGTTAATGCCAAGAAAGCTGAATGAGGTTTGGCTGCTCTCCAAAGTATGTGAACTCCCGAAAATCAGTTTTTTTTAGTTCTCTGGAGCTGCTAGGTTCTTTGAGGATGTATTTAATGGCAGCATTATTGAATGAACCTGTAAAATGAGCAATGTAAAATCAACCTCAAAAGTAACTTTGAAACAAATGTAGCTTTAATTTGGAATTACTTGAATATTGACATTTATTGATCATGCTAATTTTTCAGTCGATTTTTATATATATGCAGTGGGTGCTTTTCGTGCATTCCGAAATTAGACCGTCCCTTGTAGAGTAGTTCCCAGTCACGATATCTCTTGCAAAAATTTATTTTAAGTAATTACAAGTATTTATCGTGAATTTTTTCTTTTTATTCTTCCAAGCTGAATGTAATTTCATGTAGAACCTAGATTCAAATTACTTACCCTTAAATTATGTAAGATGTCTAGTAATGCAAATTGATTTTTTTGAAAAATTATAAAATATGTTATTCTTCAGGAACATCTGCATACCCATCAAATACATTCATGTGTATAAACTGTTTATAAGAAATTGAATCAACCTTTAAATAAATGTTATATATTTATATAACCAAATATTACTACAATTAATAATAATTATTATTAATTAATGTACTACTATATGTTATTAAGTAATAATATTTAATTACTGAACCTATTATAAACCATCACATTGGAGTCTATGGATAATAAGAATGTATAACAATAATAAAAGTCGCTCCTTTATCCACTTTTTATGTTTGAGTATTTGAGTTAATTAATGAGTTAAAAACACAGCATGAATATGTCTATTTTGATATGCAGATTTTTTTACAAAATTAAAATTTCGAACATTGTTATGAATATTTTCTAAGAAGAATAATTTTACTTCATTTAACATAGGCTTAAAGCAAGAAAAATTCCGAAATGTAAGGTATATATTTCTGGAATTTTCAGTTATATTATTATGGAACTTTTATTAAAAGTTTTACGCAGATCAAGTTAGCTTCATTAATATATGCATGATATAATCGATATTACTACACCAAAAACTAAGTTCTTTGTAAAAATGTAATTAACGATGAATTTAAAAAAAAAATTTTTTTATGACTGTATATATATAATAAATATTTTTGGATTTTATTCTGACCTATTTTTCATAATTGTTTTTTTCGCATCGATGAAGCCTTTGTATGCTGGCTTTTGGATAATAAATTTTGGATAAATGAAAAAAACGATACAATTCACTGTATTTTTTCATATAGCAACTATCGATAATGAAAAATTTATTGTTTCTACAGCACAAGTTTATCTCGTAAACCATGAAAATAGTTGGATAACTAAATTGTTGTCGTTTCCTTTTCAAGAAAAGTTGTCTAAAAATATCATGTTGCCATTTTCGTCGTGTTCATTTTTAATATGGCTCCAATCCAAAGTTTAATTTTACTGTTTCTTTCCTCGGGAATTTTTAAATTCTTTTGTAACAGCCCCTTTTTTTTCAGTGTTTTCTTTTAAATATTTGTTGTCTCTCGAGAGAGTTTGGCCTCTGACTCACGGCCATAATCGGAAACCACCAGCAAGTTGGGAAATTTTTAAAATTTTCATGACTCGACTATGAATCTAAGGCTTTACTGATTATATTAATTACACTCGCAATATCTAATTAGTTTGATTTGTGTGTTTATATTAATTTTCTAAATTATTACAATTTTTTTACGATTTTAGGTGAAACTTGTCTACATTTGGCTGCTTATGGAGGCCACTTAGATATTCTTAGACATCTCATATGGTTCGGCGCCGATGTCAATGCACGAGTAAGTGTAGCATATTATAATATCATTCGACAGTGACAATTTGAATTTTATTTTATATTGCTTGCAATACTTATTATCTTGAAGCTTTTATCATATTTTACATTATCTTGTAAAATCGTGAGCTCCTTATTATTTATTATAAATCTTAAGTTGTTCTTATTAAATAATTCTGTCCCAGGGCATAGTGTTCCGTTCTTGCTGGATTATTTATCAAATGGTTATATGATATGGAAGTTGTCGAAAAAATTTTATTTTATCAAAGAAAATAGTTATTTTTGTCAAAATTTATATTTATCTCAAGTAATTTTTGGTCGCTTCATTTGACTATGTGTTTTTCTATTTATTAACAGATGTTATATTTACCGTTCTACCGGTAAACTTATTCAAACACAACACAATAGAAATGTACAATTCAACTCAATAACACCTATAATTATACACTTAAAGTAAATTTAAAGGAATTGCACTTTATTGTCTTCATGTATTATTAGTTATTAATTGAAATTATTATAAATATTATTAAAATTAATTTTTACCAAGCAAATTATATATCTTCCGATAATCTTATATTTTAATCATTTGGATTAATTTCATTCTTTCGAACCAATAAATATTTGTAATAATTATAATTAGTCTTTGTCGAAATGTTAAAATTATCTAATTAAAAAGTATGAATTATATTTGGAATTAAATTTTAGAATAAAATTATTTAAAACTCATAAGAAACATAGGATAGATTGTTTTCGGAAAAGACAATTTAAATTGTAATTTCTTTTATATGTTAAACGATAAAGAATGGATTTTTTTTTCTTTCTAATAAAAGGAAAAAAATAAAGAATTCTAATCTAAAGCAAAAGAGCAAGTATACCTCCATGTTTATTTGGAATTGATCGAAGGATAGCATACGCAAATAAGAATTATCATTCTTGTTTAATATGAAGAGGAGTAAACAAAAATGATTATTTTAATTATAAAAATCCGGGACTTTATACAATCCCTAACCGAATTTTCCTAACAAAGCCAATAATCATAGTAAGATTTAATTGTCTAAATGTTACATCATTAATTTTTAATTTTTTGAAATTATATTATTCACTTCTGAAACGATCAGTAATTTGATTCTGATTGAGTTCGATTAGTTTTACTGAAAAACTGATTGAGAACGATTGAGTTAATTTAGTTTTGCATTGAGCAATTAAATATCAATATAGTGAAATTTTAAACGTATTTGAGAAATCAATGAAAATTGAATCTAGAATATAAATAATTTAAGCCATTTTATTTTAACGTTTTGTAGAAAGAGAAAGAAAAAAATAAAATGAACTTTATAAAAATGAAATCAGTTTACTTCCTTTGTTTCTCCCAATCTTGGAGAAGACATTGATTAATGATTGATTAATAATTTAATAGATAAATTTTATTTGCTGCTTTTTTGTTTTCTTTTTTTTAATTGATTCATTTTTTAAGCTCTAATTCTGATATCCAAAATCTGTGCTCAAAATTTTTGTGCTTTCAGAGGTTCAAAAAGCGTTTCAAACTTAATATAGTTTTTAACATTAAAAACGACAAAAAAGATTGAAATAAATAATGAGAAATCGAAAGTATGATTTGAAATGTATTAAAGAAATTATTGACATAAATTTCACTAACGAATGTCAAAGAAAGTTTGTTAAGTTTTAATAGTATTGCTGGCACAAAGGATGTCTGATTATGTTAATGAAAGAACATGATCAAGAAAAAAAGCTGAAGATGATATCTGAAATGATTCTGATTGTCTAAAATCGCATTTTTTAATTTTACTTAGACTGATACAAGATATAGCCGTGAAAAAAAAAATCACAGTGGTAAACAATTAATGAAACTAATCCATTGTAACCAGCTAATATTTAAATTCAGAAGAAAAATCATAAATATAGATCAGTTCTGTTTCAGACCATTATCTCTAAATTTACCGCATATATATATAAAGGGAAAATCCAAAAATTTTAAGATGCAATAAATAAATTTTCCAATCTGATTGATTAATTCATATTAAGTTTGAGCGTCTTCGCCGAAAATAAGTGATAGAAAAAAATAGAAAACAACAAAATCAGAGCTCAATATGAAAAAATTATTATCTTTTTTTATTTGATTTGATATGACCTGAATGCAAATTGGCGTTAAAAACTTAAAAATTCAAAAAAAATTTTTGATTCTACTCCAAACGCCGTACCAAAGGGTTATGGTAACAAGAACACTATTTTGAGTTGCAGTTCGTGGCAGTAAAGAAATTAATACTTAAAATTATTCCACTTATATTTTAAATATCTTCCATTTGCAAAAATTATATGTGAAGTTCATTAATGGAAGTACTAAATTTGATTATGATACTGTTACGAAAATACTCATGGCATTCCGAATGCGTTTTGTTTGAAAATGATTAATGCAATCTATCAAATTTATTTTTAGCTGTATATATAAATAGTATTGTGTATGAAAAAAGTTATTTAATTTGGCTACACTTGGGAATATATTTTCAGAAAAAGAAAATGTCAGCCAATTTTTATTGCAAGAACCACTTAATTTCTTTGCTGCTGCATATTATTTCGTAAAATTAAAATTATTCATTAGGAATTGTGAATAACGAATAGGATCTGCATCGATTTTTAGAGCCCGAACTGATAGCATTTCTTAATATAAATTTATACACAATTAAATTTCTTTTCACTTGCGCATCATACAAAAGAATAGAAACTGAAGCAAAATTTTCATGGGATAAGATGAATTACTAAAAATTAAACTATATATAGGTTAAAATGTTGCTCAAAGTAAAATTGATTTTTTAAGAAACAGTACTATGCAATTAGTTTAATTAATTAGTTGTTTTGTTCGCAGGAAGGAAAAAGCGGTAAAACAATTTTACATTATTCTGTAGAAACTCTCAATGCCAAATTACTTCGGTTTCTTCTTGATGAATGTCCGATAGGGCCAAATGGCTTGCGCATAGACACACCGAATTATGCTGGCCATACTGCTTACCAATTGGCTTGCATACTTGATTCAAGAATTGCAGATGAACTAGTTGACAGAGGAGCGAATTTTCAAGTGGAGGATATAAGTGAAGACGAACATCCGGACCATAATTGTGAAGATGCAGAAGATGAGGTAAGACTTTGATGTTATTTGTACCTCAGAAAAGAATATTGAATGTCTTATTTATTGAGGCTTTATTTACAATATTTGTACGATTTACTTCTGAAAGAAGTTCCAAATATATTAATTATTAAAAATATTTTGCGTTTTTTCGATTCTGCATATTTAGTTCATTATATTTATTTGAAAATATGATAGTTGCTGATTTTCAGGACCATTGCATTTTGAGAATTGATATTGACTTTAAATTTAAATCAACAGGTTATGGTGACAAGCAAGAAACCTTTTTAAATTCATCTCTTGCTTTTAAATAACTTCCCTATTACAATTTGGTTTATATATGAAGAATTAACTTATATATAAGTTAAATAACTTATATAACTCATATATATATAAAAAGTATATATATTCATATATATATATATAATGTAGTCCTTCTTTTCCGAAAGAAGACAGCATAAAGCTAAGTTTTACTGTAATTGTCTTTCGTTTTTTCTTGTAAATCCTTCAAACCTTATAGTAAAGTAATTAAAAATTTTGTTCATGAAATTATGATATCTATTCCCTTTTATACTGATATTTATGTTGCAAATGAGTCAAGAATGTCCTTTTCAATTTTTTATAACGGTAATAAAAGCAGCAGATCAAAATTGTAAAATTCTTTGAATGAAAATCTATAGTTCTTGTGTTATTCAACGTATCAAAGTGAATAAAGTAGATTTATTTTTTAACCATTTAAAATTTATTTTTTTACTGAAAAATTTAGATTTTATAAATTTGTTACTTTATGGCTTATATTACCATTAATTACATTATTAATTACTTCTTAGAACTTAAAGAAAAATGGACCAGTCTTTTTTTCCTGAATAATTAAATTTTTAAAATATAAATTCAAGTCCTTTTCAATTTAAATAAGTTATAGTAATTCTTTGTCAATTATTTCCTTTCTATTTTTCTATTAGTTTAGAATGCTTTTGCCCCAAGTAATTTATGGAACTCCTGAATTATATTGTTCAGCTGTTTACTTCAAAATAAACAGCTTTCAGTATGAAATGAATAAGAAAAAGACTTGTATAGAAGGTTATTTTATATATATATGCAATTTCGGGTAAAATTTTTGCTTCGTTTTTAATAATTTCATTTTCTTACGATGGAGAAAAATTCCTCTTTTGGCTGTTTTTCAAATTATATAATGATCAAGTAACATTTACATGCTATTGAAATTGTTTCTCGGAGATTTATTTTGAAATTCATTTCCAAAAAAAATTTTTTCAATCATTTTTAAGTTTATGAAATTAAAATTATCAAAGGGAACTTTTTATGTTCACAAAGTTCGCTTGTCTCTTTCTGATTTGTCAGGCCGTCGTTTTGGCTTATGTCATTATTTTCTTAACCAAGTAAAATTGAAAATATTTAGAAGATTTGAAATACATTAGTGCAAATAGGTTTTTATAAAATTTTATCACTGTCTAAGCCTAATTTATTTTTCTAGCAAAGGAGCTGGGTAGAATTTTACATTATAACCATTTTTAATAATTGTTTCAATTTAAGATGTGATAGATTATTTATTATAGTAATATAGATTTAAGTTTAACAACAAAAATATTATGTATCTGGTATTCTGCACTATGATTAGAAATGGATAGTATAATAATTATTCGCGAATTTTGTTATAAATTGATTCCTTTCATTTCATGAGTGTGCAATGATTTTACTTGCACTCCGAAATTGTATGTTTTATAGAAAATGATAACGATTATATTGATGAAAAGTCATTTTTAGATTAATAATCTTTCAATAATAAAAAGTAGAGAATTGTATTCCTAAAATTGTGCCTGTCTGGTAAGATCTATTTTAGCCTTTTTGTGATACATTTAATCAAGTTTCTATTTCAATTAAGGATTTTATTTGTGATTTACTTTCGAGAAATCTTTTGTTGTCAGTGTGCTTAAATTAGGTAAAATCTTCAATTTGGCAAATATTAAAATTAGTATTTGTTACTCGTCTAATGATAGTTAAATATAGTGAAAAAAACAAATGATGAAAGAAGGTAGCTTTTTAATATGAAGGATTTTTGGTGTTGACTAATGCGAAAGTTAAATTTATATGATTCAGTAATTGGAAACTATTTAGATTGTTCTCTTAATAAATTTTGTTTCAATACGATTGAAATAAAAAAACTAATGACATTTGTAGAAATATTTTCGTACAGTTTAACAGTTTTTATTCTTTTCCACTGCAGATATGTGAAATGGAAATCATCTATTCGAATTCAAATTTGGAAACTATTCAACGAAGCAGGGAGGTCGTTCGTGTTTAGTTGGATGTTACTGAACTGAGTTTGTTTTCGATTGAAAAATATGATATATGTAAATGTATATTGAATTTTAGTTAAACCATTAAAACAGACTTGGCGAATCAAGTGATTCTATGGATCATTTTGAAAATGCATTTACATACATATAAAAATTTGTTTTAAAAAAAACAAAGTGAAAAAATGTACATGCGAATATATTTACCGAAAATTAATTGATATTTATTTATGTTAGAAAAAAATTCATGCTCACTCAAGAAACAAAGTAAATATATTTGGAGACATAGTGCAGGGGGCTCACCTTGCTTGCATTAAAATTTAACATTATAGTTATTGTTTTATTATTATTTTAATTTTCATCATGTTTGTGATAATTCCTTATCACCCGAAGAAATGAGGAAATTGCTATATAATTTCGCATAAAGTTAATCCACACTTATGTTGATAAATTGTTTATAAAATATAGTTTGGATCTTCGTAGATAGATCACGGGTTTTGCTAATTTGATATACTGGACATCGATATTTCGACACTGGAATTATATATTGCATTGGAGTACAATTTCAACATGCCTAATGAGAAAGTATTAATTTATGCAACTGCTTGTGGTTATGGTAAAATAATGGAATTTTTTTTCTTTTGATAAAAATTATTTTCACAATAGAAAAGATATGTAAATTGTTCTGGTGATTTGAATTTGATAATTTAATATGTATAATTACCAAAAATACATCAAATTTACAATTTATTCATTTTTTTTAAATCTTAAAATTATGTTTAAATATTAGTTGGACCATACATAATCTACAATTATTTGTTGCAGAGATGAAATATTTTGATTGCATGGAATTTAAGGAATATATGTAAGAGATTTTAAAAAATTTTGGTATGAAAAAATAATATTAAAAATTAAATTTCCTTGGATTATGCGAAATTGGATATTTTTATCGGAATGGAAACTAAAATTTAAATTTCAAATTTGAATCGGTAAAATATTTATCGTAGATACGCAATTTAAGTAAACTTTCTCTTTCTTCTATTGTTAAAAAACTAAAAATTTATGTTGGTCATATATATATATAGATGTTTTTATGTATGATATAAAATAAATTAGTTCTTTAAAAAATGTATGTGTGCGTGTGCGCGCAAAATTAAATATGGGTTCAAAAAGGGTGCGACTGCATATGAGCATATTTATGAACTGGAATTTTTTTTAAAATTGACGAAATTAAATTCTGTCACTCTGATTCCATTTTTTAAGAGAAGAAGTGCTTAATCAGTTAATTAAATTTAATTCAAGTTTTTAAATGATTTTTTTCCTAGGTTTTACATAACAGTCTTTATTGCATAATTTAGTAAGAACTTTAATAAAATAACAATAAATCTATAGGCATTCATCAGAACGTTTTTAATTTCTTCAAATGTAATCCTCTTTCCTTAAAATTTCTTTATGTCCTCTTAACATATGTTAATGTTTATTTTTTTAAAAAATTGGATTAAGTTTTAGCTTTCTTTGTAAACTATAATTTTCAGGGATAGTTTACTGCTTAAAAAAACATTGTTTTAATATAATTTATTTGTAAATAAAGTAGAATGTTAAAAAAATATATTGTTTAAATAAGAAAATTTCGAATTACTAAATTATCAGTCAAATTTCCTTTTTCTCCCATTTTGCATTTTTCGTTATTAACTCACTTAAAAAATTTAGCATTTGATTTTGTTGAAGACATTATGTCCTTTTACTTTTCCCCTTAATGTAGATGTTGATTTTGTTCTTTTATAATGTTTAAATTTTAATATTATTTCGAATTGAGTTTACCAATATAAATTCTTAAGAGAAAAAGAGATTTAAGGATGTGTTGTTTAATAATTTTTTTTTTAGAAAATTTTTGTTTGAGGTCAAGAACGATTTATAAATATTAATTTTGAAGAAAAGCTATATTTAATAAATATAAATAGATTCAAATTAAATTAAATAATTTCTTGCGTATCTTCACTTTTTTTAACATAAATATTCAGCCATGTGACTTCAAACTGTTTTCATAGTTATATTTTATTATTTTAAAAACTAATTTAAGAATTAAAACTAATTATAAAAACTGTATGAGAATATCATTTGCCATTTTTAAGTCTCCTTTTTCCAGAATTTTTAAATTAAGAGCCAAGAAGTTCTTATTACCTATACGATAAGTTAATTTGGAGAAGTATCCCTTAGTAATTAAAAATAGAATTTTCTTAGTAAAAGATGTACATTTTGAGCTTTTGTTGTTCGGGAATCTGTGTTCACGTGAGAATATTTTTGTTTGAATAAAATAATATTCTCATATCTAAAGAAACATTTTTATATTCACAAAAAATATATTTGTTAATCTCAATTAATCCTAATATAATAATATATTAATGTAAATATATTTGAACATTCGATTTTTTTGTATTTACTATGAAGAAACTAACTGAATTTTATGAAAAAAATGGTAGTAACAATTAATAATTTTTTTTTTGAAATTTGAAGGTTTGTCTCAATCTTTCAAATGTCCCTATTTTCATGGATTTTTTTTAGATTCAAATAGCTGGTATTTGCTACGATTTTATTTTTCGAAATGTAATATTCCTAAATATGTACCTTTTTGCATCTACATATTAGAAGAATTGAAGTGTTCGTAACAATATAAGTAAAAAAATTGACTCTGAATCCTATGTAAAAGTGTAAGGCAAAGCATTTGTTTAAACAAGCTCCTCACAAATGACATAATTCTTATAAATAAAAATTTGTTATTATGATTTTAGTTTTCCCTCAACAATTCATAGAAGTTCTAAGCTCATCTTCTGTTTTACATAAAAAAAACGTTTCCTTTCTTATTCTGAAATTTATATTGTTGATATAAAAAAAGTTTTTTCTTAAAATCAATTTGCGTCAGAACGGTCAATATCTTTTAAAAGAAGTTGAAAAATTTTTTGTCGGTTTCTAGAACAAGGGTTTTTCCAACCCAAATAATTTCAGGCTATTGCTATTAGCAGTGATTGAGTTTCCTCAAAGAAACCATGAATTTCATCACGTACGCATTTTTTCAACTCAACAGATAATTTCGCTGTGCATTCTTCCTTCCGCCTTTTGTTATTAAAGCTAGATTTTAACTGCGATCAAAACGACATTAAATGATTCAGAAACTTTTAAATATTCTTTTTCGTTTGCTTCTATAGTCAGATAATGGTTGGATCACCTATCAAACTAATGATTATCCATAATTTCTTTGATCACAATGTACATTTCGGTTTTGATACATTTCATTCCGAATCAAATGCCTGCATTATGCAGCAGGAAAGTCTTCATCATAAAGAAAAAGTCAGATATTCAGAAAACCTCTACAATAATAGTAGATATCTTTGGAACCAAGCATTGGAAGAAAGCATTGGAATTGGGTATTAAAAAAAATAATATAGTTAAAAAACGTGATTGAGAGTAAATCATCATGTTCACCACCCAACTCGATTTTGAAAATTTATTATTGGAAAATACTTTCTCACTCATATATTTATATGTTCCTATTTATATTCTTTTCTTTAATCAAATATGAAATATTCAAAAACTCTAACGATTAATGTTACAGTAAGTAATCAATTCAAGTGAGAAAAGCGCAAATCAGAAATTATCATCTTGAAAAATGAATGAATCCAAACCGTCAGCATTCCGATATGCTTCTATCAACTATATACATAAGGAATGTTAATGCTGGTAAAGTTTACTTAAGAAGTTATCCAGTCGGACTGATCTTCGCAGTTCTCTACTAATTCTCAATTAATTTAAACATCAAAATATCGAGTAGAAAAGTTAATTTTAGAATTAGGAAAAATAAAAGGTGTACCAACAAAATATTTGGGGATGAAATCCGAAAATCTAAATTTTTAGTGTTCAATTCGAAAAAGAATTTAATGATTTACGTGACCCAGTGCACGTTGATATAACGGCACCTTTTAATATAGTTACAAGGTCTCTTCCCTGGAAATCAATAAAGAAAGTAAATCAAATGGCACATTATAATGATTCATTTCTTGTCTGCTCCTTGATGCCTTAAGCATGCAATAATCTATTATAATATGTTTATTCGTCACTTGACAGAAAAATTTGATTACAAAAAAATAATTATGGAAAAAATAACTAGCTTAGATATCTGGCCATTATTGAAAGATGTGAAGTAACAGGTTAATAATTTAACTGAGAATTATAAATTTTATAACTGTGTCACTCGCTATTATAATAAAAAAAATTAAGTTACAAACTATGTTTTACAAATGTTGCCATACAAACTTTGTCTTTTCCAAAAAAAAAATATTATTTAAAATTAATATCAGATAATTATAATAATAGTGCTATTATTAGTAATAAAAACTGTAATAAGTTACATCCTGGAAGCCCTGAAGAAGAAAATGCATAATTTAAAATACACTAAAAACATACACCTGACAAGACAACAATAACAAGGTTGTTCAAACTTAATAGAAAGCAATATTACAGACTAATCAATAGATGAGAGCAATTGAAAAATTCTTTGGAACTGGATGTGGAAAAAAATTGACACAGCATATTATGAAAAAATAGCCTGGACAGCAAAAGAAGAGTAAAGCTAGAACCATATTGATACAACATGAACATAAAGATACCACCGACAGAAGTAACCGAAACAATGAAAAAGACAAACCCTCAATTGGAAGGCACCAGACGAACGAAATAAAAAACATATTGATTTAAGAACACTAAAAACCGGTATTCTGTGAACTATTCGGGGGAGGCTCGCAAAATGGAGGGTTACATATTTCATCGGAGCGCTCTTGTAGGTTCAACGTATCACCTAGTGAGTTAATGAGATGCCAGGCTGCTTTTTTCCATCGATACATTGACTATAAAGGCGATTCGTCGGATTCTGCGGAATTAGGTAGGGCATTAAGACAATGAATGGTCTTTTCTGCTAATTGTAACAAATGCTTACAAGAACATGGCTACTTTGTATAGTATCTGTATCGCATACTGAATCGGTTCATAGACAAGTGTCATTATTGAGGTTCGATTATCTTGAGCGAATCGGCACGCAGCTTTGCAATTGGTATCTCTTGAGTGAAGGAAAGCCTGGTCTTGACGGCCATAAATAACAATTTTTTTCTTTATCGCATAGTTGAAAACTATAGTGGACAGCAAGAAGGCGCAAGACTCAGTTTTAGAACTCCCTACTCCACGTACAAGGTTTATATATTCGGGCTGAAAACGTGGGTTAGATTTGATCGGGACTTTCTGCGAGGCATAGCTGAGTTGTGGCGGCAGACGTCTCGATGCAGGAACATACGAACCACGAATACCTGGGGTCTTAATTAATCTCATTGCAGGCTTTTAGAGACTTGTTCTCAGAGATCGAAGACCATCATTTGTAAATCAGAAAGGATTAGGGCTGCTTATCAGACGGACAATTTTGGCCAGTTCAACTGTGACAAATTATCGCGCGAGGTCCAATGGTTTCGCCCCATCAAAAAAAAAATAAACATTTTAAGTTGTTGACATGAAAGTCTAATTTGTGATGTACAACTGGCAGGAACACATTATACATATAAACAGAACACGGAAAAAACTCATACGGTTCCTCACTCCAAGCAATTAAAACCTAGAGAACTAAAATCTACACATCTATACGCACTTCATAAAACGGAACAATTAAACATCAAACGAAAACTATTTCAGGAAAACTGCTCAAAGTCCTGTGGTTCTGTATAAGCTTAAGTTTTTAAGAAGAGACTAAAAACAATTCCAAAAAGAAAAACGCGTGCAATTAGCCATCTGCTACACCTAGGCGATGTGAAACTTCATGAGCTACCCAGATGCAGATACAAATCTAATTTATACTAACAGAAAAATGAACATATGCATAAGCGTGTAATTAAAAAAGAGAAGTTAAAATCTAACCTGGAAGTTACGGAACAAAAGCAGAGTAGAAAGCAAGGACTTTATCATTAAAAAATGATCAATACGTCCCTGACGAGCAAGAAACTTACATATAATTCGGTTTCCGTCAGCATAATAAGATTCAACTCGCAATCGCGAAAGCACAGACAACAGCAAAATATAAAGCAGAACTCAAAATAACTACATTAAAAAGATAGTTCGACGCAGATCATATATTCAATCACCACATTTGAAATACTTTTTCTAACATATTCTATCGGCATAATAAATCATACGAAAACAGATCCAGTGGACTAAATAAACCAAATCGGATAATACCCACCATAAGGGGTCCAATTTTCAAAAATTTGCATCGAGCAAACAACGATGCTCGGGAAAACTGATGGAAGAATTCAGATGTAACTCATGGAAAAGCAGAAGAACAACTAAGAAAATATTTCTATGACAAAATTCAAAAATATCAGCAAGCTGTAGGAAAGCAATAGTAGATACGGATTATACAATACTAACCTCAACAAACATTGAGAAAATAATACCGAACTCCTCGGAGATGAGCTATTTAGCTCCTGCTAGAAAGTAATATGCGAACAGCACTATTAAAAATACACCGACAACAGATAAGTGAAAGCCCTTCAAACACTTGGTTTATAAAAGCGAAGAATCGTTATTGCAGTACAGGATGTTCATACTTATCGCAGCTACATCAACTGAACATATGCACAATTTACCAGGGCAAAAGGTAAAAATATAAGCCATTATGGTGAAACCGTGGCTCATAAATAATATAGTGCAAATTACTGGCCTACAAGAATACACATAAAAAATGTGAATAAAAAATATATATACATATGTAGAAAGCGATACTTAAGAAATATGCCTTATAGTCAAAAAAAATACAAAGGTACAAAGAGTGAAAGCGACAAACTCTATCTTGAATATTTGGTAAGTATCTGCAATGAATGTTAAAAAAACAAGGCAATGTCTGAGAAATTAATAACAGCAAGAATTTAACGCTAAACCATATATTTGCCAACCAAAAGTATATTAAAGGTCAATACAAATTTATAATTTCATGATATACATTGTTCATGTGCAAAATGTAAAATGTTTAAAATAAAAAAAAAATTTTTCATTTGAGAGAGCACAAAGTATCTATATTTTTAAATCATTACTGGATTTTGAAAATTTTTTTACAATAAGAAAATTTCAGTAACAGAAAAAATCAATATATAAAAAAATTTTTAACATGATCCCACACAACAGTAATTTCATTACTGAAATTATACAGATTTAACATGTATCCTACAACTTTGTTCAACATTAATAAACTTTACAAAAGAGATATAAATGTTGTTTCAATTTGAAGTCATGGATTAAATTTTTTAAAAATTTTCAATCTTCTAATAATTTACTAAGATGTTTTCATAATATTTTAAATATTATCCAAAACTGCAGATGATACCATTTGATTTATACCACATACACCATTACCTCTATAGATTCTATAATAGCCCAATTCACCCCAATGTTTACCCCAACTGTTTTTTACAATCCAGTAAGGTAGAGATTTGTTATAAAATCTACTGTGTTTTATGCCAAATCCAACAATAAGCACTCCATGGTTCAAATCTTCAGGATTGCATAAAAATTTAAGAGGATGGGAAACACCTCCCTTATAAAACTGCATTGCATTAGCATTCAGTGCCACAGATATGGGTCCATTTTTCAATAACCATTTTGCCATATCATCTTCATCTGATGTAATATTGACAGCTCCAGAAATTTTAACTGTTGCTTTATTCTTACTGAAATGACATTTCTCATTTTCTGCTTCATATGGATAGTCATGTTCTGTCTCCAACCCTCCAATTGTCAAAATTGATTTATATGCATTTGTCATAAAACCTCCTAAACACCCATTGTCTTCTTTATCGCAATCAATTAATTCTTGTTCTGATAAAGAAAGTAATTCACCAGTTTTCAAAGCCCATTGACCTTCAATATTTCCAGTAACTGAGAAAGCCCAGCATGATCCACAAAGGCCCTGATTTTTAACTGGTGTAACAACATTATAATGCCTCCAGTCAAATTCATCTGGTAATGAAATATCTGGTATTTCGGCTTGAGGTAATTTTTCAACAGATTCAGGTATTTTCAATCCCAAATATTGCTTAAATTCCGTTGATGAAAGGTCAGCAAACCATGTTATTCCATATTTGGCTGTACCCATTTCTGTTTCCCGAAATAATTTAATCTTTTTCAAATTCGCTCTAAATATATGATATCTTTTTTTATATTCTGTCTCGCTATCATAAAACTTATTATACTTTTTTAAAAAACTATTAAATATTTCAATATTATAATCATAAGTATCTTTTTCTAAAATGGTTTGTCTTTTCGACCTTGAAGATACATCATCACATTTAACACTTGTTATTTCTGTATGGTTTATCCAAGGTCTTTCCCAAACACTTACTTCACAAATTTTTTCTTCATTATTATCTGATATTTTAAGAGTCAATCTTGTCAAAGTACCCTCGACAACCTGAATGGATGCATTAAGCACCTCTATGAGAGATTTATTACTGCCATTATTTCCTTCATTAAGGCTTGTCAAAATGAAATTCGTAAGTCTAACTACATCTGGGCTATCGACTGGAATTTCACTCAAGCCGCCAACAATTACTGCAGCGTGAAGTGTTGGAAACGTCAAACAAATGCATAGCAAATAAATATACAAACTCATTTTGTAGCTCCACTATTAAATTATCACATTAAAACTACGCAGCACCAGTATGAATAGTGACGTATACCATTACCTCCGCCTTCTATAGTTAATATTCAACACTGATAAACCTGTTTAATAAAATAAGAAATTCTCCAATTTACTGGGTTCTGAGTTTAAATTTTATCATCTCAAACTTTCTCATTTTACATGTTGAAAAGAAAATTTTCCTTTTTCATATATTGCTAATTTCCGATGGTTTTTTGAAAAATAATTTCTTTAGATCCTAATTCTTCATCAGTTGACTGTTAAAGTTTCTAAATAGAAATTTTTCGATATCTACCTGACATACATGAAAAACTAATATTACATATTATGATAAATAAAAATGAAAATAATGATGAAAATCTGTCTATATTAATAATTGCAATACATAAAGTATATTAAAAACTTACTTTTTTTTTTATTTTTTCACATATATTTTCCAATTAAATATTAAACTATTTTTAATCTATATTTAAATAATCTAAAAAATTTGATTTAGAAAAAAAATTTAAAATATAATGCTGCATTAATGTAATTTTTAATTTTAAACAGTTATTCAAGTTCATTTTGAAATGGCTTGTTTTATTTAATATAAAAAAAATTCACATGATTTTCTGTAGCGTTTCAAATTGAAAAAAGTTTTGGGTGAAATAAAAAATAAGAATTCGGTAAAATTAGCCATGAAATACTTGATAAATCTCCTTAAATTTTGTTCTTTTTAGCAAATCCAGTGAAATGAATTTATTTCACTTTATACACTTCCAGTTATCGAATGAAATAGCGGTAATTTTAATAAGTAAATTCTTTATTTGGTAACCTACCTCTATGGTTTTTAGTCTAAGGTCTTAGTTTTCCTTTGAAGTATTTCTAGATTGAAAGAATTTTCTAGAAAGAGGACTAGTCTTGTCATTAATTATGGATCAGGTAACAATTTAATGTTAAATATATAATAAATTGATATTTATTTCTTGAAAATGTATAGATTTTTCTTCAGATTGTTTAAAATGAATTATTTTGAAAGACAAAACATTTAAATATGCATGTTGAAAAAGTCTGAAGCGAGTTTTGCCGGCTCAAAGAAATGCGGCTTCACTGCTAATAAGCAGTCAAAATATTTAGTTTTGTTATCGTTTTACCCCGTTTTCAAATTTGTTTGCCTATGATATGACATAAATATTTGTTTAATTCTTAATAGAAAAGGTTATTTAATAATTTCAGGCACAATTTTTAAAAGATAAGGGGAATGCGGCTTTGGCTGCTAATAATTTTGAAGAAGCCATCAAATGCTATACTGAAGCTATTGCTTTAGATGAAAAGAATCACGTTTTATACAGCAATCGTTCGGCAGCTTATGCTAAGTGCAAAAAGTATGAGGAAGCCTTAAAGGATGCTGAGAAAACGGTTGAGCTTAAGCAAGATTGGGCAAAAGGGTAAGATTTATTCGTTAATTAACATAAAAGAAATATTTATTGCTATTTTTAATAATTAAGAATTAAAGATTAAATTTTTTAAATAAGTTGAAAATTTGATCTTACTAATATAATTTTTTTTTTAAATTCTACCATACTATGTTAATCAATTCAGATTAATATTTTTGTTGTAAATTTATTTCAGTACTTAGTAGAATTGATTCATATCTCAAAATAATTTAATTTTTTTTCAGTTATTCTAGGAAAGGTAGTGCTCTTGCATATCTAGGGCGTTTACAGGAATCGATAGAAGCTTATGAAGAAGGTCTGAAATATGATCCAAATAATATCCAGTTAAAAGAGGGATTAGAAGAGGTTCAAAATCAGCAAATGAATTCAGCAAAGAACATGTATGTAATTTGTTTTAAGTTTTTGGATATTATATCAGTGGTTTATGTTAATATTAAGTTGTAGAAAAGGAAATGATAATAACATTAATGTTTATATTTGAATTGAAAACTTTGATTACTTTAATTTTCAGAACTGAAAATGTATGTTTTATGTTAACATAAAAATTTCTTTTTCTTTCCACATTTATAGTTGGGGAGGGGGGAAATTTAATTTCATTTGGTGAGATTATAGTTTGTTATTGGAATAAATATTTTTTAAGGCTAAACAAATTGTTGATGGAAATAGAAATAAATTTTATAAGTTAGATTTTTTAATTCAAATGTTAAAATTATTTTCTAATATTCAAAATTCATGTTACAGTTCTTTTCTTTCTGTTAATATATGCATTAATTTTCATTGCAACTCATTTTTAGGTTTAGTGCTCCTTTCAGAGATCCAAATATTTTCACAAAATTGCAAATGGACCCCAGGACTAGAAGTTATTTAGACAATCCAGAATATCTTAAAATAATTCAGGAACTGCAAGCCAATCCTGCCTTGCTCAGGTAAGATATTTAAATTAGAATCTGTTAATAACTTCTCTTTTTATTCATGTTTTGTCTGTTTGATAATTGATATAATATTTGTCTGTAGATCAAAAATGGATGATCCTCGCATTTTAAATACTTTGAGTGTAATACTTGGGGTAAATCTTGGAACAGATTTAGATGAGAAAATGGATGTGGACCCTCAACCACAACCTATGCCTAGGGCAGCTGAAGCACCACCTAAACCTTCTCAATCTCAAGCTAAATCAGCAGATGATCCTAATATTCCAGCAGAGAAAAGAAAAGCAATCAAAGAGAAAACTTTAGGAAATGAAGCCTATAAGAATAAAGATTTTGAGACTGCTTTAAATCATTATTTTAAAGCTATTGAATTGGATCCTACTGATATTTTATATTACAATAATGTAGCAGGTATCTATTGAAAAAATTAAGGTTTCAATTCTTTTTTGTTGAGAATAATTATATTATTAAATGGCTTAGAAGATATATGATTCTTTTGTTTTGCAAATTAAGAAACCATCACCATTATTTATCAAAATTTGTTGGATAAATATTTCTTAAATTTTACAGCAAGTTTTCATTTTTACTACATTTTTGCTACATTTTTACTACATTTTTTGCATTTTTAACTACAACTTTTGCTATTATAGTTGTTTTGGTTTTTTTTTTATTAATCATTATAGTTTAAATGTTTGTTTAAGTTAGAAACTACATCAAATATTGTTAAAATTAATTTGGTTTTTTTATATGATTTTCTTCTATTGTTCCTTCAGCTTTAATATTTATTTGAATTACAAGATGCAAAAAATTTGCAATTTTACAATAATTTATTTATAAATGCCCATATCTCCTGCTGCTTTTATATTTATTTTATTTAAGAATTATTGTTTATAGATTATATAATTATATAGGTGATAAGGTTTAAGATTTAATGAGATTAATGTTTTATGACTATGCAGTGTCTTCCTTTTATTTTCAGCTGTTTATTTTGAGCAAAAGGAATATAAAAAGTGTATTGAGCAATGTGAAAAAGCCATTGAAATTGGACGTGAAAATAGAGCAGATTTTAAGTTGATTGCTAAAGCATTTACTAGAATTGGAAATGCTTATAAGAAATTAAATGATTTGTACAATGCTAAAATATATTATGAGAAAAGCATGTCTGAACATCGAACTCCTGAAATTCGTACTTTGTTATCAGAAGTGGAAAAAATAATAAAAGAACAGGAGCGCAAGGCATATATTGATCCAGAAAAGGCTGAAGAAGAGAAAGAAAAAGGAAATGAACTTTTCAAGAAAGGTAAATATTAAATATAATTGTGAAATAATATTCATAATTATTTAGGCATATTGCTTGCAGTGATTATTCTAACAATCACTGAATCATGTTATCTTAAAAAATTCTAGGTGACTATGCAGAAGCTGTTAAATATTACACAGAAGCTATTAAAAGAAATCCAGATGAAGCCAAATATTATTCCAATAGAGCTGCCTGCTATACAAAATTAGCTGCTTTTGATCTAGGTCTTAAAGATTGTGAAACGTGCCTAAAATTAGATCCGAAATTCTGTGAGTTCTTTTATTTATTTTATTATATGATCTATAGCATTTTGAATTCATTTTTAATGAAATTTGAATTTGAAATTATATCTGTGCTATTTTCTATGGTGTGTCAATTTTTTATCTTTTCATTAAAACTGTTTACAGTATAACTTTTTAATTACATTGCTTAACCGGAAAATTTTACTTAATGCTAAAATTTAATAACAATGATGTTATTTTCTTTTTAATCTAAGCTGATGTAAAGAATAAAATTTAAAGTTTGAATGCAATTCTTCAATAACTTTACATGTTGGAAAAAATAATAAAAATAAGACCTTTGTTGCATTTAATATTAATGTATTATATTATGAATTTAATAACTGATATTTTGAAATATTTTCATCTTGCAAAATGTGAAAAAAATATATGTATTTCAGTCAAGGGTTGGGTTCGCAAGGGTAAAATTCTTCAAGGAATGCAACAACATGGCAAAGCAATTGCTGCTTATCAAAAGGCACTTGAACTGGATCCTAATAATGCAGTAAGTACTGATTTAATTTTAATATGTTGAAATCAATCCCAAAATCAAAATTAATAGTTTTGTAAAACTAATAATCTTAAAAGTATAAAAAAAATTAAACTCTATGTAATTAAAAATTCAAAGATTAGAACATCTTGCTGTTCTTCAAAAAAAAATTTCAACTAATGGTTTAAATTGTAAAGTAAATTGATGTAATTATGTATATTGTTATAATTTTATAAAACACATTTAAATCAACTTATTTACAAAATTTAATTTGCAGGAATAACATTTTTTTTACATTCTGTTTTAAAATATTGGTTTATCAAATATTTAATTCATAATTAGCGTTACCTTCTCATAACAATATTCATAAATAAATTAAATTTATGGTGAAACATCTTTAATTCAAGTAATATTTTTGTTTATTTAATTAATTACAGGAAGCTCTGGAAGGCTATAGAACCTGTTCTGTAGCTCTCAATTCTAATCCTGAAGAAGTAAGAAAACGAGCTATGGCAGACCCTGAAGTTCAAGCGATTTTACAGGATCCCGCCATGAGACTTATATTAGAACAAATGCAAAATGATCCCAAAGCACTGCATGAGTAAGTTTTTGTTTTATTCGGTTAATTATCGAAAGGGATATTATTCCTTCATTAAACATATCCTCTGATTTGTGATTTTTTTGATCTGGTATTGATGGTAATATTCTCAAATATAATTTCTTTTTTTTCAGTCATTTAAAGAATCCTGATATCGCTGCCAAAATATTAAAACTTCTAGAATCTGGATTAATAGCTATTCACTAAACAACGAATTTTTTTGTTCTTTTTACACAATTGTGGCGGAAGCGACTTCTTGGTTAATCAATGTTGCAAGACACTGATTAATATTGTTTAAGGTTTACAAAATAAAAGTTAATGAAACTTTAGTATGTAATTATCTTCAAATATAAAAACTGAAATTATTATATTAATTAAATAATTTTGATTAATATAACAATGCTAAAAACAAGTGAAAGAAATTTGAATTACAAGTTGTCATTCCGTTTAAAATTTAAAATTAATTAAGAAATTAATTTCATAATTGTTTAAAGAGTGGATTTTAAACCCACAGCAGATAGGATAGTACTCTTTATTTTAACATCAGCTGTTTCAGTTCTGACTTTGATTTGATTTAGGTTGAATCAGCTAAGTTATCTCTCAATAAGTAGGTTTAAAATATTGAATGTTGAATACATTATTACTCCTATTTCTATTAATGAGTATGAAGAACTTTATTAGTTCATGTCAGGACAAGAATTAAAAATTTTCAAAAATATTTTAAGGAAATATTTTCCAAATGTTGTAATTTTTTTTTTTATTCTTATTAAAAGTAAGGAAAATTAAAAACAATTTTCTTTCTATTTTGATTATTCCATGAAGTTTTTTATTTATTTATTTTTTTTTTCACCAAAAAAAAGCAACATAAATCTTTTGAGCAAGGGTATGTATAAAAAATAATTTTGGATTAAAGAGTCTTAATTTGATGTAAATTTTCTGTATCGTCTTCGATTTTAGATCTTAAATAAAGAGGCATTGAAAGCTTCTGGATATATGGTGTTCTTAGCCTTCCTGATTTATTTTTTTAACTAGAATCCTATTCCTTATTTTTTAAATTAATTTTCCTCAATGTTACTCAATCTTGCTTAATTTTCAATATTTTAATTATAAAGTTATACAGTTGTTTAGATTTACATTTAATTTTATGATTTTTATATACATCTGAAATTTACCTTTAAATATTTATAATCATATTTAAGTGAATCAAATTACATTTTTTCCTCATATATTGCCACAATGGCTTATTAATCTGAATTAAATGAATTGTAATTTTATTAGTAATCATCAGTTGTAAAATTTCTAAATGTTTCTTAGGAAATGGATCTTGCAATATCAAGAAAATTTACCATTAATGTTTTAATCAAAATATAAATACAATTCACAATAAGGGAAAATTTTCTTTTGCTGCAAATCTTGAAATACTGCTTTAATTTACATATATGTATGATCTAATTTATACTAGATTATTATTTATTTTTTTATATAGATAATATTATATATTTTTGCATAATAATAATATATTAACTTCCTTCTTTTCAGTTTTCTAGTATGGAGATATTGTAACAATTTTGAAAAAAAAATTAAGATTTTTCGGAGGAGCGACTAGATTCATAGCTGATTCAATGACGTTTTTCTACACTTCAAAATCTTACTGCCAATCCCATTATGTATCTTCATAATTTCAATTATCATATATTCATATACCATATTGAAAATAAAAACTTCTAAATCTAATAGATTAAATAGGTTTCGAAATTTTGTGGGCATCTCTTATTGCGGTTGTTTTTCAAATATTTTTAAATTAATTTTTTACCTCTTTTTACTACTCAAAATTTTAAAATGTAATACTGTAAAATTAACTTTATCATCTTTATCCTAATTTAGAAAAAATTATCAGAATTATGACAAAGTAATAGCTAACAGACTTGTAGAACAAATTTTATTACTTAATGTACCATGAAATTATGTGCGTATCATATAAGAAAATAGTTTAGAAAGAGCAAAAAGAGCATTCATGAAATGAAAATTTAGCGCTTCATTTCCTTCCGCAAAACCGGATATGCCCACATCGAAAGAGAGACGTCGCATCCGGTTTTTGCAATATTCAAATTTTATAAATTTTCTAAGACTTTCTTTTTTTTTGATGAGTAAAAAAAAGGAGTACTTAAAGAAATAAGCAAAAATTTAAACTTCATTTGATCTTTTATGAGGTCCGGTAACCTTCGATATTGAAATTGTATTCGAGTAAATTTACGTGTAGTTTTCAGTGGATTTAACGTAATAATCTTTCGCTAAATTTTTCAAACTTGAGAAAAAAATTTCTTTTTCGAAATTTTTTTTACATTTCAGGTTAGACAGCAATACAGATGAATAAATTCTTTATCTTACAAAATGATGTGAACTTATTTCTGTAGTAGAAGATAAAAAAAATAAATTGCGGCATTATATGAAAGAGTGACGCAATTAAGAATCCACCAATAGTTTAATTCAAGGATTCAGAATGCGCGCATAACATAACGCCGCCATTTTGTATCCACAAATGGACTGAAAAATCGTAGGTTGATTTGTTTCTTACTTTTTATTGGTATTTATTGATGCAGATTTGTATTATTTTCCTTAGATTTTCTTATCACACTTGATTTTAAAAGTAAATATATTCAGGCCATTTTATATTTTAGGTCACGTGCTTTAAATATTTTATTTGCGCGGTAATAGCTGCAAATCGTTGAATAATTGGTCTTTATTTCTAATTTTAATTTCCTTTTAGACTTTAGTTTTGCGAATTGATTATGTTTAATTCAAAATCTTAGATTTAAAGGAAAGACATGTTAGCTCAACAAACTTTTTTTGCTCCTAGTAAATGTTTACTAATGTCGGCGTCTTTTTTATGAAAACGTGTGAAGCGTGTACAAAATTTTCTGTATATATATATATCTATAGGACTATTATGGTCAGTTTCTAAAACCCTGACTTGATATAATTTAAGCCGTTTTTTAATACTTTTTGATGTATATTAATTTGCATACAATTATTAGCAAGATAACTTATTTGGCATATTCGACTGTTGCGTACCATGGTTACCATGACTTGTTTGTAATTTGAAAAATGTTGAATTATTTTTTATATTATCTGTAAAAAAAATTGATCTTTTTCGAAAGCCATGTGCTCTTCAGATCCATATATTATTTCTTTTGCTGGTTAAATCGGCAATTTAACTGCTATAAATGTGATTTGACAATTTCTTTGAGTTAAATTAGAGAATTTATTTTTACTGAAAGAATTTTTTTCTATCATAAATCTCATGTTGATGGTACACATTTAGTTTTTTCCATATCTTGTCTTAATTTTGTTGATTCCTTCAAAAATTAAATAAAATTTGTTCAGTTAACATTGGATAATTATATTTTTAGAAGAAATTTTAAACAGAACTGTTTAAAATAAACATTAAGTTTAAACAGAGCTCAGTTGGAATTAAAATATTTTTAAACAATAGATATTTAGTTGAAGATCAATTCATGAAATATTATATATTTAAGGAGATGATTTATTAAAAATGAAAATTCAAATCATCATACATGAATTAAATTTTTTTAAATTCTACAACATTTGAACATTATTGCTTTAACTTTGAAAATAATTTAGCAATAAATATTTTTGTGATAAAAGAATTTAATTTTCAAGATAATGTTTTTTTCTAATTTTTGTTATAATTTATTATTAAATAGTTTTAGCTCACCATCAAAACTAGAAGTAGCAGATAAGTTTGAAGTCAAGTCAGAATGGCTACCTTGGCAGATCAAGCTTCCAAACTTCTGGATTTCAGTGAGAAGTTAGACATAAATCTACTTGATAATGTTGTTGTATGTATGTATAATGGGGCAGGTGAACAACAAAAAGTTGCTCAAGAAATTTTGACACATTTAAAGGAACATCCAGAGGCTTGGACTAGAGTTGATACTATCCTTGAATATTCAAGTAATCTTCAAACAAAATATTTTGCACTTCAAATTTTAGAACAAGTTATTAAAACAAGATGGAAAGTTTTGCCAAGAAATCAATGTGATGGTAAGTATAAATTCATAAATTTGTACTTTTATATAGTATATATCAAACTAAAGTTTTTCAATGTTTTCAAATAGGCATATAATTTTTGACTTTATTTTGGTGAACTAATATTAATCTAAATGTTGATTAGATTAATGACTTATATTGAAAATTGGAAGAATATTAATGTTATTAGTAGAAATTTGATTAAATGGAAGGAATAAGAGATAAGATACAGAAATAATATACAAATATATACAGATATCTTAACTTAAAATAAGACCTGTTTCATTAATGTATTCACAACCAAAGATCCTTTTTTCATATATCAACCTTAGCAAGTACTTTATTTTATATTGTATAAACAAATACAAGAATGATAATGTTCCTTAGCTCTATTCAAAACACAAATTGGATGTCTTTGTATTAACCATAAATGTAATTTTAAATGAACAAAAAGTCAATGATTAACTAAATAAAAATTAACATATTAAATATTTTATTTATCACAAAATGATATGTTAACCAATATTTTTATTTGTGATTGGATTTAACATTATGTACCATTAGGATACATTAAGATAGAACTAATAGTTTTCAAAATATATACATGTATTTTATTCCTGATTTTGATTATTATAAAAGCCATGTTAATAAGGTACATTATTTAACCTTTAAAAAAGTGGGTAATATTTATTAATTGTTTTTACTTTATTTTTAGGAATAAAGAAGTACATAGTTGCTTTGATTATAAAAACTTCGTCGGATCCTGAAACTTTGGAACGCGAAAAAATGTATTTAAACAAATTAAATATGATTTTAGTTCAGGTAAAATTTGGTTTCAATCAATATTTTTATAATAATGTGAATTATACTGAAATTTAATTTCTCTAATTGAATTCATAAACAGTGTGATGTTTTTTCTTTCATCTCTAATATGAAAATTCATTTTATTCAGTAAAATGTATTTTTAACAAATTTATTTTTGAAATTTCAGGTTTTAAAAAGAGAATGGCCTAACAATTGGGAATCTTTCATCACAGATATAGTAGGAGCCAGTAAAACCAATGAGTCTCTTTGTCAAAATAATATGGCGATATTAAAGTTACTAAGTGAAGAAGTTTTTGATTTTTCTAGTGGTCAGATTACTCAGACAAAAACTAAACATTTAAAAGACACAATGTGTGCAGAATTTTCACAAATTTTTCAACTTTGCCAATTTGTTATGGTAAACATGTTTAATTTTAAAAGAATTATTCTCTCTGAAATAGTAAATTGTTTGATTAAAATTTAATAAGGCTAAGCATAAGTTTAATTTTCAAGCAATCATATGGAAATTCTTTAAAATTATATATAAACCTTGTTTTATGCTAAAATTTCTCACACATATAAAAATGAAAACTTGTTTAAAACTTGAAATTACAAAGAAAATAATGAAAAAATAAGTATACTAGAATCATAAGATTTTATACAGAAAACAAGAACCTTTACTACCAGTAACTATAAAAAATGCATTCAATTCTGTGGTTATTTATCTATATTTTAAGAAATTTTTATTTGCTTTGTTTCTGGTAATAAACCCAAAATATTTCATTTATGCAAAATTGTAATATTATTGCAATAATAGCAGTATAGTAATTTCAATCAATCATGGAATGAAAAAAGTATTAATTACTCCTGTTAATGCTAATACTGATAATAAAAGTAAAAAAGTACTTAATATTGATCAGTCAACACTTCAAACTGAAAAATACTTAGAAAAAGATAAAATAATTGCTGTATAAATAAAACATAATAAATGTTATATTTGAGTTTATTCTAACGAAAAAAGAGAAAAAATAGATTCAATTAATTTGAATTTGAAGAATTTTAGAACGTAAACTCGTTGAGAATTAACTTCTTAATTGCTAATGATCTAGATAATTTAATATATGAACTCTAATAAATGCAGAATTAACTATTATTCAGAAAATTTTGAATGTAACATCATTGGAATTTCCTTGAATTTAATTCTAAAATTATTATATAATTATTTAACCTAACCTGAATTTTGAAACTTACTGATAACGTGTAGAAAAAATTAATTTTTAATCCCTAATTCGCATAAAACAAGTTACAAGTATATAATTCAATTATTGATTATCAAATATCATTTTTAATTTCTAGTTTTACAAGTTAAATTAAAGATGTAAATGAAACACTGCTTAAATAAAAGTAATTATTTTTATTAAAAATAGAGATTAAGATTGAGCAAGGATGATTTCAACGTCTCGTTCGTATGATTAATAATAAGACTAAATCGCATATATCTGAGCTCAAATTTATTTTTTCAAAATATTGTCCCCAAAAACACTGGCTCTGTTATAAAGATTTTATTAAGTCATAGATTGTTTATTTTATAAAAAAATTAAATGTATAAATGATTTTTCTCCTGAATATTAAATGAAATACATTTAAATATTTTTTGTGTGCTTCCATCTGTTTTATTTACGCAGATTTTTTTCAGTTTATAAAAAAGAAACATTAAAAGTTATATACAGCTTAGGTTTTGCTCAAATTTTTCGAATTTTCATTCTTTTACGACAAATTGTACGCAATTATATTTAGATTTTCATAGTTTAATTATAATTAAATTTTAATTATATTGCAAATTTTAAAATATAAAAGTTTTACAATAATGGTTATATGTTTGTCAAGTTAAAAGTAGTCTATTTTTTGGATTTTCATACTATTTTCTACTTTGGTGGAAGTACATAAATATTTAAATTTATATTTCGCATTCTTATTAGTAAAACCATCAAAAATTAAAATATCTCCGACTTGATGAAATTTCTAGAGATATTGCATTTGTTTCATAATTGCTAATTCAAATTTGGTTTTTTTAAGGATAATTCTCAAAATGCTTCACTTGTTGGTGCTACCTTGGAAACATTATTAAGGTTTCTTAACTGGATTCCATTGGGATATATTTTTGAGACTAAATTAATTACCACTTTAATTTTTAAGTTCCTGCCTGTTCCATTATTTCGAAATGTCACGCTAAAATGTCTGACAGAGATAGCAGGATTAAGTGCAAGAAATTATGATCAAACTTTTGTCCTTTTATATACTCAAACAATGACTCAGTTGGAACTTGTAAGTATGATGAATATATAATTGTTCATTTATGATTAATTGTAGGAAAAATAATATTTGAAAATAACTTAAATCAATTTTAAAGTTTAATTACAATTATTTTTTTCATTTTTTTATGTAAAATAACAAAAATTGTATTAAAAATGATGTTGAATTTTTAATGAGAAAGAAGATAACCATTAAAAGTATGCATAAATGAAAATTAAACTGATTGAATTTTCTTTTGCTCTCAGAATTTGACTGACTTATATATTATATAAAATATATCTCGATTTATAGATATTACCTTTAAATACCAATATTAAAGAAGCCTATAGCCAAGGACAAGATCAAGATCAAAATTTCATACAGAATTTAGCAATGTTTCTCTGCACCTTCCTTAAGACTCAAGGACCTCTCGTCGAAAAATCAGAATTCAATGAAGTTTTATTGAAAGTAAGAATTAAAATTGTATTTGAATTTAAATTTCTTAATGTTAATATTTGCCTTTCATTTAATCTTTTATGTGACATAAAAAGTTCCTAAATGCTAGAAAGATTTTGACATGAATTTAAACAGATTTAATATGCTTACAAATAGTAAATAAATAAATTAATTCCAGTAAACAATCACCGTTATAAAAACAGAAAACACTGGATCAGATCTCACTTTACATATTATATTTATGATATCTTCCATTTATGAATTGACATTTTTAAAAATATTAATATGTATTTTGACAATAATTTTTGCATAAAAATAAATCAAACTTCAGTTAAGTTTTTTCTTATTATTTTAGGGCCTGCATTATCTTGTCTTGATTTCGGAGGTAGATGATGTTGAAATCTTCAAAATTTGTTTGGAATTTTGGCATGCATTAGCAACTACACTTTATGAAGAAAATCCATTTGATTCAAATCCGCAGTGCATATTTCCAATCAGACAGAGTAATCTTCTTTCACCAAGAAGAGAATTTTATGCTCCTGTACTGAATAAAGTAAGTATACTGATTTTTTAAGGTAATTAAAATTATACTTTATTTTAATTATAATTTTTGAAGTATAATAATATAAAGTATAAATTCTTTCTTTTGTATTACCTAGCAATATAAATTTTCTGAAACTGTTATTTTCAGATACGATATATTATGATAAGCAGAATGGCTAAGCCAGAAGAAGTTTTGGTTGTTGAAAATGAAAATGGTGAAGTAGTGAGGGAATTTATGAAAGATACTGATTCCATAAGTTTATATAAAAGTATGCGTGAGACTTTGGTCTATTTAACTCATTTGGATTGTCACGATACCGAACGGGTTATGACGGAGAAACTTCAAAATCAAGTTAATGGATCTGAATGGTCTTGGAAGAATTTAAATACGGTAACATAAATTATAAATTTCCTTTTTATTTTTATGAAAGATTATCAGGAATTATATAAATAAAATTGATAATTTTTATTTCATTTAAGACTTTGTAAGTATTAAAATTTTTCATTTAGCTTTTCGTTTTATGTGCTTTGGCGTAAATTTATTTTTACATTCTTTATTTTATTTGTAGATTTTGTTTATAGAATTTCCTTTTATTTTATTTTTCCGAAGTTCTGATTACACTATTCATGCGGTATAATTTTTAATGAATGTATTATTAAGTTTCTCCAGCTTTTGACGCTAAAATCCTTTAATCTGAAGTACTTAAAAATATAAGAATTTTGTGTATCTTTATTTATTGATCTTTGTTGTGGTCTTTATTCTTCTTTCTTTTTATTTCTTTTATTCTTTTCAACACAAAAACGATATATAATAATTATAAATAATGAATTCATCTGTACAGATTTTATCTTTTTCAAAAAAAAAGTACATATTTTTTACTATATGCAGATCATTTACCCTATTGATAACGTATGTTTTAGCTTTTTTTAAATGTCAATTTTATATTATTGCAGAAATTAAGAAGCGATTAATTAATACAATTTTTATAAGTTTTATTATAGAACCTTTACTACTTTAATTTTTTTGTAGTTATGTTGGGCGATTGGCAGTATTTCAGGAGCTATGCCTGAAGAAGATGAGAAAAGATTTTTAGTAACTGTAATAAAAGATTTACTTGGACTTTGTGAACAAAAAAAAGGCAAAGACAACAAAGCAATCATTGCTTCAAATATAATGTATGTGGTGGGCCAGTATCCAAGATTTTTAAGAGCTCATTGGAAATTTTTAAAAACTGTTGTAAATAAACTATTTGAATTCATGCACGGTAAAAATTTTATTAATTTTGTAATAAAAGGTAGATTTCGAAATTTTTTATATTTTAAGATTTTATTTTAATTTTACTTTTTTTAAATGCTTTATAGAGACACATGATGGTGTACAGGATATGGCTTGTGACACTTTTATAAAAATTGCAACCAAATGCAAAAAGCATTTTGTGGTGATGCAGATTGGGGAAGCTCAGCCTTTTATTGAGGAAATAATTAGCTCGATCAGCACAATAATATGTGATTTACAGACACAACAGGTATTTTACATTTAACTCTGAAAAAATAATTTTTCGGAAATGATTTCAAATATTTTACATCTGAATGTTAATCTAAAGAAAAGTGAATTATAAATTTTAGGTTCAAACTTTTTATGAAGCGGTGGGATTGATGATAAGTGCTCAGATGGATCAAGTTGTACAGGATCAACTTATTGAAAAATATATGTTTTTGCCCAATCAAGTGTGGGATGAAGTTATTAGCCAGGCTTCTAAGGTAAAAAATGATTAGTGCATTCGTCAATAAATATATTGTATAAATGATGGAATGAAGCTTTATCATTTATACTGATACTTTTGTTAAGATATATGTAGTCTAATTGATGTTCATTTTTTAGACGGAAAGATATTTGAACTTTATTATAAAATTTTTTAATTATTCCTATTCGGAAATTATCCACTAAACGAAACTTAATTCAAAATATTTTCGATTACTGACTCGGACACCATTTTATTAAATAATAATAGTAATAATAATAATTAATTTGAATTTTGGTTTTAGAATGTAGACATTTTAAAAGACATGGAAGCAGTAAAACAGTTATCAAGTATATTGAAAACTAATGTTCGAGCTTGTAAGGCATTAGGACATCCTTATGTAACACAATTAGGTCGAATATATCTAGATATGTTAAACGTATATAAAGTAATGAGCGAAAATATAAGTGCAGCGATAGTTTTGAATGGAGAGAATGTAACAAAACAACCTTTAATTAAAGGAATGCGTATAATCAAAAAAGAAACTTTAAAATTAATATCAAGTTGGGTATCCCAAAGTTCGGATTATTTAATGGTGGGTATTAAACTATAAAATAATTTTTTTTTGTGTTTTTCCGAATCATGAATTAATCAATAATTATAAAAAATTCATTTTAAAATTTATTTCATAATAATATTAATACTATTATTATTATTTATTATTATATAATTATTATATTTTTATTATTG
>JAOWBB010000011.1:667807-692300 GCA_028565995.1 Ricinus marginatus | reverse complement strand
TTGGTTTAATTATATATTTAAAATAATTAAAATTGCATTAAAATTTTAAAAAATGTCTTAGGTATTTCTTGTTATTAATTACATTTTTCAGCTGGGTTAAATCTAAGGGCTTATCTAGTTGCCGATTAAATTTATAATTTTGGTTTAATATTTGTCTTATTTGAAATATAGAAATTAGTTTATATATGCAAATGAGCAAATTAAAAAATAAACATCTGAATGAGATTTATGAATTAAATAAAAAAATTTTTTATAGTTTTGATTGCTGTAAACTATGAAAGTAATAATTATTTGAAATATATTGTCATTTAATGTTTATTTTTTTGAAGATGTTAAAATGTTAAAGAAAAAAATTGTTTTATCAATTTTTAAAAACAAAGTTTTTATTAGAAACTTAGCTTATAATTTTGTATATATTCATTATGTACACTTCTAAGAAATAAGTGGTTAATATTTAAAAGTATTGCTAAATAAATTTAATTCTAAAATTTCAATTTTTTTATCTATTAAGTATTTTTATTATAATTAAGTATACTATGTAGTGTTTAAATTTTTGTGGTGAAATCGTTACTTCTGCGTTTCAACTGCTTTATTTCCTTTTCTGTAACTCTGTCAGGTACAAGTGACTCTGAGTTGTAGAAAATAATCTCAGGGTGTCTTGTCCCTGAAAGAGTTAGGGATACGTCGACGATTACAATATAAGAGCCATTCCTTACTTATAAAATAGTGTATAAATTATATTTGCAACGAAAATTTTCCCAAAATCTTTTTCAAAGTCACGGAACTTATTTAAAGTAAAAAAATATTGTAATTTTGAAGGCTATTTTAAACGTTTTTGTTTTCTTTTCTATCTGAAGCATATGTTCTCAATTTAGAGCATTTCTTAAAATTCACATTTGAAAGTTAATCAACCTTCAAAATTAAAGAAGAAAATAATATTTTTTTCATGTAATTTTTAGTTTATATTGAATTATAAGTTCGGCCAATTTTTGAGTTTCATTGAGGTTGGTTAAAGTAAATAAAAAATAATTTTCGGTTATTTTTCAAATTACACTTTATTAGAAACGCAAGTTATATAATTAAAAATAAGAAATTTAGAGCTCTAAATTTTTTGCATTTTGTAAAGAAAATATAATTATAGACTGTTGATTAATACATGAACAAATTTTAATAAGTTTATATTTTTAAAAATTTAAACTTGTAAAATACCTATTTAAAAAGAAAGTTAAATAGAAATTTTTCTACTGTAATTAACAGAAGAATATTAAAAATACTAGCATTTTTAAATACTGAATATGAACTGAAAAAATAATTTTTGTTATAGTTTAATGCTTTAAAGACTAAAATATAATTTCCCATTCATAGTGACGTTATTCAACAGTCTACAAAAGTTCTAAAGTTTTATTTTGTTACTTATTTTTATATATTATTTTTATTTTGTTTCAAGTACTTATAATTATTGTAGCTTAATTAATATTGTTACATTTCGATTTTTTTTAAAGCAAAATGACAGCTCGTCTTATACTTCTTAAAACTTCATTAAAATAAATTTTAACAGCAAGCCTAAGTTATTAGTTATTGATTAGTGTCTTATTTATATAGATTTTTTGATAAAATTATTCAGGGGCAATCAATTGCCTTTATGATTTCGTTTTTAAAATAAGAAAATTATTAATTTTCTAAGGCAATTCAAAAAGAAACATGTATCAGAATAGTATAATTAAAATATTCAACTCGTTTCAGCAATATGCTTCACCACTGCGCTTTGGTAATTTGGCTTATGATAGTTTTGTCCTTCATAAAGCTAGATTACCAAAGCTCGGTGTGAAGTAGAAACATCCCCAAAAAATGTAACTGGGAAAAAACGAGAAGAAGAAGGAAAAGATTTGCACTGCAAGATTCATGATTTTTATTATTAAATGTGCTTGGAATTCTGCAGTCCTTTCTTTGGTGATCTAGCTGTATGGATTTCGAATTATACCATAAAGCTAGGCTACCGAAGTCAGGAATACAGTTCATTCGCCCCTGATGGAAAATGAAAAGGCATAAAATTTGGTGGAAAATAAAAAAAAGTGGCTTGAAATTTAAATTTTAATTAAGAATAATGAAATGTCTTTGTAGTGATTAAAAAAATCACAAGATTTTATTATCCAAAATATTTCATAGTATTCAGACTCATAAAATTGCTTGAATTTAAATTTAAACTTGCTGAATTGTGAAACCCTTTGTGATAAAATATTAAGTTTTATTTACACTCCTAAATATACTATCAATGTAAATCCTGAGTTTTGTATTCAATTTTCATTGATAATTAGTTAAATTATTCGGAGTAGTTGGCGAAAGTTAGAAATTTTATGAAGAATTTGTAGTTTTGAGCATCTAATTATCCCAGAGCTTAGTCATACTGATATTTCATGTATGAGTGAATACATAAAGTATGAAAATTGCGAAGAAATGTATGTTTTGGTTCGATAATCGTTTCATTATAGTAATAATCCTGTATCTCTTATTTATACTAACTTTTAGCTTGTAATGTCCTAAAAAAATTTTCGTCTTTTACAGACGCCTGCTACAATTACTCTGTTCCATTAAAGCGTTTGAATTCAAGAAATGGCTCTTTGTCAGACATTTCGGAAGAATTTGACACTCGACGTTCTTTTACTCAACCAATGTCCACGGCTCTGTATAGCTATGTTAAGGAATATCAAGTGCAAACAGACGAATCATCAGAAGACAGGGTATACTGTTTCTCTCAACCCACTCATCTTGATGACCTTCTTCTCAGTTCGCAACTGCATAACACTCAGGCGACGAGTCTTAACAGTTATCAGAAATTAGTTCGAAGAATGACGCGATTTTTTGTGTCGCTTGAAACGGAATCAGCCATAGACAAAGTAACGCAAACTTTAGAATCATATGGATGCACTTGGAAACGTGGTCCTTCGACTACGATCACGTTTTCCACTATCGATCGAAGAAAGAATATATTGGTATTTAAAGCAAATGTCCTCGACATGAGCGGTAAAGTTCTCGTTGATTTTCGGTTATCTCGGGGCTGTGGTTTGGAATTTAAGAAGTTGTTTTTAAAAATAAAAGATAAATTAGATGATTTTATTTTGAAAGGGCCAATTTCGTGGCCAAAAACTAGTGAAACTAATGAAAAAGCCTGAGAAATTTTTTTATGTTAAAAATAATACATGATTTTAATTGTTAAGTGCTCTCATATTTGTTAAATTAAAAATTTCATAAAAATAAAATTATAGTTTTCACATATTTTTCTTAAAAAATAATTAATTGCAACTTATAAATCTATTTTATCCTTTTCCTTTGAAATGTTTTTCCACTAAATTGAAAAGACAATTTCCTTTCCTACATTTTTTTCCATATTTTATAGATAAAAAAAAATTACAGAATTTGACTAGATGAATTAGCCTAGATTTTGATCTCTGTTATTTCTTTGGTTGTTGATTGAAGATCAACATTGAGGTTAAGATTTCATTGAAAAAAAAAGAACGCACCATTTATATCATCTCTGATTTACCCAAATCTATATTCATCGATAATATTTGTCGATTTTTTTAACATTTTGGCATTGAAAGTTTATAATTTTTGTGTTTTAAATTCTTATATGCCCCTATTCTGTATTCGTACTTTTTTTTATGACATCAGAATACGTTCAGATTACTTAATATTTTAGTTTTTACCATGCCATATTAGCAAGTTCAATATTAACGGTATTAACGGCGCATAATTAAGTTAGATACTTATAATTAAATTTTTTGTGTCTCGAAATTGAATAAATTAAACTGACTTTATAGAATATGAAAGAATAAATTAAGCTAGTTCATAAACCAAAATGATATTTCTTATTTGCTTATGCTCCTCTTCGATCAATTCCAAGAAAACTTGGTGGAGTTTTAGCCTTATTATTTTCGATCTTAATTTTTTATTTTTTCATTTAATAAGTAAAATAATTCTATTTTTATATTATTTCTTCTATAACATTCAACATCAGTATGAACTAAAATATATACATATTCTCACGAAAATTTCATATTTTACATACTTTGGACACTTTCAAATTTTATCTGATCACGAGAAAAATCATAGTAAGAATGATGCCAGAATATTATCAGGCAGTAAAAATTTCAAACTTGAATATGCCTCATAGAATCATAATGTTTATGTTTCCTATGTTTCTGAATTCATTAAAAATATTTTTAATATTTACTTCATATCACGTTCGTAAAAAGTTATTTCAATACTGTGCGAATGTATTGTTTATTTTGAATGATAACTTGTTTTTTGGAACGAAGATAAAAAGATATTTGTCCGTTATGTTTCAAGTTTATTTTGTGTGGGATTTTAATTTCCATAAGTTGCGTGAACATATCTCTACTGTGACGTCATAACCTTAAACAAAATGGTCAGCTGTGAAAATTTGTATGGCAAACTTGGGGTAAAATAATTGCAATTTCTCGCACTGTTAATTTATAGAGATATATTCAACATTTTGAAAAGGGTTTCAACACGGAGGTTTTATAGCAAGCCTGGCCTCAAGCGGAGAGTCAGACGACGGTGGCCTTGTTCCACCACCGCGTAAAAAGATACGAACTTCTTTGGAAGGTGCTACGATGCAGCAAGCGACGAATGGCTGCTCTCCGCAGCAAAATGGAACTTCTGAGGGTCGTCAGCTAATCACGCACAATGGGACAAATGATAGTGCTATCAATGGTGACATCAATGGCGAAATTATACCAAAGACAATGGACAAAACAAACCAGGAAATTGTACGATTAATCGGACAGTATTTAAAAAGTGTTGGATTGAAGTGAGTCAATTTTCTTTGCGACCTATCAGCATTTGCTAGATTCTTCACTATCATTTCTCTAATAGATATCATAGCTAACATTTGTTAACTGTACATTTACATTAAAAATTAGGGCAAATCTTCCATCTGCTTATTTTTATTAGTAATTTGAAGAATAATATTTTTTATTCAATTACCTATTACAATTGGAGTCTACTAATAGTTTAGACTGCTATCTTAGTTTTCCTCCACAGACTAGTTGATTTAAAATTATTTGAAATATTTGTGCATAATCATTTTTTAAATACTTACTACCTATTATAAATTAGTCACTTAATTTATTAACATCAAAGTTATAGTTATATCATCAGAGTAATGAAAAACAATTTATTTTTGTAACTGAAGTAGTTTTTCTTAATTTCAATTTTTTATTTCCTATATATTAAGGAAGTAATGGTTACAAATTGGTTCTGATTATTTATTTTTATAACAAGAAATTATTTATTTAGCATCTTTATACTTGAAAATGATGATCAATCAGTTGTGTATTATTTGAAACAAAAAAATTTTCTTTTGTCTCTAATTTCAAATACATTTTATTCATGATTCATCATTTGACATTGAATTTTGAAATTGATCAAATTATATCAAATGTTTAAGAGTTTTAATAATTAAAGAAAGTTAAGCAAAAGATTTGAATAATTTTGAAGGTATAGACTCAAAATATTTTTTTCCAAATTATCAGCAGTTTTAAAATGAAAAGTTAACAATTTTTATCTTAAATTTCTTTACCAGTAAAATAAGCTAAGAGAACATGTCCATTAAGCTGAGATTAATTTTTTGTTCTACTTCAAGCCCCATGTTTTTAAGTATGTTTTTTTAATTTAAAATAGGTGATAAGTAATAAAACTGATGTGCAAATGATAATTGAATGGTTTGAATTAATATTTTGATTATGGTTGTAGATGTAGTAATGTAGAGTATAAAGATAGCTTTTTTAATCAAGATTCTACATGTATATAATAATATATATACAAAATGAAAATTTACATTTCCTTCTTTCAAAAATTATAATTATAATTATAATGTTTAACCCATTAAAATCAAAGGAATTTGATATTTCATTTTATTTACTAGTGTTCAACACATTTAATAAATATATTCTAAAACCATAATATTTGGAATTAATTTTTGAAGATATAATTGTATATTTAGGACTAATTTATATATATACATAATGGATGAAAGATTATAAAAATATTAGAACAATAAACATTATGAAGTTTAAATGAGATACGCAAAATTCATAATAATTTGATTATTTATATGAGAAAAAATTATTTTTTCTTTTACATTAATTTTATAAAAATTACTTTAGCAGATTATTATGACATCTACAAACAAATTTCGATAAAATTTTGATAAATGTTCAGGAAGTAAGAAGGAATATTTTATGAATCTCTATAATGACTAAACGATTTACCTGTAATGATTTTTAAGGGTTTATATTTTTTGCAGCCAGAATTTTCCAGAATTTTTGCAAGCAAATTTAATTTTTAACTAACTACATTGATCAATATGCAAATTATTTCGACTTTTGCATCCAGAAATATCTCTGTTTTACTTTTTATTGCCGTGGTAGTAATTCCCCAAAATTTCACAAGGGAATGAATTGAGCAAGAACAAAAACAATAATGGTTCTTCTGGCAGTAGCCACATGGAAAATCTCACCAAAAGGTGAAACGCAGTTCTTTCATGTAAACAAATTATCAAGGATTTCAAAAAGCATCCATTTCAACTGATTTTCACCATTAATATTTATATAAATTATTGCGAAGTTAATGTAAATTTTATTTTAAAATTTGAAAAAATGATTTCAGTCAAACTGCCGAATGCTTAATGCAAGAGTCAGGCTGTAGATTGGATCATCCGGCTGCTGCCAAATTCCGGCAACATGTAATGGATGGGGATTGGAGCAAGGCTGATTGTGACTTAACTGAATTAAAATCATTATTAGATCCATCTTTAAATAACATGCTGCAAAACTATGAATCTACAAACATATACGAAGAAATGAAGTTTTTGTTACTTGAACAGAAATATTTAGAATATTTGGAAGATGGAAGAGTAAGTTTTAATTGTAAATGAAGTACTCAAATAAAAAGCTGTATATTGACTTAAATATTAATCTCTTGCCATCAGGTATTGGATGCTCTGCATGTTTTGAGAAATGAACTGACCCCCTTGCAGCACAATACAGCAAGAGTACATGAACTTAGCTCTTACATGATGTGTAATGGGAAAGAAGAATTGCATACTTTGGCACACTGGTCAGGAAAAGGAATGAAAAGCAGGACAGTTCTGATGGACAAACTACAGACGTTTCTTCCCCCTTCAATTATGCTTCCTCCTAGAAGGTGTGTGAAAAAGTTAACTCTATTGTTTAGTGACTTAAAAACAATATGCTTACTTGGTGAAGCAATTAAATATTTTTTTTTTATTAGAATATAAATGTATTTTTGTAAAATTGTATTAAATGTATTTTTAATTAAATTTGTATTTTATTTTTTTTCAGATTACACAATCTATTAATTCAAGCCGTTGATGTGCAGAAACAAAATTGTCCTTATCATAACAGTAAATCTGAAGGTGGTGTAATAGACGTTTCATTATTGGTAGATCATCTATGTTCTAAAGAACAGTTTCCTTGCGAAACTTCACAAATATTGAATGATCATTGTGATGAAGTATGGTTTTGTCGATTTTCTCCAGACGGCCTTAAATTAGCTACTGGATCTAAGGACACAACCGTTATTATTTGGGATGTGGATCCGGTACGTGTTGGGCAAAGATTGATGAAAACTAATTACGGGACAACTTAGAATCTATGATTACATGATACAGTAAATACAGGTCTTAAAGTGTTTTTCCATACAGAATTAAGAGATTGTTCAATCATATAAAGAAATTTAAAATACATTTCTTTCTCTTTTTCTTTCTCATAAAAATTTATGTTTTATAATTAAAAAAGGAATATGTATAATCAGTGATGGTGTAACTTCCAGGAAACATTACACGTAACTTTGAGGCGCACTTTAGAGGGCCACACTTATGGAGTGGCTTACTTAGCTTGGTCTCCTGATAGTACTCATTTAATTGCTTGCGGTCCTGAAGATTGTCCTGAAGTGTGGATTTGGAATATTGAAGCTGATGAACTTCGAGTTAAAGTATCTCATTCACCAGAAGACTCTTTAACTTCCTGTTCATGGCATAAAGACGGCAAGAAATTTGTTACTGGAGGCATCCGTGGACAATTTTATCAGCTTGTTAGTTTAGTTTTTTTAGATTTTTAATCGTTGAAAACATATGGAATTTTATAATATAAATGACGTGAATTTTATTAACTTCTATAATTTGTGATTATATAAAAAAATATTAATTTTATGAGCTTCACTTTTTAAAAATTTTATTTTTATTTTATTTATTTTTAAACATTTATTTGTACCTGCAGAAATAAAAATATTTACTTGCAGGATTTAGAGGGAAATATATTGGATTCCTGGGAGGGAGTTCGTGTAAATTGTTTGTGGTGTCGAAGTGATGGTAAAACTGTTCTGGCGGCTGATACTCATCAGCGAATTAGGGCTTATAATTTTGACATTCTTTCAGATACAAACATGTGAGTATATGAATAATCTAATGACAATTACAAACGATTTTTAATGAAATTTATAATTCAAAACTAGTTCTGTTAATTAATATAAATCTTATAAAATGTTATTATAAGTTTGTAACAGCATATTGTTATTAAAAATTTTTTTAACGAAATGAAATATTAATTTTTTAAGAATTTACATTTATTATAATAAAATTCTTTATTATGTATTTATTGTTATATTTATTTAAAATTATTTATTATTATATTTATTATGTTTATTATATAAACTTAAACGATAATATAAATATTATAGTTGCTGCTATAGTACACTTCATATGATTTTTATTTACTGGATTATTATTACTAATTTAGATTACAAGAGGACCATCCTGTTATGGCATTCACTGTTAACGCTGCTGATAGATTAGCATTATTAAACGTAGCTGCGCAGGGAGTACATCTGTGGGATTTAGAGGACAAATGTCTTGTTCGGAAGTTTCAGGGGGTTACTCAAGGACATTTTACAATACATAGTTGTTTTGGCGGTAATATATAACTACAGAAAAGTCATATCTTAATTAAATGATTTTCAGAAAATTTTTTCTTTTTGAATTATTAAAATAAATATTGAACTTTCATAATAAGAGAATTCACTGTAATATAGTTATTTATTATTATTGTAAAATAAATTCACATTTAATTTTAAATGTGAATTTTTATTTTCAGGTGTAAATCAAGATTTTGTAGCATCTGGTAGTGAAGATAATAAAGTTTATATTTGGCATTTGAAAAGAGAATTACCTATAGCTACATTAAGTGGTCATACTAGAACAGTAAATTGCGTAACTTGGAATCCAGTTTTTCACCAATTGATGGCCTCCGTCTCAGATGATAGCAGCATTAGAATATGGGCACCAGCTCAAAAATATCGGCCCGCAATTAATAAAAATAGTAAGCATTAAAATTAAATTTTATACGAAATAATATGTGAATTTATCCCTTTCAAGACATTGGTGAATCAAAGTTGATTATTTTGAATAATATTTTTAACTCTAAATAAGAATTTCTTTTATATGTTGTAATAAAAGTTTTATTGAAACCCACGCAAATTATGAGGATTGTCGAAATCAGTAATATTTAAAATTTCAGACTTTAATAATGGAGATTCCACTTCATCTTCCTCATCATCTTCATCGTCGTCGTCATCATCATCTAATGCAAGTCAATGGCATGATATGGTTTCATAGTCTCTGCTGAAAATATTCATTAATGATGCTTTTACAAGTAGGTTCAGGTTTTCAATAATATTAAAATGTAATTTTATTTCGTACATTGCAATGTAACTATAAAGAAATGAAACATTAAAATTCGATATTGAGTTTCATACGTGTTTCTAATAGATCATAACAAAAAAAATTGAAAAAAATTATTAAACAAGTTGCGCTTGCTAATTTTGAACTTTAAATTATTAAACAAGTTGCGCATTTATAATTTTGAACTTTATTACAGAGGACCTTAGGAACCTTAGGAAAATTATAAAAAAGTTTATATTGCATAATTTTCAACGATTGAAAAACTGTTTCAGTAAGACTAATGACATACCTCAAAAATTTTGTCACATATAAATTTGACTTCAGTATTATGGCTGTAGATTTTTGAATTAGAAAATTTTATTCTAATGATTTAATTTCATAGAAGATTATAATTGCCTTCATAACTTTACATTAGAAACTGCCATAACTCATTTTTGCTACTTATTCACGCAAATAGCTTTTATCATTTAGCCTAATGAACATAAAAGATTTCAGATATCGTTTCTAATAAAATAATATTTAATGTTTTTTAAGAAGTTTTGACATGATGAAAGTCAATTCTTGAGAAAAAAATTATTTTTCGGTTGAAATTAAAAAGTAGAGAAAATAATTATTGTAACATTACTGTAGCATTAATTTTAAAATAGTAGATAGCCTTGCATTTTCCTAACCTAACCTAACCTAACATTAATCTTAACAAAATGCCATAATTGTTGGAATGAATTGTATTGCACTTTATACAGTTGTTGATTGTAAAACAGTTAACGGATATAATAAGCATGATCAATAAATTCAAAATTAAAAGGATTTTGCTTAAAAAATTTTTATTTCAGCTGGCGGCCTTGGTGAGAATTATTTATTTTTTTAAAGCAACATCTTCTATTCAATATTTACAAGTGAATATGACATAGTTAAAAAATATATTGTTGAGGGTTATTTTATCTAAACTGAAATTCAGAAATCTGTCTAATTAATTACCTGATCTGAAACCTTCAATAATAAATTTTTATTGATTCTAGTTGCTCTTCATTTTTTATTTTCTTTTCTAAATTTGTAAGCAAAAATTTCGTGAGACTTGAACAGTTTTTAATGAGCAGAGTTTGGGATAAAATTATTTTAAAGTAAATTTCTTATGATTCTTTTAATTTTTATCGTATTAATATATCTTTTATGCTGCATTTGTTTAAATTGTTCTTTAAAAAAATATTTAAATCATTATTTTCTTTTGTTTTCAGAAAATGTTAAATATGCCAATAAGGAGATTGAATCGATATCATTTGCAGGTTTTCCGAAGACAGAATTTATGGGGGAACAGATTTAATTTACGAGAGTCAGAATAATTGATTAGGTATTTTCACGGACTGGATTGTCTAATTAATATTGCTACCTCCGAATTGCCTTTTGCAAATTCGCTCAGAAATTTCAGATAAATAAATTATTAATAATGAAAAAAATTTCGCGTTTGAAAAATATTAAAATGTAAAGGATTTTTTTTTTGAAAAATACTTATGAAAAAAAGTAAAAAACGAAAAGAATGCTAAATGCAGAATCAATTTTGTGAAATATTTCTAACATATCTCTCTATGAAGCTAAGGATGTTTGAATCTTTTCATTTCGTTCTTTTGGAATTTACTTAAAAGCTAGTATGTTACTAATTTTTTAATTTTATCATAGGGTTAAATTTCGTTAATTTTGAAAATTATTTTTCAATCCTAAATAACTAACAGACTATATGTAATTTCACTTATGAGTAGAATAACTATCCGACAATATGCGGATATGTATGTATTCGGAAAAAATAGGTTCGAGAATAGTTTGTGTGTGTATAAAGTTTGCATACATTTATTTCACTTTTTTCGTTCATCTGATAATAATCTTATCATTGTTACACCAGATGCATATTTTCTTATAAAATTTGCATAAAACAAAAACAGTGCCGCTAGAATTAGAATCGATTTAGTTCAAAAAAGTCCTTTCATCAGTTTTTGTCAAAAATTAGTTTCTATTTTTCTTTAATCAGGGTTGTTTTCAGTCGCTTCTCACGAAATTTAGATTTATCGTTTAATGATATTCACTTTAATGAAAGCGGAATTTGTTTCTCTTTAAAATAAATTTTTTTTTACTTGAGGAAAATATTTCTAATTCATAGCATCATTTAGAATATATTCCGCGGTTATGAATTGTTTTTAAAAACTACTGTAAAGCAGTTTTGTCAAATTTGAATGTGTGAAAAATATGATCGATTTTTCCTCTAAATGTTGGCATTCATAATTGGAAAATAAGTTTTTTTGTAAATTGTTTTAATTTTCATTTAATGAAAATTTAGATTAGGACTCTTCTATGCGAATTTTCTTTTTAATGCAAAATCATTCCTTACTAATTACTGTCCCATTTTTTCATGGCAGATATATTTGCCTTCCATGTTTTCAAAGAGGATCGATCGTTATTTAATAAATAATAAATATTTATTAAAGAGAACTTAATTTAAATATTTCTATTTTAAAAACTGCTATCTTTTGAGTTATTATAATTTTTTTGATTTTTCATTTACATTCTTCATGCTCGAATGACATATTTTCAAAATACAATGTATTTCAAACATATTTCTATTCAATATATTTTAGTTGTTGTTTTATATTTTGAAATTATTCGAATGTAAAAATTTTATTACATTCATTTAACGTTAATTTAAGTTAAAAGACGGCTGATTTAAATGGTTACTTTGCCATTTATAATTTGTTAAGGTCCATGTATGTCAAGAATATATTTTTTTTGTTTTCCTTTTGATATAATTTAGTTTCAACAATCTGAGTAGGATTCTCAATTCATTCATTCTACGGAAAATTCTTTTTGCACCGAATATTTGTTTAAAGGTTTTTAGAAAAAATTTTTATTTTTTCAATATTGGCTCCTGGATCCGAAATTTATCGTTTGCAGCCTCCAACATAAATTTCATAAATTTCACCTTGTTGTTTTTGAAAATATTCATCGCCTTCTCGTTCTGTTCTTTTTCTCTTCGCATTATAATGATTTTATTTAAAAAGCTTTATGAATTTTGAATCTAGGAATTTGCATACTTTTACAAGATCTGCCGCATTATTACTGTTATTTGTTGTTTTAATTTTGGAATAATATTTTTGCAATAATGTAATTCGATTACTTTTTACATTTGAATTCCGTTGCTTTTTATAAAAATTGTCCAGACTCGTTTGCAGTTCTAACTTTTCCAAAAGAAACGGATATCGTCACAAGGAAGATTTAGCGATGCTTTCAAAGAAAAAGTCTGAATGTAACAATTTGCTAAGTCGGAATATATTGTCGAAAAATGTGGCGTCAAATGTTCGAAAGGTTTCAAAAAAATTTTTAAATTAACACCGAGAGATCGTTTTATATATTAAATTAATTTAAATAAAAAAATAAAAAGGTGAAGAAGAGACAAATAATGTTTTGTATGATTTTCTAATAAAAATGTTTATTTCTCCGCTATTATTTTTTAACTTTTTTCACATTTTTTACAGTATGAAATATCAATTTTTTCGTGTGTGGCAGTTGAACATTTAATGATGATTTACTCTAAGTATTTTCGACTTTGTTTTATGTACAATCAAAAATGCAATAATTAACATTAAATATCTTTTATTGGAAGGAGAATCTTAATTTAGAACTTTCTTTTGCATCAATATCATCACGTTAGCTCTGGTTGCTTTATTTCCTCGGCAATCTAAACGGATTTAGGTTTTGAAAGAATCTGAAAAAAAAAGGCCTCAGTCGTGCAGCGGGAGGTCGATTCTCAAGACAGCCTTACAATTGCAGGCGAAGGTTCTGCCATCGGCGGGGATAATTTCCATTAAGGCAAGCATTGAGCCAGAGCAAATAAACGATTCCGGTTTACGCGGTTTCGAATTTCCGAAGAGTTCATACGAAAGGCGAACCAGTAATTTATGAAGACGTCTGCTTCAAGGTGGATGCACGACTATCAGGGCACGAAAGGCAAGACAGATGTGTGCCATACACAAAACAATTAACCTCCCATTTCTGTAACAAGGTCGGAAAAAATTCAATCGCAAGACCCCGTCAAAAAGTATCGTGCTTTGTCGATACAACGCCTTTTTGGGGGTTTTTCGCGGTTCAGAGGGGGGGAAGGGGCGACAAAAGCTAGCGTCATTTCCGTCGTATTCTTTATAGAAAGGGGAGAGTTCACTGCTTTCAAGGAGTTTGGCAGAAAAACCGAGCTGATGCTGATGATTTTTTCCTTTGTCAGTTTCTTCGAAACAAACCGGTCATAAAATAGAACGCAGATAAATGTTCGACCTTTGTTATGAGAGAATTTGCGCATCGAAATCTACCTGTGGCGGTCTTTTAGGCCGCAACTCTGCAGATCAAGAAAAAGAGCAAACGACTAAAATTGCGTTTATTCTCCGTTAAACGGCTTGCACACGTCGGCTCGAGAGAAGAAAATTATTTCTTTGCCGCCTCTCAGGGCTGTGCAAAATGTTTCCCCGCCCGACTCGGACCTGGAGTTTTGCATTTTCGGACAGGGGCTGCGGCAAATGCCAAGGCTGCGCACATCTTGGATTCGTCAGAGGAAATGTGCATGACAATTGTAAAACGGTTTAAAATAGTAATGAGCGGGCCTTGAACCGGTGAAGAGTGGTGTGAAATATGTTAATTGGAGGAGCCAAGCCGTCTGACGAAAGCACTTTTCCTTCCCATTTTCAAATGCGAAGGAAATCGACATCTCTCGAAGCCTTTCGCCGCCCCCCGCTCAGGTTACGAACCTTCTCATCCCATTCGCGGAGACCCGCGCAATGTCGTCGGTCGTGGAGCCAGAAAAGAGAGCACGCGGCTTCAGGCGCAGCATCTGCTCCGTCTTTCGGGTCTCGGAGTCTTTTAACTCGTAAAATTATCTAAAGAGTTCAAGGTGATGCTTGTTCTTATTGTCTCATTTTGCAACTCATCTTTATGGGTTTTTACTTTTATTCGCGCGATCCTCGCATCCTTGGAGCCAACGGGGTGACAACGAAACCCGCAGCTTTTTTTCTCGTTGCAAAGCTCTGCATTTTCCCCCTGTCCGGGAAACAGAAGCGAGAAGCCGAGAAGAATGTTGGCATAATTCCTCCGCAGCTCGTGCAAATGCCGTCGCAGCCGGAAGAATTTTTTCCGTCCGAAATGCGAAACGAGTTCCGAAAGCTCAGCCCTTGCTGCGGGGAATAATTGGCAGTGGCATAAATTGAATTCCTATTAATAAAAAGTGTTGGCATTAATGCTGTTTAAATAAAAAAAAATAATAATAATAATTTTGGAGCAAAAAAAAGGCCCCCGACCGCGAGGAGGGCATTAAACAGTCCGGTACCAAAGAATTTTTATCTATAACTCAGCATGTAGGGTCGGAAATGTTTGATCAGTGTATTAATACAAATACAGAGGTGGAATATCTTTTAACAACAACAAAAAAGGAATTCTAACAGTCATTGTTGTATCGTAAATTTTCCCGTCTGCTCTCCCTGGAGATCTTCGGGTTGCAGGTGCCACCGTGTTCCCGGCAGGCAAGAGTTGCGGATCTGAAGACGCGCAAAACGCCCTTCTGCCTGTGCTCCCGCCGCTTTCCCAGCCCATTTCGACCCGGCCAATAAAAGCTTCGGCGTTTCTCAAATTAGAACCGTAAGCAGTTGATATTTACCAAAGTTCGAACGCTAAACTGACATCGTTATGGGGTCATAAAAAAAGCAATCTCGCAAAAAAAAAAAAAGTTGTCTGAGCTAATCTGAATGGATCTTTATATTGCATTCCTTCATCCATTCTTTATTCCATTGGCCGATGATAAGAAAAATCAAAAAAATTTCTCGTCCGATTTTATGGGGAGTTTATTTTTCTTCTGCTAATGCAATAGTGTTCTAATTAGCAAATCCTGACGTTAATTTGATTTTTTTAAATCTATTAAACTAGGGCAAATCAACGTATTTCCGAGAGCGAGTTTTGCTCTCGGTGTTTTGAGGACTTTTGCAATGCCGTGGAACTATTAATTGCCAATCTCTGGCAGCTGATATGAAAAATAAATTTTCTTTGGCGGAAATAATTAATCCGTCGATTATGCAGCCTGAGCCTTCGAAGATTTTTGCGTTGAAAGCTTTTGTGAGAGGAACGAGCGAAACGCGGCTGTTCGAAAATTTTCAAAAGAAGCCACCGCCTTTTTTGCGCGGCAAATTTTCTGTTGAAAACTTACTTTTGCGTCCGTGTTTCACAATTCATTCGGAATCATAAATTTTAATCGTTGGAAAAATGCGTTTCCAGAGTGAGTTACGCTAAAAACGTTATTTTAAATGAATGGTTCTTCCGTAACATCGCCATTAAGGGTGAAAGTTGCAACGCACGATTCAAATCACTTTTGCATTCGTAATAAAAAAATTTCTTGATTCCGAAGTTATTATTAAACGTTGGTTACGACTATTGAAAAGAAATTTTATTTCAGTTGCTGCAATTGTTTGCTTGAAACATAAAGATGGTTGCAGGCACCCTTAAAGTTGATAACATTCTTGAAGGAATTGCGAATTAACGACGTGCATCGACATCGTTCGTGCTGCTGACACGTTCGGTAGCGAATTTTCGAACACATTTCCTGCGACAACCGCTAATTTGCATTAACTTTGGCTCACCATCAAGCTTTAATTTAATATATTATTTTAGGTTTGTAGAACATTTTCTGCACCTGTGCCGCATAACGTAAGTGGGAAATTGAATTTAATCTTGGAGATTGTTGTTGCAAAGGTAATGTTCAACTGAAATGAAGCAAAATGCTAGTTTTTAAAAATTCCTAGGTTAGGTTAAGTTCTTATCAAATAAACTTTTCGCTTAATTTAGTTTAGCCAGGAGAGTAATCGCTATTAAGACATCTGGCGCGTAACAGTAACGTAAATCGATAACCTGTGAAACGGTTAAATTGATGAAATCTTTAAGAGATCAATCACGAAACATAATCGCAAGACGTAATGAGAATCTCTTGCGTCTCGAAATTTCATTTTCGAAACAATTTTTTCCACATTCCTCTGAAGTTATCCACAAATTTAAAAATTTTTTATTTAATCAACTTCTTATTAGGTTCAAAATGGTGATTGCAATTGTAATTATTTTCCGACATGCCAAAGTGTTTTCGCACGATTAACATCTTGATTGTATTATTTCTGCTCAGTTGACGTACGAATTAAAATTGGGTATTTCATTATTGTTTCAGGTGAATAAAGCCACGGGGGCGATCTCGAAAATACGTTTAATAGGAAACGTCGATAATTCATCAAATGATGAAGTATATTGAAAAATATTTAACCGCGGCAGTTGGCAATTTTGGCGAAACCGACAAACACAATCCCAATTATGGCGAAGACGAAAAATATAATTAAGTTATCTTCTATGGATTGGGGCAAATCCTGAGCGACTTTTTCAGAAACTCGTTAACTAAATAAAAAGGAACGGAACGGAGAGAAAAAACAATTCTCAGCGGATGTTGGTACTAGCTGACCTATCGGCTTAAACTTATTACAAGGCTACATAATGTGATTGCTTTTTGAGAAATAATTATTACGGTTCAGTTTTTGAAGAAGTAACTTAGTTAACTACCGCCCAGGTAGATTCTGACTTCTTTTGCTACTCAGCGGCCAAAGACCACCATGAAAAATGAGATGATGCAGGAGAGGAGCGAGGTTTACTTTTTTTTTTTATCTTTTTGCTCTCGAAACAACCTTTAGTCAATGGTTCCGACTGCACTCCAGTTATATAATTTGCGGCGTTTTCGCTTCCAAATGCTCCGTACCTGAGTCTCCACAATTGGATCCTTTTTCAGGGTTGGAAGGGCAGGGGTAGGTATCTTGCCAACTTATCCATGTTATCGTTCGGCGTTGGCACTTTTCAATGTGATTTTGGGTGCTGGCATCGGGCACGTCGACCGCGGGACTCATTTGAGCAATTTTCACAACGAAAATTTGTTTCCCCTTGCACGAACGTTTCGGTTTTGATTGAAAAGAAAAATAAAAACAATAAAAAAAAAAAAAAATGAAATTAACCCGACTATTAACTTGCATTATGTTTACAGAAGGAAATTGTTTCTCAAAAAAAAATATTTAATTGTAATTTATGAGTCGGTGGAGTCAATGATGAAGAAAAAGAAAATCCAGGTGCATGGAAGAGATGCAATAAATATACGTATCGTCCTTGACTCGAGGAGAGCAGTAGACAGCTTGACTGCGGTTGTACAAGTATGGCCACCCACCTGGCCATTAAAATTTCTTGTTGTTTTCTTTTACGTATAAATATATAAATGTATATAATTATGCGCACTCCCAAGACAGAGACTTACATGAATTCCAATGTACTTTAAGTAAAAATTGAAATGTTAGACATTATTTACCCTCTTTGACATTTTTCTTGGTGGTGAATTTCCCTTCATCATGTTTGAACGAATATCTTCATTTAATCGCGTCGTGCCAGTTTCAATCCTGCTTACGTGAAAAAGCCCAGTCGGATGTATTTTATGAAAATATGCAATTCTTCTTATGGAAATTTAGCCGATCGTTAATGTTACATAAGTATATGATACATGCAGCATATACGTGGTGGAAATTATCTCCGCTAATCTTACAGATGCAAATCCTAATGGGACACTGCTGGGAAAACATATTCACTTAGCCGTTAATAGCGAAACGTAATCTGTAAAAGTTTCTTTTCCAAGAACTACCCCCCGTTTGTCGGAAGTGGAAAAAGATGGCTGCTGTCATAATGCGTAACCGTCACGAGCAACTTGTCGTCGGGCTTCGTTCAAATTACGTAATCACGATATCATGCACTCAGTGTTTTGTACTTTTCGAAGAAGAACTCTCTCGTCAGCAGATTGGCAAAACCATGGACTCGATTCGACGGGGAAATTTGTCTTTCTCCGTTCCCTTGTGGTCCACCAGCATCCGACAGGTATATTCGCAATTTTCTATAGTCTCAACAAGAAAAGGCCACGTGAAATTTACACTTTGTCGATTGATACATTTCCGCCGACCTCTGCTTCTTCTTTTTTATTGTTTTCCGAAGCGGGCATGGAGCGGATAAAAATGAAAATGCCGAGGATATATTCAGGATGAGATAATTCTGTAAAAAAGAACGCCCAGAAGAATGAGAAACACGTAGTTTGTTTGGTCCCACATAGACGGGTATGAAAATGTTCATAGAATACAATTATATCTGCCAGAAAAAATAAAATATCCTTTCGATAATATCGGTATTAAGATCTAAATTTATACATTCTTTTTAGCGATTATTAATTGTAAATTTATTTTTAGTCAGGAATGAGTTATGAAAAGTCCAACTGCGCAACCGGCGCCCCACGCCTAAAGAGTTGGTCTCGCCGAGGAAACTGACGGGGAAGCCCTCCTCCAGCATAATGGCGCTCTGCTTCGCCCGGTACGCTCAAATTCTGGTTCGGCGACCGAAATTCAGGGTAATATATACATCTACTTTTCCTTCCTTCTTTTTTTTGCCAGTGAAAGCCTATAATTTTCCGATAACGAGCAATTGACATAAATGTTAAAAGCAAGAACTCAGGTCGAAATAATTAAGTTCACAGGTTATCGCCGTGATTTTGGCATTAGTGGCAAAAATCTAAATGGCAATTGAAATTGACTATCATTTATAAGTCGATTCGATGATAATGTTTGGATTTTTGAATGCATAGCATATTATTCCCGGTATACGTATTAATAAGCTCGACGTTTTATGGCCTGTTCCACTTTTAAAGAAGGATCTTCGATAACTATGTGTTATTATTCTTCAAAAATTTAGATTTTTTTTAAAATTAAGATCAAAACAAATGTTTACATCCATCATAATGAGTTATAAAAGGAGATGAAATTATTGCAGTTGTTACCAAACCGTATCAGGCAGAGGATTATATTTATTCAGCCTGCTTAAAATTTTCTCATTAAATTATAACTCTTGTAATGTTTATAACACTAAATCTTTATGAATGCACGCCTTTCAGAAAATGATAGGGGAAATTTATATTTCCATGGGAACATGAAGACTAAAAGCAAAATTACGTTTGCAATATAAAATTTTCGTTAAATTTATTCATACCATCTAAATCTCCTTATATCAAACAAAATTTCCATATATTCGTGGCTCCATTTGCCTGGCGAAACACTTCCGAAGGAACAATATTTTCCGTTACAACATCTCTTTGATTATAGAAATCGCACATAGATCGTGCAGCGGGTATTTCAAATAAGTATAAAAAATTAATTTTGTTCGTTGTGAAGCATTTATTTAAAAAAAACTAACAAAAAGTTACAGAATGACAAGAGTATAAGTAATGGCTCGATAATAAGCAGGACTTAGAAAACCTTTTTCGGTTTCGCAATAACGACGGCATCATCATTATCATTTACCATTTTCCTTCCGGTTTATAAAAAAAATAATCAGGCATTAATAATAATTAATGATATATACAAAATTTATTTTTCACTCCACAAAATGAATAAATTATTTTATTTAACAATTTTAATTCGTCCTTTCGATATATGGAACTTTCTACAGGGCCGATTACAGCTTTATCTTTACCTCTGGTTTTATAAGATTTAGGCGTGAACCACAACCTTAAAATTTGGTTTATTTCGACTCTCAATAAAACATAATTTTAACTAGTTCAAAACCAATGTTGAAAAAATTTTTTTTTCCGTACAAAAAAAAGGTATATATGTATTTGAAAAAACTATTTAATCCGAGGGAAATTATATACAAATAAAAAAATGATTTCTTAATCTCATTTCTTTTTTGTTTATATAATTGGTTTATAAATCTCCAAGTGAGCATAAAATTTAAAAATGTTTGAAACTTCTACTTACAGTAGGGGAAACAAATTTCATAGCAAAAATGATAATTTTTCTGTCGTAGGAAAAAATTTTTTTTTTAAAAATTGTTTTTTATAAGAAAATTCTGCTTAACTTATTATTACCAAGCAAAACATTACTTTTAGAACATATTACAAAACTTTTTTCATTATTTATACTGATAATAATTATAAAAGTATTATTTAAAAGTAAATGTCTTAAAAATGAACATTTCATTATTTAGTAACATTTCCATGTATTAATGTACAGATTATTTTAAAACCAATCTAGAAATCTAAATTTGTGTAAAATAAATAAATAAATATAAATAAATTTTTAATTAAAAATTGGGTGGGAGGGACGAGAAAATACAAAAGGAAATGAAAATTTTTCTGAATTTTTTTTCTTCTCAAAAGTCCCTTTGTTTCGCATGGTCTTGCAAGAACTTTTTATTTCTTTTTTCCAGTTATGTTTTGAATCCCGATATAAACTGCTATTAATAAATACGCAGCAAGTTATAGCCACAGGTATGTGGTATTGGCACGCAATTTCTTTTGCGGAAACAATAGTTTCCATTAAGTTAGTATTGTGTCATGTATTTAGTGAATAAAATCTGAAAATTTTTGCCTTCATGATGAGCAAGAAAAATTTTGCGATATGTCATCGAAACTCTAAAGTGGCAATGACGAGAATTTATACCGATCGAACTTATGTAATCTTACTTTTTTTTTACTATGAATAGCAATCAAGCAATTAAAAGGTAGATACAAGCTTAACCACTGAAAATACGGGGAAAAGTTTGATAAAGTCTTAGACGGATGAGAGGAAAAAGTTAGAGAAGGTATAAAAGATATTTTCTTAAATTTTAAGGTCCCAAAAGTTGGTAAAATGCGAACCTTCAGTATTATTTACGGGAGTGAAAGTAACATGCAAAAAATTCATCGTAATATAAACGAAGTGCTTGCTGTGCAAAGATGCTCATTTCCGATTTGCTAGTGTTACTAAAAAAAATTGTATTAATTGTAATTCCCAGGTCATTCTACAAAATGGTCTTTTACACTTAGTCTCAAAAGCATCTTTTGAGCGATTCTATACTTGCGAAAGACGGAATTATTTAGGCTTAGTGCAAAAAAAGGAAGAATATTCAAACGAGGCTTAAATTATACTGGAAATATAGTAAAATTACAAGTCTGTGCTGCTTAGATGAAAAAAATATGCACTTCACTCTATACATCAAATCCATGACCAATGTTACATAAAAACTGCATTTATTGAAATATGAAATTTAAAGTGCAGTAGAATTCTGATAATGTTATAAATACAAATGAAGTCTTGGCCGTCTTAATTAATTAAAAACAAAGAGAATCGCCAAAGGCTGGGAGAAAAGGCTAAATGTCAGTGCGTAGAAAAATAGACAATGTTAGTTGATTTATATGATTGGTTAGGAAAACGGATAAATTGAATCATTTATTTATGTTGCTTCCGTTAACGCAGGGCTCTGAGACATTCATTAGTCCTGACAAGACCCGAAAAATGCCTTTTGGAGGAGGTCTTTCAGCAATACGACCCCGTGGACACCGAAATGCTGTGCGAGCGTGCAAAATAAATCCCACACTATCGACAACTATTTTTCGCAAGCGATTAAAGGAGGCGAATCCGCAAAACCGGGAAATCGCCAAATATTTTACCTACAACCGCAGCCTTCTACCATCATGTCATCGTACGTTTTAAGCACGACTTTGTTTTCTTCGTCGACGTAAAGCATTGATATCGGAATGAGGGTCGTCGGGACGCAGCAGGCTTTCGGCGCCGTGTTCGGGAAAGCGCTGTTCACCAAAGTTTGAACTATTGCGTGGTTCGTCGAGTTGAGGTGGTCCGACAGCGGAAAAGGGCAATCTCCGGAACAATAGAAGGCGTTGTACCCCGGGGGGGCGACGATCCAGTCGTTCCAGCCGACCTCGCCGAAGTCAACGTACATTTCGTGCCGCCTGCAATTTTCCCTGCCGTCCTTTCTCTTATGCTTTCTGATGGCACGTCTCGACCGTTTCGTTAGATCTTCTGCGGATCTTCTCTTAGACTTGCCATCGTCCGTGAATGTTAATAACACGGGTTCAACTTTCTTCCAGTCTTTTCTATCAACATCGGAATTTCTTTTCAACCGAACATGTTTTTCCATATGTTCAACGTCAGTTTCTTTCATGGTCACTATATTTTTAAAATACTCTTTATTAGTTTGATTTATTCTTTCTAGACCACTACAAAGTTTACTTCCAACACTGCGAATCGTCCTCGGATTGGTGACCGTAACCACGACAAGAAGCCCATGATTGTTTTCCGGGTCTTCCAGCCACCTCTCCACCGCGGGCGTCACATCCAGCTTCACGGGTTCATCCTCGTTTAGGAATATGGTTTGGGTGTCGACAAGCCTGGTGATGGGATCGCGTTTTTTTTTGATTCCGGGTAGGATGATATCGTAGACTAGAATCCGTAAGGTATTGCAGCAGTCCCCTGCATCTGGTACGGCCACTCGGCTCAAATGCAATTCGGCCGCTTTCAGCCTCTCTGACTTTGGTATTGAGCTCCCTAAGGGAAAGAACAGCCTGAACCGATGATTCTTACGGAACTGATCATCGATTGCACTTTCTGAAAACCACAGAAAAACTTTTTCTTACTTGAGTACATTTTTGTGGGAAGGGAACAGAGATAGGGGTAGTTTGTGGGCAGGGATGTACCTTCGTGTGTGAAACTCCTGACAGTGTTCGCCGAGGACGTGAGCCTTCCTGGTAACATAAAATTTGTCGTATCGACTTCCATGCCCGTCTGCTGCCGATACAGCTCCAGCATGGCCTTTGGAATGACGATGTCCTTTTTGTTAGGCCTCGGCCTCTTTGAAAACCCAAACAGTGTCATCAGATTTGTCTCTATCGATTTTATTAATTTATCGTCCTTTAATACCACTTTCGTTTGCATTGTTTTTCCTTTATTTTTTTTCTTTTCTTTTATTTTGTCACTTTCACCGGAACCGTTCGAATTCACGGAGGCGTCTACTGGCGTCAGCATGAGGGTGAGCGTCAAGAGCACCAATAGCACCATCAGCGGCCACCGCATGGTCGGTCAAACTCCTGTAACAAAATGCAAACACAATTATGTAGAATATTTACCAAATCCAACATTTTAGCTCTATCAATTTAATCCCAGGTCTTGGCCATTATTTACGCCTTTTAACATCCTAAAAATCAGACATAAATTAGCTTATTATATTCACATTGTCATAGCAGTCTTTTTAACTCGGACAATAAATTGGAAGAGGTTTTTATACCTTACTTTCACATGTGGAATCTGAGGTTCGATGGCTTATTTCAGGTTGATGCCTCACAAATTTTGAGGGCAATGCCTTTGCAATACCAGACTGCTTGGCGTCAATTTAGTTTTATTTACGAAGTACTAATTTTTTTTATGCTTAAAAAAAGATAAAAACTTTCTCTTATCCCGGGAAACAACAATCTACAATGCGCTGCTAATGATTTGTGAGGAAAATATTTTGCCTTACGCGGATTTTGCATTAAAAATAGGAAGCTTGACGCCGGAAGTCGTTCGCTTGGTAATATCGCATTAAAAATATTGATAAATTAATTAAAAAATGAAATTTATATAGATTAATAAGACTGAATAAATAAAGCAATCACGAACTGCTTGGGTGGGCGAACAACAAAACAGAATCCCATCCCCAGACAATTTGGTCGTGCTGCGCATGCAAGATAGCCGATATATTAATACATAAAACAGTGTTATACATTCTTCGGTTCTTCTCGGTTCGAATTCAAAAAGAAACAACTGCTTCGAGGAACAC
>JAOWBB010000011.1:653048-665499 GCA_028565995.1 Ricinus marginatus | reverse complement strand
ATACATAAAACAGTGTTATACATTCTTCGGTTCTTCTCGGTTCGAATTCAAAAAGAAACAACTGCTTCGAGGAACACCACCAGAAAGATACATTTATTTATCCGGCAACCTTACGAACGAATATTGGACAGCACGAAATTGGCATCTTGTTTTGAGAACATTTTTCGGGGTGTCGTGGCAGCAGTGAGATACTGAAGAAGTAGCTGAAGGAACGGCTCTTTCCCTAATCGCATAGACCACCACCTGTAGCAAACTTAACTAAGCATCCTAACTTCGCTTCCATAAACTGCCATTTTCGAGCCGGACTGCAAAATAAACCGAATTTTGGATGCCTTTATGGACTCCTTCAAGAAGTTGGGCGACTTCTCTTGATCATGAATTATTCTCGGTTCCACGAGTGTAAAATGACCATCCATCACTGCGCGATTCCTGCTTGCGTTGCACCGCTGTCGCTGACATGCAAGTTTCGAAGCCGTATCAAGTCATTGATCCTGTCCATCATTAATCTCGTGTCATTGATCCTTTCAATGGATATTGCTGGCTCATCGTCTTCGTACCTAGACCAACTTATTTTTGGTGAGCCGTGATTCAGATTGCAAAAAAAAGCACAAAAGTTTTTCGCTTTTTTCTACCTGTACATCATTAATTGAGAACAAGAACATGGAGCCTCCTGCCGAAGCTCGCACAAGCTCCGACAAACGTACCTTAGAATGCAGCACGATTGAAACTGTTCTAGAATGGCTAAAGCCAAAACTTCCCCCCAAACAAAAATGTAAATTACGTATTTTAGTATTCCGGAATGGTATTCAAAGTACCAACCATAATAACGGCCGTAATAGCTCGTAAAACACGAAAAGTTCAACTTATTAGCGTTTCTGCAAATTGCTTGATTTATTAAAGAACACATTAAAAAATTGATTTGAGCTAAATAAGAATAAATATAATTGAAAACACGAAGGCAGGAGTCTGCCCACGAGCAGGAGTGTCCTCACTCTGCGCTGTATGAAATGCGTATCACGTAATGGAATCTTTCTTATTACAGCCTGTCGCAAATTTGCCGCTTCGAGGGACACCGTGGAGCAAAAAATGAAAGTTGGTGAGCAGGTTGTGCCGTCTGACGGGAAAAGTGACGCTGGCGCCAAAATAATGAAAGTCTCCCTGATTTTAAGGTTTTTACGAATTCGAATATTGATGCTCAAGATAAAAGGTAACGACGCGACATTTTTTTCTATAAGGCTTTGATTTATGATTCCGCAAGTCTCAATTTAGGCAGGTTTATATTCCGCACACGATTGCATAATATTCCTTCCGCATTAATATATTTGACTGAGGACCACAAAAACAATCGCATTTGATTTTTAAATTATTAATCCGTTAATTTGTTGGAAGGAAACGAGAAAAAAAATGGTTCGGGCAGTTTCTGCGATGATATCTGGTAATCGGCTTCGGGGCTGACAATCGTGATCAGAAAATGTCGGTCGTTCACCAGAAACCTTTCTTGGGCGAGCAGCATTTGTTCTCATTGTAAGGGTGGCAGCACCTAAACAAAGAAAATAACGGTTTATGCGGAGAAAGGCAAACTTCTTTTGTTGTTTTCCCGGAAGATTTCACCGCAGTAGCGGATTAATAAAATGGCGAGAAGTGCCGTGATTTATGATGAATTTCACATAATGGGTACCTGCCTCGGAAGTGGCACTTTCAACCCATCGAAGACCGTTTTGTCGTTCTTGCAATGATTTCGATATCGTATTTCTTTTCCACCCATCTCAAATCCATCAGCAAACGACAGCAAGGCGTGACGGCATTGCGTGAACGACACCTGCTCAGGTACATCGAATTACGTACCACCGCTTTCTGTTTCACGTGTAATGTCAAAAGGGACGCATTGCTGCCAACCTAGGAAACGTTCCGAGCGCGTGGGACCAGCGCTTCTTTATCACGCTCGGAGAAAGCGATTCAGCACATTTTTTTCTCAATTTTTAACATTTATCTTTTCGTTTCCGCCATTCGAATTTTTTGCATTCTGGCAACTACTGAATTCCCCCCCAACATACTTCCACAGTAAATAAGGAAGCCGATCAATCGCAGAAATCACTGTTTGTTGCAGCTACTTACTTTCATTATCTGTGCCAAGAATCCTTGTAAAAAAATTTTTCTTGTTGTTAGAAATTTAATGCGTAAAATGCATTTTACATTATCATTATTGCTATTCTTGGTCGCATTGTTTACTTGGAACTGAGGTCAAATGATAAAATTCGCTGATCACGTGAAGTATTTTTAATATTTCTATCAGTTAAAATGAAGCCATTTACATTCGATTTCTCTGCGTTTATTCATGTTTCTCGTCAATTTTAAAATTTACTAAATAGCGATTCAATCCCCATCTGAAGACGTTTTCGAAGAACGTTTAGAGCAATTCGTATCGAACGTAACCCGTCCATCCTATACCAACATTTACTTCCTTTAATTAAACTAATATTTAATTTAATGCGCAATGGTTACCAACGCAGCTCGGAAACTCAACATTTGCCTTTTCTGCCGCAATACGAAAGTTAAACAACGTGCGGTACGTTCCGGCGCCGGGACAGGATCTGGAAATTCAAGAATGAAGGAAAACGTTCCGAAGAAAATTCCACTTCGCAGATACAAAGAACAATAGAACACGAAGAGTCCACAATTCTGATGCCCGAAGAGAACCACGAATGATGAAATGATCAGCATCATCTGGCAGCACGAAACAAGAAAAAAAAAAGAGGACTTCATGTGAATAAATTAGTGGTTAACCTTCCTCTCACGGCACGTAAAATAGAGGAATTAGGACACTGGCAGATTAACCTGTGTTGGACACCCACAACTGACTGATTGGATTCACCTGCATTCCATCTTCCACACCCTAATCGAGTTTTCAGCTAAATATTGAGTCGCTGCCATCGGGAGCAAGTGCAGCATCACTTGCAGTTTAAGCGTATGCAGAAGCTCCGAGGTGCAAAGGGATTTCGAATGCAGACGTGAATAATTCGTTCGAACATAAATTTAAGTTTGCCCGGCCAACGCCCCACCAGTTGCCTGAAACAACACTAAAATGCACGCGGTATAATTGCGAACACACAAAATACCTCAATGGATAATACTGTAATTTGACGATTAGCCGGTTTATCTGGAAGAGGAATCCTGTAGGTATGATTCTCGGGGGAGGAGCAGCGGTGGGTGTTTGACCTGTCTTCACCTTCTGCAGATATAGGTTAGAACACGAACTTAATATCTTTTTTTTTTTTTTCTGACGTCGAACCATAGATTGCAGCAGTTCATCGATCAGCGTGGAAGAAACATGTAAATTAACATATTTCTTAATTTTTTGAATCAACAAACTGTGCAGAAGCCGTGAGTAATCCCAAAATATCTTTTTTAGTTTGGTTTACTTGTGTTTTTAACTAAACTGCAGCAATTGTCCGGCCCATTTCCAGGCACTTTCGCGTAATAATACTTTTTAAGTGTTCGAAAGAGCAGTTTAACAGATTTTATGTACAGCAAGACAGATCAATACCCTCGAATAATATAAAAGTCATCTGAGACTTCGCTCGGCCTTCCGTTTTGCTATCAAATTACTATCGAATACGACTTCTACATAAAACACACATTTTTTTTTTCTCACATTGAAGGGAAGTGCGCATTTTTAATTCATTATAGGAACAAATCATGCATGAATCACAGAATGTCTTCTGCTGCGGATCGAAGGTTAGGAACCTGGCCGAAGAATAGTCATTCGGGTGAATTTTGGTGGCAGTCGGACTTCCGTTTGGGTAAGTGTAACGGTTGAAGGTGATGGTTCTAAATTTATTTATTTTGTGGAGTTATTACTGTTAAAACTAGCCAAAGAAAAACTGGAGGTGAAATCAAACACTTTTAGTTGGTTGGAGTTAATGAGTTAATAATTATGCCGCCGTAAAAGCAACAACATTAATATATAAAACTTTATAGCGACTGGTCCTAATTTATTTCTGCAGACTTGAAACAAGATACGGCTGTAAAAATTTTTCGTGAGAAATATAATTAATTGAATATCGTGATGTTAAGTGGGGGAAAGGCGTGGGGAGCCAAGAAGGGAGGAAATTTTGTCGCCATTTTGAAAAATCTGAAAAATAATTCGGGCTTTTGTATTTCCGGATGAGAAGGAGAAGTGGAGAGATAGAGAGAGAGAGAGAGAGAGAGAGAGGGAGAGGGAAAGGAATAAAAAGCGATATTTAGGGTAATTTTCCTCTTTTTCCTTTTCTCCGTAACGTTTTAAAATCAAAATTTCCCTACCTTAATGTTTCGCAAGTTTTTCCACCATTTTTCAATAATATCATTTTAAATCACTCCTATAATCTTGGACGCGGTTCTTTATCCTTAAAACCACAATAACGACACTCCGAGCCTTTCTTCTAGCATTTGTTTAACATTTCGCACATTCCGCTAATCCGGTATTTTCGGATGTTTTTACACTTTCGATGAGAACAGGAAAGAGCACTTGAAAAAAGAAGAAATAATAATAAGGTGGAAAAAAAAATAATAAAAAGCGAATATTTGTAGCACTGCGTGTTACAAAGCCCGGTTAGATCCTACCTAGGCACGTGCTTATTCACGAATAAATTCAGGTATACTCAGGTGGTAAGTATCTTCTTCACCCTCTTCTTTTTCTTCACAATAGATATGTCACACAATCTTTTCTCCTCTCTTTAGGTAGAAGCCTCTCTTTTCTTTCTTTTCTGTCTCTCTCTCGCTACCTTTTAAAATCTCTCGTGCTCTCCTTTTTCACTGCACGCTATTGTAAAATGCAAGATAAGAAAAGAATTTTTTCGGGTGTCTCATAACCAGAAACTCTCTTCGAGGGTCTCCGATTGAAAACAACAACAAAAACGAGTCTTCTTTCGCGCATTTCTGGAATCTGCGCCCCTGAAGGATCAAAACTTCGCGGACGGTATTGGAATCGAAGAGAAAAATCGGGTTGCCGTTTGGGAAGATCGCAGAAAATTCCAAAGAGAACTCCAATAAATTACGCTAATAATAACGTAATGAGAAAAATTCCACGTCAGGGTGATGAATTCTGGTAGCAAAGACGAGGCCTTTTGTGCTCCCCTTCTGCCAATTTACCAAACCGCTCATCACCTGTGCTAAGGCTCAAAATAATTTTGCAAACCTGACGCTCTTTGATTGGGTTCGGATACAAAAATGGCCGTCAGTCAAAGGAAAAGAGTTTCGGAACCTGTGCGTGAAACAATGAAGCGACCAATTCCTCATGAATTTATCACTATCTCTCGAATGTCACAAATTCTTCTTTCATTTAATCTGCTTTGGACGACAGGTCAGATATTTGCGAGAGAGCGTTTGCACCACTATTCTTATGGCCGCATGCGTTGAAGTGGAATCACTTATGATGCGTTGAACCGGAATCAGTTTCACTCAAAAATGGTCACCGTTCGGAGGTGGCCATTATTTTTGGCCAACATAAAATTTTTCAATCGACATGCCATATAGTATGCACCGAACGACAATTATGTAACGTTTCGATTTAAAAAGAAAGAAAAAAAATGTTTTGCATTTGCACGCCATTGCGAGAGAACTACAATTTTCATCGTCGAGGAAAGCGACTGATGGTGAATCGAAAAACATGTAGATTTGAGTGTAATATTGAAAGTGTGAAGATGTACTTAGGTCGAAAGAAGACCGAGATCGAGATTTTAAAATCCACCGTGAAAAAGGCATAAAATTACTTAACCCGACTTGACCGTAAACGGGAAAGTTACAAGTAATTCATTAATTTTTAAAAGAATAATAAGTCTCTTTTAATAGCAAAAGTCTTTAGATGCAGACAAAAGTCTTCTTTATCTTCAGATGAAACTTCTAAATTTGGTATGGGTATTGCTTACGGGGAAATTGTTCCTATTTAATTATCGAAAAGGCTGATGTATCAAGCTTGGAAAGCAAAAACATTTAATTCTCCGCATGGAACGTCGAAATAAAAATTCGTGTAACATTACACGAAATGATGAATGCAACAAGTGAACGAACGTGGCAGATGTTTGGGGTTAATTCCGACAGATTTGAATTTGTTTTAGAATTTCTGGTTTTGGGTTTGAAATCCCCGAGGAGAATTTTTTTAAGGTTTTTCACCCTTTTTTTTTTGTGTCCGGATCCGGGAGACTGATTTTTCGTTCAACATTTTTAACTTTACGGCAACCAAGAGATAAATACGTAAAAACAATCAAATTTAGTGAAATCTTCAAATATTGCGCCACAATGCGGCAGGAGTGCCAATTCCTCGTCCGCGGCCTCCGCGCTGCGGCATCACAGATCATCGCAGGCGACCTTCGCGTTACTCTTTTACAAAATTTTATTTTCCCTTCGTTCCAATTAACAATCGGATCGTTCAATTATTCATCAGTTAACTGGTTTTCCTTTGACGGTTCAGGTTTGCTTCGCTCCGGCCGCATGCGGCCGCACCATCCGTTTAACCTTGAGTTTTAGCGCGGTGGACTTTCTTTTCGGAACCTTCGATTTGGAACTCGGGGAGGTGCGGTAATCGGCTCGGTAGGGAAGAGCGACAGGGCTCCCGTTGATGGAGGCTTCCTCTTCCATCCGAATTGCTTAATTCCAAAGCAAATTAGATTACGGAGAAAAAAAATTGGTAAAAAATGAAGGAAACCGCATTTTTTTAATAGCAAGGTCAAATTCCGAAGCTGGTACACTCGAAACCGGCGAAACCTGAAATGATATTAGTGATAAATTTCGTATCGAGAAGACAATTTCATTCAGTCGAGTGTACCTAAAGCAAATGAGATTAACAGTAAATGTAGGGCTGGTGTTTGGTTTTGTGAAAGAAAAATACTTGAGGAATGTGGTTGTGGCCCTGCAACCGAGGATCGCCAAAGACCATCCTCCTCCTCCTCTTCCTCTTGCCTCTTTTAACAACTCTTTCTCTCATTTCTATTTACACTTCAAGGCCGCGGCTCTGGATCCTGCGGCCGAGGGGATTTGGCCAAAATCGTGATTCCTGCCGAGCGCCAGTCCGCCACACCACCCCCCCAACGCTTCCGACGCAAAGTTCCGGAGACTTCCGGCGGAAACCTTCCGGTTCCGCCCGCTTCGCCTCTTCCCGCTCGAAACCCGAGGAAAGACTGCGCTCGGGCGGCGTCCAACGCGAAACGGCGCACGCTGCACTTTCGCATTAACCATCGCTTCGGTTTCGCGCATTCGAGGTTCGGTTTATGCCCGGATGGAATTTCCGTTAACGGACTTAAACCTCCGTGAGAGGGGAGAGTTCCCGCCCTGTCACTCGCCGCGTCGGCACCGACCGCCAAAATCCGAACTGCCGTTCGTTACCTCGGGTTGTTAACGGAAAAAGAGCCAATTCGGAATAGTTAACGTTTCAAAAGGGCAGAAGAAACGCCAAACGTAGTTTTAAAATATGTTTTAACTGAAGAACCATAAAAATCCATGAAATTAATATCACTCAGTCATTCAAGTCGTTCACCCCATTCATGGGATTTCCTTATTAAAGCAACAGAGTTGTTTCCTTAGTTTTTGGAGTAACTAAGAAGGAAAAAAAAAAACAATTTTTTAGTACGTTGAAATGCTTCGTAAAAATGTAACGCGAGGTGATGTTTGCATTGACGCCGTTTTTGGTTCGCCACGGCACAATCCACGAGCGTTTTTGTATCTAAGTAAATATTTCTTTGGTACCCTTAATTAAGCAGCACACTCACTTTGTTGTTCGGTTGTTCGGTCCGAGGAATCGCACGGTGAACGCAGATGACTGCGCGGGGGTTGTTCCAACTCGCAAAAGCGACGACGCGGACATCGTGCGGGAGATGAAACATCCCGCTCGACGAGGACGACGGGACTTCCTTTTGCCGTTGCACCGGAGGGGAAAAACCGCTCGTTTCCGTGCTGGATTAGGGGATTGAGGGATTTCAGTCGCGCTCAGGTGGATACGAAAAAACTGAAATATGCGACAAACACGAACACAAAAGCGAGCAAACAAAAATCGGTTGTGATGTCCCGTTGAAAGTTCTCATCTCGAGTGCAACCAGTTTTATTGTTGTTTGAGTGTTTTGACATGTTTTCTTTTCTCTTTTTCGAAATCCTGTTCATTTCTTGTGCCAACAATCCCCCGTTCCCTCTCGGTGGTCGGCATCCCCGGGGGCGAAAAGGGGCCACGAACCGTGGTCCGCGGTTCCCCGGGGAGGCAACTTCCGCGTTTCTCCGCGACAAATGGCAGGTTCCTCCTTTGCGCGAGGGCCTCTCCCTACTTCCACGGCTCCGAACAAGGAAATAAAAACCGAGTCTAAACCGATTGGATTTGCTTTTAAACGGGCTGTCATCGAGCATTTTAGTCACGGTTTCAAACTTTTATGAATCGAATTGTTTAACTTATGTGCCATCATCATTATTATTTATAATAATTTTTACTGCATGGGAGCCATTTAAGAGTCCCCTCCCGTTGCTTTAACCGCTTCTGCACGGCCCCCTTCGCAATGCTCGCAAGTGGCTTTCCTTTCCGTCCTCCTGCGTTTGCCCATTAGAAACGCGCATTCTGGACCATCGCCCTCGTGGCAGCTCGAAATCTTTTTCTCCGCAATTTCACTGCTCCTTCGCGGTTGAAGCGCCGCATAATGCCCGAAAGCACGCACACCGAGACGCCGACGCTTTCGCAGGTTAGCACCGTCCGCCAAAGCACCGTCTTTGGTGGACAAAATAAACCGGAAATCAGCACCGTAAAAACCGCGTTTTTTTTCCTCGACAATATCGGTTGTTCCCCAGAATCGCACGAATCGCATGCAAAAAAAAAGCAACATCTGCATCGGCGCGGAAAAAGCATCGGAAAAGAATGCGAAAATTCACTTCATCATTTTAAAGTTCAGAGTTCACGGGAGAGAAAAAAAAAAGTGTGCGGGAACGAAAAAAATCAACGAAAACGAACGCGGGAGGGAAACAGCGCCGCAACGAATGAATTAAGACGACAGAGAATGCGCGGCGACAGCAGCACGATCTCCGCGAGTCCGAGAGGGAAGTGAAAAATTGGAATCCGACGCGAGGAATTCGATAAAAGCCCTGCAGGTAAAGTTAAAAAGGCAGGAGCAGCGCCCGGATTCCTGCGGGTGCTGCCGGAGACAAAGCCGATATCGCAACGTGAATAATAATTCCGGCAGATTCCGGAGAAATTTTCGACCGCTCGGAAAATTCGCAACACCCGAGCGTCGATCATCGAGCGATATGTCTCGCTTTCGTCTTCGGCATGCAGTCCGACAGCAGAAACGGCTGCAGAGAAAACAGCGGAAGACCGAAAACCTTCGATTCAGCAAGGGAGCCGGTTCTTCGAGACGAAATCTTCAAAACTCGACGATTCCTGAAAGCGGGACCTGACGGGGACTAGGAGAGACGCACCAATGCAGGATTTTTATTACATTAACGTACGATAGAGTTACCTCCATGAAGATTCTTACTGCTCTAAGATTATTTTTAATCATAGAGAAATCCAAGAGATCTCCCTTCATTATACCACATTTTATTATATAAGAGATCTTTAAAAAGACTGTCTAAGAATAATTATATGTAATAAGATTTTCTTTATTGAGATAGCCTCTCAGAGTTGATCTTCTTTCTTTAAAGAGATCATCTCTGCTAAGAAAATCTATTAATATATAATACATTTATCTCTGTGAAGATTCTTATTCCTCCAAGATTATTTTTAATCATAGGGAAATTTAAGTGAGAGATCTCCTCTCGTTATATAATGTTTTATTATATAAGAGATCTTTAAAAAGACTAAGAAATAATTACATGTGATATGATTTTCTTTATTGAGGTAGCCTCCCAGAGATCTCGCTTCGTTCTGCGCCTGTCGGGGCTCTGACGTTTCAAATTCGAAAGAGCCGCGATGCCTTCCGACGATCCCGCGAAAATTCCAAACAATTGACGGGAAGACGTTTTTGCTGGGTTTTCAGACGAACGTGACGTCATTCAATTTGCCTCACGAAAATTATTTTTCCCGTTTCGAAATTCGACCGAGAGGAGAAGATTTTCGGAATCCCTTCGGATAAGAATTAAAATTATTTTTAAAAAAAAGTCTTACCTTGTGGACGAAGGGCGTAGATTGCGCGGACCCAAATAAAATCATGAGAATGTTTGGTGAAACGAGACGTGAAAAAAAGGAGATGAAGAGAAAAGAACCGCGGTGACTGCCCAATTTGATTGGCTAATTCGCCGGGCCGGCGACCGCCGGTCTGAGGTGGTGTGGGTTGTGGGTGCATCTCGGGAGTGCCTCACACCACTCGCCGTTCCCGCAAGCTAAATATGAATTTCCCGATGCTCTGCCAGGGTAAGTGCGGCCCCGGCCCCTCGCGTGCCTCTTCATCTAGATCGACCATTTGCTTAGCGCTGCTGCCAACCTCGTGGCGTTCATTAGAAAAAAATCGCGTTCTCCCCGCCATTTTTCCCTATTTTCAGTCTCTGAGAAATCGGTATCGCACCGTTAAATATTTGCTTCGACTCTCCGCGCGTTCGCGAAGGAGGTTTACTCGCCGTTCTCGTACGCGAAACTGGAGTTGGTCGGGAAGATTTCTCTTCGGATCCGCGGATCGCTTCTCGAGGGCGCTCGCGACGGGAGAAGCGAATTTTACTCGGCGGCCGCCCCGAATCGCTGCACGAGTCGGAAATCTCACGGTCAGCATTCCGCGTTCGAATTCATCTCGATTGCGACGGAAGCGAAGAAGATAAGTCGAAAAGCTCGGAGATTGGCGACGAAGTGGGACAAGGATGTCCTTCCTGGCTAATTAGTGCACATATTTCAGTCGGACTAATTAAGCACGGAGTTTTTGGGCGAGTTTCGCGCAGAATTTCCGGTACGGGGACGTTTCCGCAAGGGTGGGCCTCGATGCTCCGCGGATTTGCCGCGCCGCGAAAAACGCGTGCGAACGACGCCGGAGCGCGCTCCCCGGCGAATTTTTAGTGGCAGCCTTCGGTCTTCCATCTTCCAGGCTCGCGCTGGCCTGATGCCAAACTCGAAGTTGCGTTCCGGAGTCGAGCTGCCAGCCGAGGCATTCTGAAGGTGCGACTGGGACGCGGGGGGGGCGGTGCAGAAACTCCTGCCTACGGCCCTGATAAAATCTAACGCACTTCCACGACGCAGCCAAAAACCCGACGCCTTTTTTTTTTTTTTCAGTCAAACCTCGTCGTAAAAGCGCAATTTTAGTACCGAATATTTGCCCCGATTGTTCTCTTCGGCCGGATTTGGGGGTATTGCAATATTGAGTCAATTTTTTTATAACCGAGCAATATACCGAATCGGCACTCGTAAGCACAATGAATTAATGTTGACCCGCAGATAAAAATGAGCGAGAATGAGTTTCCACATTTAACTTTTCGAATATTGAATAACGTTTTGAATTCGGTGCAAAACTTTAACTTTAAAACGGTAAAATTAAAATACAGTACTCGCCGATTATTTCGTTCATGTTGGACTAATTTTGAACGATATAACCGGTCGGTTGGCTATTTAAGGCTAATTAATAAAAAAAATGGCGTGTATTGGGTGATAAATTATAGGGAAATGGCCTGCTACTGTATTGAGCAATTCAATATGGCAAATTTTTGAGTGTTTTCGATTTGAAGGGCCAGTTTCTGGAGTATCTGGAAGGTAAATTCCTTTTTCGAATGAAATTGGGTAATGCCCGGGACGGTTTGCGTTTTTGACGGCTTTGCTTTTCGGTTGAAAATGACGGAGGTGAGCAAAAAGGTGAAAATTGGGATCAAGCGATCTCGGGGAAGAGCCGCGAACCCGTCTAAAGATTCTGATGATATTTTTCAGCTCCGAAAAATCCTTTTTTTTGGAAGCGTTTGGACGAGCACGTGAATTTTTCGCCTCGGCGATAAATTCAGCTAAGACCGAACGTAAAGAGGTAGGAAATGACGGTTTCCTTCGTTGGTGAAAATTTTGGAATTTTTTGGGAGAAGGCGGTGAAATTTTTTGCGGTCGTGGCGGGATGTTTGCGAACGAGCGATCGTCAAATTTTTAACGTGACGAAATCGTCGATGATGCTCCTTCAGTTTCGGTATTTCAGATATCCATTCCGATATACTAACATTCACAGTTAGCATCGTTCATCGTTTTTATTCACCCTTCAATAAGGGAAAGACCGAAACCCGAATTACCATCTTTTTAACCAAACAACGGATCTTTCTGGTTACACGGCGGATGTGCTAATCGGTCTTGGGACTGAAATTTTGTCCTCCTCGAAAAACCCCTCACAGCTCTATTAATGAAACATTCTGAATTTGTATCGAGGGCTGTTTTAAAACAAGTTTTTTTATCATTATTATTATATATAAGCTAAGTACGAGGAATATAATAAATAAAGCATTTTAATGACAATGATTAAAGTCTAAAAGAATGATCCAAATTACACAGTAGAGG
>JAOWBB010000011.1:553778-644439 GCA_028565995.1 Ricinus marginatus | reverse complement strand
CGAGGAATATAATAAATAAAGCATTTTAATGACAATGATTAAAGTCTAAAAGAATGATCCAAATTACACAGTAGAGGATTAAGTTTCTTTCTTAAATATATTATTAATTTACGAAGCGTTCTGGGGTTTTGGGGGTGTGTTTGGGGGGGTTGAAAAATCAATGGGAATCACGGGTGAATTTAATAACAGTTTCGAAAATATCTTTTTCGTCTTCTTTTTCCCTTTCGGGCACTGCACAGTGTCATTTTAAGGCTCTTTCTATCATATTTTTACCAACTGCATATTCACTTTCCTCCCCTACCTTCGGGGGCATTTTTTTATGGTCCTTGACATTTTTTTGTTCTTCTCCACGGATTTGTCCAAAGAAGTCTTCGTGAGAAAATTTTTTCTTTTCGGGGTTCCACGATCTCTTGCCGGGTTTTTCCCGCACACTGTATTTATTCCTTTTCATTGGGTTCGGCATTTGTTGGTGCGGGCCCCGAAGCCATCATCCCTTCGATTAAGGAGCGGACTTCTCGGTTTCACCGGGGGGGGGGGGGGCTACCGCAAAGCTCGGACCAACTTCGCTTCTAACTTCAAGCAACTCGAGGAATCCGCGTTCTGGCGAATGTCACGGACGTGGCAACAGAATGTCACGCGGGTCATCTACCAAAAATTGCGATAACCGTGCGCAGCTTAAATGTTACCCAATCGGACTTAAATTTTGAAAGTATCCATCCAATTCCGTGTTTAAAAAATTGCAGCGACGCTGCCGCTGTCTTCCAACATTTTTTTTGTAACGTAAAAAATTTTCCGGCCTCACCGGAAAAACAAAACCTAAACCAAATTGATGAATCAATCTTTCACAGAAGTACATTTCCCTACTTTCCGAGTAGTATTTAAAAAATAATTAATTAGACAACTGGCCGTCATAACAGTAGTGAATCACAATTAATTTCAATAGGAGAAAAAGGAGAAGTGACTTAGAAACTAACGATCATAATTTATAAATATTTGACTTTTTTAGAATGGTTCGGACATTTGATATTAAAAATGCAATGCGGGTGTAAGTTAATGCAGATATTTACATTTTGCGGCTTTATGTAACAATTATTGCGGTGTGCAGATTTTAACGGTGAGAAACAGCAGCCCCGGCGAGCGTCTTTTTTCTCGGGTAGCAGTGCAGGCAAATGCTGTCTCGAAACTCGTCGTCTCCCGCGGGAGACGAAAGGCACGGAACATTTCCTGTCGGTGGCTCGACCTCGTTTTGGCTGCCGCTTCCTTGGGTTAACACAAGTTGGGAATAAGAACGCTGTTATCCAGTCGCATTCGAATCTCTACGAGCGAGACCGCCGGTACCATCGAACCGCCACCGTAGAGAAATCTCAAAACACTTATTTATTTATTTGTTTCACCTTCAAAAATGCATTTTCTCCGTTTATCGTTTCATCATCTCCCGTCTTAAACGTGGATTTGTAAGCCGTATCATTAACTTCAGAAATGAGCCAGTAAACCACTTTGTTCAGCGTTCAAGAAAGTAAAAAATATCAATTAGAAAGAAATCCTTTGAGATACTTATACACCACCACAACTAAAAGTTTCAAAATGTAATAATTTCAATTTGTATCTGCTGTTAAAAACGTTTTGCTGGACGAACGTAAAAACGGTCGAATTGCTTGAATAAGGGAAAAACTACCGGGTTAAGTGATATGCAGAAATCTTTGACTTTTGCAACCGAACAAACGGGTTCTACCATAAGCTCGCGATCGTAACTGCAAATTTTGTTTCGCAGCTTACAACAAATAGGACCTGACGTGATGACAACTCTGACAGGAGAGCAGAATCTGCCATTGTTAAGCTGCAATGCCGATTCGAAACGTAAAAATTTTGCGTTCGCAATTCTCTCTCATTGACTTCGGGCATTTTTCGTTTCTCAAAAGCTTAAATTCCAGATATTTTCCGCACTATCGTAAACCCAAATTCTCGATTTATAAATTTATATTTATAATTTTTATTACGGACGGAGATTTTCTTATATAACACAGCCTTGATCCGACCTCGGCGAGTCACCCATACACATAAAGTAAAATTGAAGGTGATCCCGCCTTTTAACTTTCTACCGGGTACGTCGAGATGAGGTTAGGAAGTGACATTTGTACGTCGAACTGGCTGAAAAATTTCGGTGCTCGGATTTTTTTTCTCGGTGCAGTATCTTCGGGGGGGAAAGCGTCGAATTCGATGAATCGCATCGAGCGAGGCGGGGAACGAGATCGCTTCCGTTGTCGTGGCAACAGCAGGGGGATGACCACACCCCTTTCCGTTCCTCGCCGCCATCCGGAGCGACCCACGCATTCGCGACGCGCTTGCGAAAGGCTCGGATTGAACCGAAGCGAGATGCCGCGGCGTCTTTTTTTTTTTATTTTTTTTTTTTCGGTTGATGGTCGCGTCCGGAGGTCGCACGAAAGACAAAAGGGAGCGACGTGCAAAGGGAGAGCGTCGTGGAACAAGAGCAAACGAAATAAGACTTGAAATGTTAATAACTTTCAACGGCGGTGCGATTAAACTGAAAGTTTCAACTCCACTTCCGTGAGAAGCCATTTACGAAAAAAAAAAAAACGAAAATTTTGCTCTGTGCCGGCCTTGAAAGTGAAACCTCACGCTTCGGGTAGGGGAATTTGGGCGGAAAATATCTGACGGAAGTCTTATGCCGAATCCGCGGAGGGAACTTTCCCTTTTCCGGCGAGCAAAAACCGGGAAAAAGGAGCTTCGCCGTGATTTGTTTGTTTTACGCGAGCAATAAAAGGATTAACGATAGAAGATGCGGAGAATATTCTTTGTTTTATATAAATAGCAATAAAACTAAAAAGTTATAAAAACGATGATGGGCTGCCGACAGTAAAAATTTCGCTCGGGAATCTTCATGGGAAAGTTTTCCATGGGCAATAAAAAAAAAAAAGAAAAATGAGCGGATTACCTTTGTACTGCACGTTGGGTGTTTGCGCACTGCCCCGCGGATTCACATGGGGATTTGCCTCCTCGCAACTATCCGAGGACCCTACGGGGATCTGCCCCTCACGATTCACCTCATTTCCCGGCTTTTCCACAGTTCTCGGCATCACAAATTCCCGTGCCGGACGCTTCCACCGGAAACCTTTCACCAACGCGACAAATGCATCGGGGGCACCCCCTCGCCACTTCTTACGAAAAACCTCATCGGGGAACGAATCTCACACGCGAAATACTCAAACGGCGAAACCGTAAAATGAAAACATGAAAAAAAAATTCCCTTTACCGACAATCCACTTCACAAACAACAATTAATAATATTGTTAAAACTACGTGGAAAAATAAATGGATAAGTCTGGCAGCTCATAAAGGCTCACGGACCAAACTAACTTAGATACTATACATGGTAGACATAGCGGAGTCGAAGTGGAAAGACAACGATCACTAAGGCTGTGGTGGGAGACCGACTTCAATCTCCTTATTCTATATCATCTTATGTTATCACGTAATACACAAGTTTTCCTTACGAGAAACATTATTTATGCATCTTTCCAGTGCGAAATCGCGGACGTTTCTCATTCGGAACGTGGTCGAATCTGCTCCTCGAGAAAATGCGACGCCGTTCGCGAAATTGCCGCCAAAACATTTGCGAAAATCGACATCGTTTACTGAAAATCGCATTTGGCACTGCGCAAAAATCTCATTTCTTAAAAAATCCTCTTTCCAGTTCCAAAAGACAATATGGTCGAATTTTACAGCTAAACTTTTTTTTTTTTTTTTTTTTTTTTTTACCGAGAAAAATAAAATAAAATAATAATTGTCCAAACTAGCTGGATCCGGATAACATTTACCGAGCAACTTACTCAGCCATCTTGATCAATAATCATAAAGATATCAAGAAAAACATGACCGGTTTTTTTTATTATTATTTATTTATTTATTTTTCAGGAGGAATCGAATGGCGTAGGTGGAACTGCATTCTAAGGATGGCCAAACCCGCGGAGCTGCTCCTCGGCGGGTAATTTTTTGCGGAGAGGGGAAAACGCGAAAAATGCTCTTCGAAACATTTGCAGCGGCGATTTGGATTTCAACTGCCGGAATGTGACTCTGAGGTAACATTAGAACGGTCTCCGTCTCATTTTACCAGATCCGGGCAACATCCTCTTACATAATCAGTTTTCTTTTCGTGAAATTTTGCTTAGACACGGCGAATTCGCGTCGTCGAGGCGATTCCGCAGGAGGGGGCGACAAATCTGATGCCACGACGCCTCGCAATAGAGGAAGCGGAGAGAAGAGTTTTCCGGAGGAAGGAGCCCGGTTTTGATCCCTCCCCCGTTCCGGCCGCGAACCAATAGAAATGACCATCCGGGGAACAAAATTTAGAAATTTAAACAAACAAAAAAATTGTTTGAAAAAAATTGTTTTTTTTCTTTCTTAAGAAAAAAAAAAAAAAAAGAAAGAAAAAGATTTTTTTGTTGAAGATTAACCGTGAATAATTAGACTGAGGAATGTGGGAGGGGCAGACCGTAGAAAGATTCCGCGGCCCAATGCATATCTTGTCTCGGGGTCGGTCAATTTACTCTCCCGAGTAATCAGGGGGCACATTCTTAAGTATACAGGCTCTTAATGGATTCTGTGTTGCTGACGTGTTCTTTCTTACTCATTAACCAGCCCTGGAAATTATAACGTATTCAATTTGAAGCGAACCGGTTCTCGGTGCGCTCCTCCACAGGTGTCCTTCGAGGAGCTCGCCACCGGGAGACGGCCTCTCCCGGGAATCCTGCAGGAGACCTCGAATCGCAACCGCAACTCGGTTTCCATTTCCGACGCGAGCGCGGTCGCGACCTCCGAGATTCTCTAAATCCGGGGCAAGGAAGGAAGCCCCTCGCTCGACTCGGCGATCCTTTTCCGTTTCCCGGGGCACGGGATCCTCCCTGAAGAACCGTCTTCTTTGTACCGATGGAGATTTCCTCCTCTTTCGCGGAGCGCCGAAACAAAGTCAAGAGGAAAAGAAATTAAAAGTGGGAGCGAGCACGCCGACGGAATAACAAGAAGAAAGAGGTCCTTAATGAAAAAATATGAGAAGTTGACATTTTACCTATTAAGAAGAAAAAAATTGGAATCAAAATGGCGATGTCAACTATTAAAGAAAAAGAGAAACCTCGTAAAAAAAAACAATAAAAAAATTAAGAGTGATTAACAGGCTGAGAGGCTTGAACAATTTGAATAAATTTTAATGAAGTCGGTTCCGTTAAGTCTGAACTATCATGCCAATTGAATGAATTCGGTGCCATTTAGTCTACACTAAGATTATGTGTAGGACGCCAGAATGAGTCAATCATGAGTATCCAAGTTGCTCCCGATGTTTCTCTTCTTCGGACAATACCCGGCGCGGGGGCCCGTGCGAAGGGGCGCCACCCTCGGAGGCGCCCCCGAGCTTCCGCGCACCGCCCGATCCGAAACGGCGGAAAATATCGCGGAAATCGAAGAGGAGCGCGGAATTTCTCCATCGCGCCGAGACGCCTTGCACGCGCACAAAACGCCGAGGAAACCGCGCGAAAAAGCGGGATAGCGGAGGTTTCCGCACGGTGACGTCACCATCCGCGGCCATTGTGCGGGATGGAACGTAAACAAACGAACTTGGGTTGCCGTCGCTTAACCCCGCGCAATACCGTAATAACGTTCACCTTTAAGTAAAACTACTTAATAACTCCGTTGGGCAAAAAACGATAGAAAAACCGAGTGGGCAAATCAGCGCATTTGAAAGTTCAATAGCGGGACGCGTAGAAAAATGCAGTTTTTTTTTTTTCCCCCACTTCCGATAGGTTAAACTAACTTCGTTTTTGTGAGTTTCTGCGTTTTCGTCCGCTGACAAGATTTTCCCCTGCCGGAACGGGTACGATCCTCCGGGAACGCGAACAGCATTCTCTTTAGAATTTTAAGAGAAAAAAAAAGTTTGACACGCTCGAAATAGGCGCTTTGCAAAATGGCAAAAATTTTCCCGAAGGAAAAAAGTTTCGCGACTGGAAGTCGAAAGTACGCGGTGGCCACTGCAGGGATCCGACTCAGCTAATTCCGACCGTTTTCGTTATTATTTAATTTCTCGAATCTCTCGAAACCGTCATCAGAGCAAGGTTCCTGCTCGAAACACGAAGCTTTCCTTTGGCTTTTCGCGACGAGATGGAATTTCAGTTTCAGAATTTCGTCGCACTTTACGGGATCTTTTTCGGCGCACGTCAAAATGAAGGATTTCGGATTGGGTCATCTTCGGTCTAAATTTTTCCGAATGGAGCTAATATTTTTTTATGTTCCCGCACTGATCGATTTGTATTTTTTGATGGGTGCCACAACTTCGACGCCCAACCTCGAACAGTTCGTGCACAATTTGAGGGAAACGAATTTGTCGTGAGATTTTTTTTTTTTTTTTTTTTTTTTTTTAACGAAAAGTGCACTACAGAGGGATTTTTCCCATGATTCATTGGGAAAGGAAAAAAAAAATTCAGAAAGATGAATTGCTCCTTGGAGATATGGTAATTTGTACACCTGTATAACGATTGGGAAGGATGCGATACTCGAAACCTGAAAGTGACATTGACATTTTGAAGTGAACCATTAAAACAAATGACTGTATTTAGTGTGTACAAAAAAAATAACTATGGAGGCCTTAAAGGGAGCGAGAGAGAGAGAAAATGAAACTCAACCAGACAACAATACTCAAAAAGATATCTGAGGAATGTCCATTAAACAAATTGGTTCTCAGATTTCAGGGAGGTCTTCCTACTTCGCTCGGGAAAAATTGTATCGTTCAAAAACATTTTACTCATAAAAGGTCTCTGTCTCTCTCTCTCTCTCTCTCTCTTTCTTTCTCTCTTCTCAAACCTGCTCCTCCGTCTCTTCCGTGGCCTCCAACTTCTTTAATGGGGCCGAAAATAAAAGCAATCATTTTCCCGTCCTAAGAATGCCGCATGCCTCGTCCCGCTTCGGCCGGACAAAGAGTAAACAAAGAGAAAAAAATCATTTACGCGGCTCCGGGAAGCGTTTCCCCGTCATCCGGCAGGCAAATCGCGGCAAACGATCTCCGAAATCCGAATCCGGAAAATTCGGGTCGAGCCGCGAGAGGAAAGGACGCATCGCGAAGGTCCCGGACGGGTCCGCGCCGGGATCGAGCCTCTCCCCCGCCTTCGTCCCGCGGGAGGGGCCTCGGAGGGCGAGAATCTTCGAGATCCGGAAGAAGAGCAAGAGAGAGACGTAAAAAGATTTTGCAAGAAATTCACATGTAAGAAGCTTGAGCAACACCAGCTCGAAAACGGGTTCGAAAACTTTCACCAATAAACAAACGGACCAGTTTTCAAAAACTAGTTGAGAAACTTTTATCACTGAGATTTTCTAGGCTCGAACGAATAATGTAATACCAGTTATGGGCCTTTATCACTCTCGACTTTATTCCTTTCGTCGCGCGTTTGGGGAAATTGCGTTCGGTTGGCAGCGCCTCGAACCGAGAGCAGGGATCGCCGGCAGCCGAGGCAACTCGACCCCGAGCAAAATCGCGCGTTCGGTTCGGCGAGAGCATTCTTTCGTTATCTTCAAATCGTAAATTATTGATAACGGAACGGTCGAAGGAATGCCACCGGAGAGGTTGCAGAGCACGACGCGGGCCGATTCCCCGAAGGACACCCGATGCGCAACTTCCGCTCGAAACCCGTTTTCGGGAGTGAACGAAATCCGGCTCCGGAAGGTCGATCGCCCGATGTCCGACCACCCGAAAATCACTCGGGATAAATCCCGTTTGCCGGGAAAGCCTGCGGTCTTCGTTCCCGCACCCGCCGCGGCGCGCGCCTCCGGAGCGTCACTTCGCATTTTTGACGCGGCGAAAGGCACAAATAACGGCGTCGCAGGATGCAAGTTTCGCGGTTTCTCGCTCGAAAATGAGGAAAATTCATTTTCGGAAGAAGTTTGAGCCGGTTGGGTCCCTCCCGGACCTCCCGACGATATTGGTTCGACAATTTAGTTCGTCGTTCGTCGTTCCTATGGGGCTCCCGCGAGCCCGAGCAATAATGTTGGCGGCGAACACGCCTCCCTCTTTGTCACCACCGTTGTAAACATTGTAAAAGGATTCCTTACGGTAGTTGCACTGCGTTCGGACTTCGTAAGGGAATCCGTGTGGCATCCGTGGCAAATTTCCATGCTCATTATTAAAGTAATAAGCGAAGCAACAAATTAGAGCAAAAGCAAAGAAATTATGTTATGGTAATAAAGAGTTTATAATTAGAGAGTATTATTCAGGTTGAATCGGGCGCAGTTGGTGGGCCTCTCATTTACAAGGGAAATGACAGGACAAACATCTAAAATTAGAAATGTGACGGGACCCGCCCCGTCCCCTCACGTGACCCAACCCGGTTTCCCTCATTTTTGCAAATGTTCTCAATCATTATCCCGGAGGTTTCGCGTGTCGCACTTCCGTCCAATGTCCCCGCCCTCTCCGCGGATGCACCCCTCGAGCGCTCTTCACCAAACTTCTGGGGTGGACCACTGAATTGCCCTGAAAACGAGCGGCGATCCACGCTTTTTCTCGGGGCTGAACCCGAGAAAGTTTTGCCGCCGAAAGTTCGGGGTTGCAGTTTATTCGACACTCACGCCCGGCGTTTGCCGGAGCCCTGAGAAAACCTTCTCCGCCGCACGTACCGACTCGGGAGATTTTATGATTTCGCCGAAAATCACATTTCCGACAAACGTAAAGCGTAACGTTAGCGTTCGGGGTCATCGCCGCATGGAAGAATCATCATTTTGTGTACAGTATAAATAACGATGACCATCCCAATTATAACTTCAGTATTTAAATACATGTGTAAAAGAATATTTATAGGCGTGAGTCAAAATTTACATACGCAACGCGGCGCAGATAAACATCGCCCCGATACCCTTCTTCCGATGGCATATATAGATACCCGAAGCATTTTCCTCCGAAGACATCAAGCGATGCGGTTGGGGTGCATCCCCGACCGGTCGGGAAAGAGCGCATTTTTGCAGCGGTGAAACTATTGCGCACGGGGCGGAAGAGGGGAACGTCTGCGGGGCTGCCACCACGACGTCTTTTGGATCCGTTTCGACCACCAACATTTTCGTGATTTCCTCGACGAAAAGGGCGAAAATTTGGCAAAAACTCTCCCGCGATCTCCTCACGGCGAGCATCCATCATTTCGGACGGGTGAATCGTTGAGTGATCTCCTCCTGTGCAACATGAAAATGTACTTGTTTCCTCGGAAATAAGAAACTTCGCCGCAATGGCAGTGAATTGCTCTCGTTTAAAAGCATTCGAAGGGAAGGGAGATATTCGAGGATAATAGAATGAAAATAGCCTTTATCTTCACCGAAAAACGTCATGTTTTAAAAACGTTTTGATGGGTATCATTTGCCATTAGGTTTACCTGATGGAAGCGCCACCCCGGGTACCTTTCCCCATTCATTCATAATTTACAATCACCCAATTTGAAACGTTTTTAGCCCGTTATAAATTGTGGTTACTCGGAAGGACACGCATTCCGCAACATTATTTCACATTCATTCCCACCTTTTATTAACATGTTAATGTTCGAGATATTTTTTTATTCCGGTTAAAGGAAAAGAAAAAAATAAAAATAAAATGCAAGGAAAGTGGAAGTAATCCTACACAATTACCCTCGGACAATGCAAAAACCATTAACGCATTTGCATGTGGAAAAATGTAAAAAAATTGGCGACCTCTCTTGTTTGTGTGTGTGTGTGTGTGTGTGTGTGTGCGTGCGTGCCATAAATTTGTTCAAGTAACATCACCCGTGAGAGATTTAGGATCTTGCGCGCCCTTGTCAGAGCCTTTTCTGCTGCCACGCGAAACGCTTCCCGCTGCGAGGCTTCCGACGGTAAACGCGTGCTCGACGGGAAAATTCTCAAACGGAAACATACAACGAACGTCGAGTGCTCACAAAGTCTATTTTTCCAGAAGAAAAGATCAATATTTATGGGGCACAAGGGGCACAATAGTGAAATTTTAAAAACAAATATTTATTTAAAAATAGAAACAAGATCTATTGAAAAGCGCTACTCGAACAATATTTACAGGTGAAACATTTTTTATGAAATAATTATATTCAGGTATAAATCCTGGTTTAACGTGTCATACCCAATTCACCGGGAGTATTTATAAACAAATAATGTGAAATGCCGAAGCCTATTTTTCTTGTTCTCTTTTCGAAAAACACAAACACCACGCTGACATGGGAGGAAGCCCAACAAAGGCCCCATTAACCCGGGGACCGGGCCCACCGCTGCCCGGTAATCTTTTTAACTGCCCGAATTCCATAAAAACCCCGGATTCATTCACGTGAAATATAGCTTTTCTTTTCTCTCTTTTAAATCATTTTTATCAAATATAATTCCTTTTCTCACGAAAAGGAAATTATTTGAAAAAACAAACCTTTCCAGGGTCGGAACCGGCCCTTTGTCAGGGTGTTTGGGGCTCCCTCCCCGCCGGATGTTCGCTCCGAAAGGCCCCGCCACCCCCGCCATCGAATCACGCCGTCGGCGCTTCCGCGTTTGCCCGAAACGGGACTCGAGGCGGAGGCCACGCCCAGCTTGGGTCGATCGGGATTCTCCCGCCGGGGCCCTCGTTGCCGCGCGTTCGGGATCGATCGGCGGCCCCGGAAGGCGCGAAGAGCGATCTCCCGGGCCCCGAGGCGGACTTCGGGATCCGGCTTCCGGTTTCTTTTCGCAAAGGACGCTCCCGCAGCTTTCGCTCGGGATCATTCATTCGGGAATTTCCGGTTCCGTCACTGCGTAGACATTTCTACCCAGGTGATCGTTAATAGACTCCGCGGTTACCTCAAAGAACAGTATTTGTTAAGAGTAATGGAGTAGCCTATACCGTCCTGTGAGTTCTTCAAAAATATCTTGTCGGCCTTAGCTAGAAAGGCTTGTTAAGTGGGAAGGGCCTTGAGAAATCTTGATTACACACATTTGGTCATCACCTTTTTTTTTTTTTTTTTTTTTTTTTTTTTTTTTTTAGTATCCGCTTTTTTTGTTCTTTGGAGAGTTTAAAAAAAAAATTTAAAATAATTGAAAAACTGATACGTCATCCTTCTATTGAGCTTTGAGACGAACTAGACCCAATCACAACGTGAATACATTAATACATCCCCCGCCCGCTACGCCGGGGAAGTGAAGGGGAAGAGCCCGCTACCGGTCGTCGTGGCCTCGGACGCAAAGCCGAAAGCTTCGTGATCGGAAATCCGAATCTCGAAGGTTTCGGTTGACCGTAAAAATCTCGTCGAGAAATGGAGGCAGCGATTAAGAGCAAAGGAAAAAAAAAAAAAAAAAAAATCGTCCCATTTTCACTTTCCTTCGTGTGCTCAAGATACGAGCGCGCTCCATTAGCGATTGCAGCCAATGAGAAATCTTCGCAGCGCGAAACAGAGAAACGGAACCCGTTAAACTCCGCACTTTTCATGCGGTCATAACTCGGATTTATTGCTTTTATAATTAAATCCCAGATGGAAGCTGAAAATATGCGGCATTGCAGAATTCACGTCTCCGGTCGTTTCGTTCTCGTTCGGCTGCTGCTTCGCTCCCGGCAGGCGGAAGACGGAAAAACCTCGACCGCTCCTTAACCTTTCGCGATTCGTGATTCATGGTTAACGCATTATCGGCTACCGTCAAAAATTTCCAAAAAAAAAAAAAAAAAATTGTTTATTTTCCACATTACCGTGCACCTTTTAACACAAACAACGAAAACGAAAATTCCCACAAAAAAGTGCCTTGTCCGGTGGGGGGGAGTGAGGAGGGCATCCGCTGAGAGCGCGGTCAGCGAGCCCGACAGCAGCGGAAACTCGCCTTCCATCCTGATATTTAAAATGCGATTCGCTAACGACCGCGAGGAAGGAAGATGGGAAAATTTGATTCGCGGACAGAACTTTCGGAGTGTTCGAAATAAATGCTCGATCCCGAAGCTGCCCTGAACCTTTAGGAGACCTCGTTCGCTCCTTTTTGCTGCCGATGACCGATCTGGCACAATAATTCCGAAGCGAATGTTTTTATTCACGCGAACCCAGCTTAATTTTTATGTATGTTAAATGGAGTTACCTCTCACGCGTTCAGAAAGCCATTTTCACGGATGAAGTTGGCAGATCTCTGTCAACTTCGTCCGAACGATGGATAATTTTCTTATTTATTGTTTTCGTGCAGAAACTTTCGTGCCTCCACGTATGGGCTTCTTTCCACGCTCTTTGTCTTCGGACACGGTGCCTTATTAGGTATGTGCTGCGATCCTGCGGTAATTTCCCCTTGCACTCTAAGAACCCGCAGGCAGAATCGTCGATCGTCCGCGTTCGACTATGAAGAATGCATGTGAGGGACGGTGGTTGCTGCCCGTGGTCGAATTTCGGTTGTCCGTCAGGTTTCCGCGACGGCATCTTCGTAAATAAAGGGCAGTTAACATCTCTTCGCGGTGCAAAAGCAATTCCGCACCGTCCTCGACGGGTCCCTAACTTCACATTCGTCACAACCCCGAGCAAACCTGGCACCGTCCATCGATGGTTGCTTACTCTTCCGCTTCTTCCAGGCTCCGATTTAAGGAGCGCACATGAAATTCCGTCGAACTTCCCTTGGTACTTTACCCCCGCAGATGGTACAGTTCCACATTTTTGAACGGATTTTTTTTTTTTTTTTTAAACATTTGGCTCACGTGTTCGAACGTCTCTGGGAGCTTATCCCAAGGAAATAATTTATGATGGAGGATGCTTATTTTATATAGCACCCTGATGCGTCTCCGCGGGTACCTCCCTGCGACGGGATGTGGGCCATGTTGCCCTGTCTGGCAGCTTGACGGTTTGGAATTTACCGTGTAAACCAGTCAGAACAAGCCAGGAATCAGTTGATGATCTTGCTATTAGTGCGTCATTATGGTTTACGCACGGGGTAAATCTAAGCTATCCTTTGTGCGGTTCGACACACGGCCTGAGCGAGCGGAAACCCCTTTGGCACGGAAAGGAAAGTCGGGCTCGTCGCCGGTCGCATGCTGCAGGGAAGTGTGCATCGGATAAATATCTAAACTTAAATATCAATTAACACCTGAATCACTGGGGCATCCGATATTGGTTGGAAGCCTCAAACCTAAGTTCTTTTACCAGTCAAAACTATTACAAGACGTTACGCAAGATCATAGGTCATTGGTGAGGAACCAGTTGGCGCAGTCGACCTGGGCAATCATTTTATTGTCAAGATTCATTTTATATGATGGAGCAACTTTGTGTCAGACATATTAACTAATAAGTAAGTTCGCGTGAAATATCATATGAAAGGCGCGTATACGTTGAATATATGTCAGCGCAGGTTCGGAGGCTTGAAATGCAAAATCCTAATCGATTATGGCCCTAGAATTCGATGTACGAGGTCACTCTATATTATTCTGCATATTCTGCAGCTCAAGTTACATAACCTTTTCTTTGCTTACATAACTTGCGCGGGCAAGGCGGACGTGAACGTAATCATTATCCCGAATTAATGTCTTCATTAAGATGCAGAACCGAAATAGTGACTGCATTCAAAAATCCCCGAGTGGATAAAATTTTTTTTTTTCCCGCCGCAAACGTGGCACCTCCATTGATACCTGAAATGGGAAGATTTGCATTTCCCGTAAACACGCGAACCTCCCATGTGGAATCGTTGCTAATTATTCATTTTTTCAATATGCATGTCGTGTGCATTTCATAAAAATTGGCTGTCGATTATGCAAATAGCCTTTCTGTCGGACTGCGAACGCATCCGAATGTGGCAATTTCGCACATGTTGGATCACGTGTTACATTCGAAGGACCATCTGCCCCGGCTGGCAAATCCGACCGGAACAACTCTCGCAATTTCAGTCAATCAGCATGGGTCGGATTTCGGCCTTAATCTTGGACGGACGAACCGGATGCGAGCGAATGCTGCAGGACGTTCTCCGTAGTGCCGTGCCCCCCCCGATTTCGTAACAAACCCGAGAAAAGTTCGGTTTGACGTCACAAAGACCCAGGAATTGCGAATGCGGTTGAGCTTCCGGATTTCGTTTGAAAAGGGCTGAATTTTGGTCGCAGCCATCGTCCAGGAAAACCATTCGAAACATTTTTCTTCTTCCCCACCTAATGTACCCGATTAAAACTGATTTGTAACTTTACAAATGGCGAATCTGACCATTTCTAATACCGCAATTTATTTTCTTTGATACTGTCCAATTTTCATTAATCATTCTCCTTAATCATTTACAATTCATTATGTGTTCTATTTCATTTCCATTTACACCTACCTGTTCATGAGCGCTAATTATTAATCCATTTATACACAACTTACGTTATTGACTTAATTCATTAATCTCCTGCGTTTCCTTTAATTTGTTTCTTTCGCAGAATAATCGCGCCATTATTCCGAGATTTCAGGGCTGCCAAAAGTCGTTCCCGCAGCAATTTTACGAACTTCCGGCTCTCGAGCAAGGTGCGTTTTCCTTTTTCCCTAATTTGACGTCGTCGCAATTCCCCCTCATCGTGGCACCAGTGCCTTGTGTAATTTCCAAATCGTTTTTTCGCTGCCGGATCGCTTCGGATCCGCTCCCGAAGAAAAAATGATGGTCGGTTTCTTCTCTCTAAGGATTACGTTTCCAGGGTCGGTGGAGATGAAAATGGAAATTCTCCGTTCGTAAATTGCCTTCTCTCGGGTGAGATTTAATTAAAATGGCCAAATACAGATGCAAACGCACGCGAGGCAACTGTACGAATAGCGGAATGTGCTGAAATGGTTTTGTGGACGTGCCCTTCGGGTGAACATCTCACTGAACTCAATTTCTCAGGCAGCATCTCGTGCTAATGCGCGTTGTTAATTGCCTTCATTTGTTAGGTTCCAACTCGTTCCACGAGGTGGACTCTGGAGAAGGAGCCATTAACGGATGTGCGGGCCTCGCGAGGGGGAGGAGTCTCGGGGACGGAAGCGTCACCCCCCCCCCGACTGCTCGAAGCGCAAGAATCGGCAAGTTCCGGAGTTTCGTCCCGCGGGAAATTTTAGCAATTTGCCAAATACTCAACTCTCTCTCTTTTTTTTTTTTTTCCTGCTTTACCAACAAAAATACAATTCCTCATGTTCAAATTACACTTATTGAGGGAGATTGCGGTTGCTGGGTGGAATTTGCACCGTATCCGGACTTAATTATCCGGAATACTAGCGACAGCAGTATTTATATCTGCAACATTAACATAAATACTCGGCTTGGCAACTTTCCTTTCATTTTCTCGGTATGTTTTCTTCCTTCGCAAGCAGGCGCTTTAAATGCCTCGCAGGTACCTAACCCCCCGCAGGTTAATTATCGGGCCCTAAAACCGCCACTGACCATTAATAACAGCAGAAATGAAGCAATACTGCACACAAATAATAACTGGAAATGTACTTGAACAATAAAAGTCTCTAATAATGCATTTAGATTCATCATCACATGACAACCATAATTATTAACAATGAAAAAGTATTACAAAAGAAAATAAATGAAAAATTGAATTTTATAGGTTCTATTCAGGTACACAAAATTAAAAAAAAAGTTATTCTAGAAACAGAATTCGATGTTTAATTAAGAAAAAAATGAGCGGGATCGTAAGAAGATTCGCCCGGGCGATTGGATCGCACCCGCGTTCCCCATCGTTTTACGTCTCTCCCAATTAGTTTTCGGTAATTTTAAAATGTTAATGACATAAAGCTATTACATGTTTAATTTAAAATCATTTTTTAATGTTTTAGTCTGTATTTGTACTGCTCGAGGCGGAACGACTTTATGAGACAGCCTGGATCCTCCATGACCGTTACTGTGAAATGCGTGCTGAAGAAACCTCACGCACCGAACGCGCATCGCCCGGGAGACGGCCGGCGGGGGCGGCGGACGGGGAGCGGGCGTTCCGGGGAAAACCGCCGGGAGCCGGCCCCGGAGACGGGGGCGGAGGCGCGGGAGGGCGCGGGCCCCGGGCCACTCCCCGCGGACCCGATGCCGCATCGCGGAGAGAGTCGGGTATCGCAGTGAGACGAGGTGGAAAGGGGCCCGTACCTGTGTCCAGGTGTTCAATCTGTTCAGGTGTCTCGTGCTGCCTTGCCGGCTCAAGGATGGGCCAGCGTGACCTCTTACCCCCACTCCATCCTTCACAATATCAGATCAACTTGGCTTCTGATACTACATCTTCATCCCCGAGTTATCTCTCCTCAGATCTCCTTCTCGACCTCTTTTTTTCATTCTCTCCTTCCACGTAATAAATAAACCATCGAATCATATCTGGAAATGAAGTTATCTCCCCCTCCCGCGGCCGAGCGGAACGAACGAAAATGCGTTCTCGGCTTTTGATAATTCCACGAAATCGTTGCCGATTTCAACGAATTAACTTATCGGTTTCGCGCTGCATTTACGTTTTAATTAGTTGATTAACGAAAACGATGTTGCATAAACATCTCCTTGAAAATCGTTCGGTGGAGCTAATCCGCTGATTTGATTTTCAAAATGGCGAATCAATGCCGACACGTTGCCGGATTAATTGCGATCCTTTCCTCGATCGTCGAAATCAAAAGCAAAATGAGTTGCGGATGTTTGCACTCGGGTTTTTAAGAGATCGTTCGCTATGTTCTTCATGCGATTTCGGTCTCGTGACGCTTCCTTGTCGCTTAATCGGGCTTATAAGATTTTTCTTTCTCTAAAGGAAAAGGATTTCAATAAATCAAAGGAAATAATTGAGATAGAGTTTCAACAATTTCAAATTTCTCAAATAGCGGATCCAAGAGACATCTGTCGAACGATTATAAACTTAATACAATTTTGTATCCTCTAAAAATTTAAGTTGGCAATACTTTCTCTGAAATTTCCCGGTATACTTTTCTAATTTTTTTTTGAACAAAGTGTTAATTGAAATTTTGCACGAATGGTTGGGTCAAGCATTTATATTATTTCGTTGTTATTGTTTTAATCTTTTTTTTTTTTTGGAAAATGTCGAACTGAATCTTCACGAAGAAAGAATATTTGGGAAAGTACGGTTTGATGTTGCGCATTACAAACAGAATCCACGTCCTTTGGGCATTAGTCAAAAATCGAAGAAATTTTGTGGTATGCAGATGAAAGAGACCAAAATTTGTATTTTCAAGAGCAAATTAAAAAAAAAATAAGGACTTTTCACATTTTAAATGCGTTTCAATTATTTGTAAAATATATTAAAACTGCTCTTTCCTCCAAATAGTGCAAAAATGGATAAAGTAATAACTTATTTCTAACCGCCATCACGAATTCGTCGGGAATGGTAAGAAAACTTAAATAATGCTTGATATCACATCAGAAGCGAGACATTCTTACGGTGCCTCGATAACTGAAGATTTGCAGTGCTTCGTGCCCTATTATAAAATAAACTGCCTTGAAAAGGGGACGTTTTACAAACTAATAAAATTCATTCCGGAAGACGGCGATAGATGGCAATTCAGGAATAAATCGTTCCTAAGTTAAGCATGTAACTTTTAAACAATCGAATACCAACTTTGAAACTTCAACCTTTTTTCTTTTGTTTTTTTGTTTTTGTTTTTTTTTTTTAAGAATGGCCGCCAAGGCAACAAACTGCAACGAGAAAATTACAAATAAAGGGTACTGAATTCTTTATATTATGGATATCGTTCGTTTTATCGAAAAGAGGATCGTTAACAATTATTTAAATATTCAATTTTAGGATGAATATAAAAATAATAAACAGTAAACAGAAGTTATAAATTCAAAACTTTATAATTAAATGCAGACATATCATTCTTTTTTCTAAAAGTTCAATTTCTTCTCCTTGATTAAAAGCCAACTGCGGAAAGAAATGATTGATAAATCATGGCAATTATATATTAAAAGTTATGGGCCTATTGTGGCATGATACGTTGAAAATTTATAAGTCGCAATTCGTTCTCGATTAAAGCTTATCTGTTTTTCAGAGTTATTTCATTTTATCCTTTGTGACTTTCATTTCCATGCAAAAATATATCTCGCCATCAGATTTTGAATTTCATTTGCTTAACGTAGAAAATTAAAAGCTACCAATCATGTTTTAAATAACTTTAACGGTGTTCGCGTTCATTCTTCTGCTTCTTGACGATCAAAACCATAAACCATTGCCATTCATCCGTAAATGAGCTTTAAAGGAAGAATTATTGCAGGTACTTAAGAGAGTACTTGATCCGGATCTGCAAGGAATATGCATGAATGAAAAACGAAAGGGAGCCGAAGACGGGGGTAGACATCTCTGCGCAAAACCAATCTCGCTTGTATAAGGATAAATCAAGAGTCGGATTCTAAAAATACAGCAATGATGAGGACGAAACCAAGATTCTTTGGACCGTGGGCTGCAGTCTAACACTTGCCGTGATCGCACGCGGACAGTTATTGAAAATTTCAGACGGCGTCTTTTAGGGAGCCGCAAATGTGCTAGCGTGCATCGGCGAAAATGTCCGGCTGGGGTTGGGGAGGTGGTCCTCCTTACGCGCCTTCACCCCCTCCGATTCTGAGCCCTCGCAGGGCGCCCAGTCCGAGGGGTCCCACACCTTTCATTCCCTGCCCGAGACCACAGTGGCCTCAGGGTGTCCTCCCACGAGCGGGCTACTCCAGTCCAACCCCTCACTATCCTCCTTTCTGTCCGTCTCCGATAACACGTTACGCTCCTTCTCCGGTGCCCAGAGCTTTCTATTCCCCGTCGCCTATTTTATGCCCATCGCCCGAATATTACTATTCATCATACGAAGGAGTGTACCATCCCGTTGATCCCGCTGCAGCCTCTTTCACGGGAGTGCCTTTAGAACCGCCGCCTCCTTTAGATGACACTCGAGCAACCGCAGAAATCATTGCCGCCCAAAGCCAGGATTATGTAGACGAGAAATTAGCCGAATACCAGGCGACCATTTACTTACTGCAAGGTAAGTAAAGAATGCAGAGGAAAAATGGCAATTAAACTAATATTTAACTAACCATGAATAATGTCTTAGAACACCGTGTCCTTAAAAACGATAGGGAAAAAGACATATTTCGAATTGAAAAAGGCAAGTACGAAATAATCATTCATCCTAAAAGGGACTTTCAAAGAAAAAATCAGGAAATTAAGGAGAATCAAAGTTTTTAATCCCCTTGTTTAAATGCCAACAAAATCAATACAAGGCTTGGCAACAAGACGAAAATTATCCCCCCCAAATTTATCCCCCAAAATTATCCCCCGTTAGAATAGGGGAACAGGGATAATAAAAAGGCACGTGCAACATGCACGGGAATCATTTACGTATTAAATGAGAAACTGGCAGAATAAACGGAATTTATAAAATTTCTCGACATTTTAATCTGAATTTAATCTCCCCTCTGATGCACTATGTAAATAACGGGATTATGATGTTTGGTCAATAGTTTTTTCATACAGTGAACGTTTCTGCGTTGTCTATTAATCTGACTGGCTTGGAACCTTCGAAACCTTTCATTCCTTTTGTCACATTGAGGTTGAGGTTGTGCAAATGTAAACCAAAAACCGATGTGAGCCGGCGCGGTAAAATTGACTTCCAACTTTTGAGGTTTGAAATTGATCCTTTGAATTCGGAGTCACAAGGTGCAGGCGTCTCAAACCCATTTTTGTGGCTAGAAAATTCTGAAAAAAAAAAGCCCGAATGCGGTGAAGCACGAATTTATTCTGCAGTTTCGATTGCAGCAAATCAGATTACCAAGACGTGAACGTACCGGGGAGGCTTCTCGCTCCTTTTGTTACTGCAGGTTATTTACTTCAATGGACATTACGCACTTCCAGTGGAATCCTTATTTCAATGCTAAATACTCGGATCCGCATTCTGCGACACTATTTGGTTCTCCGGCGCCGTCTGCGTTCCCTGAGAACGGCTCCTGCGACGAAGAAAGCGAAAGTCGAACGGGAGAGAAACAAGGGCTGTTACGCATGCTCTGTGGGAATCGGAAACGTTACGTGCCTCCATAAAACTAATATTTATTATATGCGAAAAAAAAACGAAAAAGCAAAGTTGGGACAGAGCAACGGCGATCATATCTCGCTCAGTCGTCGGTTCCACTTAGTTTGCATTTACCTAATGCGAGGCTCCGATTGGTTGGTTGACGAACTCGGCGGTGGATGTGCCATGCTCCTTTTTCTCCGTTGCATAAGCTAAACGCGAGTGGAGCGCACGTTGGCCGCCAATGACGTAATGACCAACTTACTAATAATAGCGATGACGTTATTTATTCTTTTTTTTCTGACTTTGCGATTGTTCCTCCATTCGTACGTAATTATTCATGGGCGATGCGTTTCTTTTGTCGAAGAAACGAGTTTCAAATGGGAGTTTCTCGCGGCTTTCGTCAAACGGCAGTTCACGCTTTTTTCTTCTCACCGATTGCTACCCGCAACATAAAATTTATGTAAATCTCCATTTTTATGATCGTTAACAATGGTGAGTCGTTTCATCGGAAGCAGCGCTGTTCCTTTAATTATTATAAATCGGCTCGGTTTTGAGATTAATGTTTGCCACCCCTAGCCGCGGGCAGCTGTCTTCTGCTTCAGTCTTAGAGTCTATTTTTGGGTTCTTATCCCTTGCCGCACATCTTCGACATTAGCTCCTCATTTACCGGGGCGTGGCGATGGTAACTTAATGAAGCGCCTCGTTTTCGTCCTTGCTCGGGAGGCAGATTTCGAGCGATTTGCGTTAAGACCACAAGATGGGATTGCCGTTTAACGACGGATTTAATTTATGGGACATGTTTGGAATTAATGAAGTCAGGTTCGTCTTCGTGCACTTATTTCCTCGGGACAACCTGCCACGCGGAGATTGATAGTGCGGCAGAGCCGAAAACGTATTTAATTGAAATGTCTTCGACGGTTGGTGTCGTCTGACGGAGATCTTTGGCCACTTCGTGGTATTCCTGCATAAGCAGCTTTTGTTACTTCGCTAGTTTGGTTCAGTTTAAATCTTGTAGTCGGTGCGAAAGTCCCCATCCGGAGCATCAAGAGTGAGTGGTGGCGCATGGTATGCACGGGGATAGGACAAGGACAACGGTAGATTCACGGGATTTTTCTGTCAGGGAAAATGCAGCTTCTGCCTCATACGGCTTTGACGCTGAATCTTCCAAGGCCTGTTACGATCGATCCTGAACCTTTTCCTCGTTAACCAAAAAAGCGCTGTTTTCTCGCACAGGTCGCACACAAACGCGGACTTGTCTCCCCGTATTCCATAGTGAATTTCAATCTATGGTCGCAAGCTATGGCGATTCCCTTCTCCCATCTAATCTTTTATTTCATGTGCATTTTTCATGGGTCATTCGCTTCGAAGAGAGGGATCCTCTGTCCCTAACCTAACCGAAATCACACCCAAACGTTAAACCATCCCATTAAATGGTGGATTCGGTTTCCCCTTTCATAAAATGTTTTTTCATGGTTGAAAAAGCATCGAAATTTTTATTTAGTACGTTTGTGTGATGAGCAAATCAAAGTTCTCTATTTCAACCCCTTCTTATAGGATTCGTTGACAAATGGATGTTATGACTTCCTCCCGCCTCCCACTTCAGAATTAGTGGGGCACTTTCGGGGATGAACGCGCAGAAAATTCACCACGACACCCCACCATTAAGACTTCGAATTTATCCGGAATAGCTGCTAATCAATAGAAAAACCATTTCGTGAATGTTTGACAAGATTATTTAATTTGCTTGCCTTAATAATTTATGTTACCACAGGAGAAGGCCTTGAGTTAATTCCCCAATTGATGCATCCGAGTGCGTGATCGAGCTGTAGAATCGTGGAATGGAAAAAGATCCAGGGATTAAAAAATGTAATAAAAATAAATGAAAATCATAAAAAATGTGGAACGTGTCTTTGGTCGTAACCGAAAAGTTTTTAAATCTCTATTTCATAGAAATAAAACGCATTTTTACTTGGGGTGTCCTCTGCAGACCAAATTTTGTTACATTAGCGACAGGTTTAATGAAGGAATCAGTCTTAAGTACAGGATCCGTTAATACAGTCTTAAGCACGGTCCGTTAAAGGATCCGCTAAATTGTTAATATAATTTCACTATTCGTATAAAATCAGACTTAATGATAATAAATAAGGTTTAATTTACTTTTAAATTCAGCACTAAAAACAAGTTTTTAAGTTAAACTATAAAAGCTGGTAAATTAAATATTATATAATAATAATATATCAAATTGTACAATCTGAAAAAGTATTGTTGGCCAGACACGATATATTATTGTTTATCTCATAATATGTGATATATTTTTATCAGTTTATAAATGAAAATGTCATTGTTGAAAAAAAACCTGTGATCCGCCCTCAATAATATCGTTCATCATATCAAAACATCACTGAATCAACTGTTCATATTCGTTGTACTTTGGGCTCTACATTCATCATTTTGATGCGTTGCCCAACGTGTAACTGGTTGTTTTACAACAACCATTCCTGGTAAAATGTATTGTATTGTACTATATATACAAGTCAATCCAAAATAAGAAGAATGACAAGCATCAAATTTTTATGATACCATTTATCACTCTTTTCATAAAATGAATGTGTGCATTTCTGTTGTCTTCGGAAGTACTGCACTGAACCGATGTTTAATTGAATATAATAATTTTTTTTTAATGACAAAGCTGACCTCAAAAATACGTAGATGTGTTTGGAGAACTTTAATTTCATTCTTCTAATATTCATAATATATATGAAATGAAGTTTTCTTCCATGTTAATAAAATAAAATATGGAAGATTGCATCACTTCGTAAAGAATAAGTTGTGAACTTCCTAAAATCCGTTTAAAGCAAGAGCTAACAAAAAATAGTCACAGCCTTTTTGAAATCCGAAGCGGTGATTCCCTCGGGAAACGACTTTTAAAAAAGCGGATATTTTACCCTTGAATCGGGATCGGTTTTGTGAGAACGGGGTGTGTGAGGGGTATCGATCCAAGATCAGAGCGCATTCCTGGAATCACCCGAATGGTGGATACGCAATCAGTCTTATTAGACACGTGTTTATGTTAACTTTGTACAAAATACAATTCGTATTTTTAAAACAATTTCTTTCTTTTTTTTTTTAATGGAAGTGAATTTTCAAGTGCATTAAATATTAGTTACCCGCTTTTGTCGTAAACTTATTTTTGCGCAGGAGGTTTGCTAATTTTCTTATCCGTTAAAGATTTAAGATGTACCGGCTTCCTTCAAGCCTTACATTACATTACGTTTGGTCATATATCTTATTGGTTTTGAGTAATTTTCTTTCAAATCATTGTACACTTTTAAATGAAATTATTCAAGCAATAACACATTTGCTTTTAATCTCAATTTCTTGTTGAATCAAACTACAAAAAGGGGGTTCGTTAAACGAGTCATCCGCTGTTCTAATAATAGATATTTAGCACAACAAAACTTCTAAATCTGGAAGTTAATTATTGTAAAATAAAAATATGCAATTACATTCTGATTAAAGTATTTGTTTCTTTACTCTTTGAAAATTTTTACTTATGAAAATGTTATGGTAGACGTGAGAATGATGAATTAACTATATTTATTTGTGATAGAACCCTAACTTTGTATTAACATATTCAAGACAAAAGATATCCAAATTTTTATCCACCTAACCTGGCTATATTGCAAATGACATCTAGGATCTTTATTTGTTATAAAAAAGGCTTGTTCGGAATCGTGACAGGAAATTATTAGATTGTTTGCATATTTTCGGAAGTGGGTTTAAAAATGAAGCATCAGAAAAATTTTCTTTTTTTGAAGTTAATCTGAAATGAAAATATGTTCCATATAACTTTCTATAATGCTAAAGATTCACTTAAACTTCACTCCCTTAACGTCTTATATTAATATCTTAAACGGAAGTAAAATAAATTAAAATTTATTTTGTATATGTTTAAAAATGATTCCGTATGTAAGTCTTTTATGTATATTTATAACTAATGCAGTCGTATGTTCTACACTAAATAATCTCATATTCATCATGATTATAAAAAGTTAAAATTAAAAGATCTCTTTTTACTTAAATTCTAATTTAAGGACAGTTTATTATTAGGAATTTCAGAATAATGTTTAAAAACTGAATTCATGAATATGATAATAAAAGCTGAGGAAATAAGTTTTATATATATTCCAAAGACATAGGTATAAAAGGAAACCAATAAGCAAAACAATAAGTTTGTTGTAAAACAACCAATAAGCATTGCGAAACTCAATGAAGCAACATCAAGAATTACTGTTAGTATGAATGACAAATAAATTGTTTTTATAAAGTTCCAGAGTTGAAAAAAATTAAATTTTATTTAATTCTGCTGGAACCTTTAAAAGTTATTAAAGATAAAAAAAATATCGTTTTAAATTATTCCAATTAAAGTATCTTATATTGTTTATTACATCCCTTATATTATATGTATGATTTATTTCCAAATATTGCCTTATTTCACTAATAGATTTTAAATAATTATATGATCCTTAATCCAATTAACCAAGTAAGAAAACGAAGGAATTTCGATACTTTTTACAAGAATAAAAATTTTAAAACAACTAGTATTAATTTTTCCGAAAATATATTTTATTCTTCATTAATGAAATTTATGCATCTTGAATTTATTTTCAAATTGAAAATGATGTTATATGTTTTCCAACGCATTACAAAATATCCCTGAATAAGACTTATGGAATTCACAATAGATATATTCCATCTTACATCGTATCCCTTTTATTCGTTACCTGATTAAGTTATTTGATCAGCCAAAACATGAAAAAAACTTTTCATTTTAATATCATACCCAAAACTGCAATTTTGAAATCTATATAATTAATATTATGTCTAAAATATCTCAGGTGTACCGACTTTGCCAACATTATCAGAATGTTTCCCACGTTTTTAATTATAATCTTATGGTATGGTTTGCTACTATTTATCGCTTACTCTTAGTTTAAAATAGAATCAGTTTTCCGTTATTGGTTTTACACAGTATGATTCTTATATTTTGAATTTTTATTAGATAAAATTTAATTCCAATTTTTGTTGAATGATATTGAGTTATTATATCCTTGGGACGTTTTTAATCTTAGTTGTTATTGTGACATAATACTTTGTTCACTATACATATGATATTATATCAAGATTTAGGGTTGTATGAATGACATAAAATCAATATAACTTTAATCAAAAATGACTCCGCCCTTTAATATGAACCCAAGTTTCTTATGAACAAAAGCTTAAATTTAATTTATCGGACGAAATGTGTTTTATATTTTTAAAAATATTCAATATTTACGTTTCATTCCTTATAATAAATTAATACATTCTTGTTAATTCTTTTTTGTCAAATATGAATCTAATTTATAAGCCCTAATATTTTGGATTAATATTAATAACTCTTTTTATAATAAACATTCATGTTTTTGTCCGCGTTTAAATTTCTATTTAATGGCAGTTAGATTGTTATATTTTCGGAATGGGTGGCGGATTTTAATTTTCGCTTAATCCAAAAATATTTCTCACGTAAAATTTTGCCAGATGCTAAAAATACAATTATGAAAAGTTAGGGAACCGAATGTTTGAACTTGATTCTGGAAAGGTCGTTTGCGCTGTTGATGTACTAAAAATAAATTCTGTAAAATTTTCGAATGTTATAAAGAGAGGCTTCCGTGGGCTGTCGTCACGGAAGAATAGAATTACCCGTGGATTGCAAATTTTCACCATCCCCCCCGGATTGCGGAAAAGTAATAAACGTTCTGTCTCATTAAAACGAAGTTGAAATAACGTTTAGGTAATTCGCTTTTAGTTCGTACATACACACATATATATATTTTACATGTAACTTTTGCTAGATAACAGTGGTAATTGACAAATTATCTTCCTTTCAAAACATGGAATTTCAATATAGATAAATGGCCTGTTATCTGCTCCATACTTCAATATTGCCTTGTAAGTCTCGCCATCCGAATTTTTCACATTCTTCATGTTTTCTTCACATGTTAGAGAAACACATTATTATAATATTAATCACTGTGATGATGGAATGGAAATAATATTGGAAAGTTATTGCATGTTTTCTTGTCTGATATCACATCCGTTGAAAATTTTCCGAAATACCAGTTCGTGTACGAACCGTTTACGAAGATGAAACATGCACGGATTGTGATGGTTCCTTTCGTGATGGTGGCTGCAAATGTCGATTTGTCACTTCACTACATCCAATTTCATTTCCATATTTTCTTAATATATTTGATCGACGTTAACATCATAGGAAAATAGAGTTCTCTTAATAATGAATGCGATATATGATCTCTGTCTTCGTAATATATTTTGATTTTTCCTTAAAAAAAATAAAAAATTATATTCACTTTGCTTATCATTGGCCTGAACAATAAAAAAAAATAAATTTCCAAAAGCCAGAAAAAAAAACTTCGGTTTGTATAATTTCAGCACCCGAGCCATAGCCGTTGAAAGATCTTTCTGTAAAAAAATTAAAATATATATTGTATACATTATTTTTTAGCAATACAAAACTGCAATTAAGAGCTTGTTTTGAAATATTCACTTTGAAATTCTAAGGAGAATTTTGACCGATCTCATCATTATTAATGTTAAAAAAAACATATATATATATATAGATGTTATTTGTACGTTCTTTTTTATATGTAATGTTGTTTAAAAGAAGTTTCTTTTAAGGAAAATATTTTTGTTTAGGTTATTGGATTTGAGAAAAAATTATTTTAGCTTTCAGAAATGTAACCCAAATATTTTGGATTAGCTTATTCACGGAAAAATATTTAAATTTTTGGGCTTTTAGTTTTGATGTGATCTGAACGGAAACATTATAGTGTAAAAGATACATTCAATTGTTCTTCATGGTCTGCGTATTAGATGTGAAAATTTTTGCTTCTATATAATACCATAAAAAGCTTTTGAAGTGTTTTCTATTTTCACTGAGTCATCATTTGTAGTATGAATTATGTATCATTGTTTAAAATTATAGTGAATGATATATACTGAGAGTGTGAAACGAGAAGTGGCGAAATCATTTACCTTAAGGAGGAAATTGGAGCATGACTGGCAATGAACTGCTTGATTGCGTTTGATGGTACCTGTATGTCTTTTGTGATTTGTAGGAGTGGACGCATACGAAGCTTATGACTCTTTTCAGAAGCAATTTGCTAATAAATAAGTAGTGATCGATAGGTGCAAACCTTCGGAATTATACTAAGGGAAGGCTAATTCCGTCCAGGCAAAAGCGGCGACCTATTTCCCTCATTTCCTGTCGCGTGACGGTTTGAAACGGGAAAAATTTTTCCTCGCCTTCGAATGGTCAGAGAGGCTCTCCACTTGAAAAAATTTGCAAAGGGTTCATTTCTTAAGCTGTCCGCGAATGAACCTTTAAACTGGCGAGAGATTCCGCAAAAGCTTTGATCGTGATTTACTGTTCCCACTTTTCCGCATGCGGATGATGCATTGTCTCACGCCCATATACTTCCAGGCAGGCTTAATTTATAATTCATCAATTTTGCAAGCGAAGCTTTTTTGCAGCAGAAATACGCCCAGTATTATTTAGCCTTATAATGATATACATTGGAGCTCGGGCGTCGATTTTCGCAAAAAATACACTACATTCGTTCTTTATAACAGTTTTAAAGGTTCCGGTGACAGACATTACTTTTAGAGCATTATTTTGCCGTAGTCGCAGACCATTTTAACGATCATACTCCTTATCTCTAACGTGAAGAAGACTAGGAAAAACCCGCTATCAATCAACGGTCAATCGTTTTTCTGACGTTGCCAGTGCATCGAGTGCCAGAGCGGAAAAAAAGAAATTCTGTTATTCACGACAGCAAATATTTGCCTCGTTAATATTCGAGGCCATAAGTCTTATCTGTCATTTTTACAAACTTTCCCGATCGCTTATGCAACTTAAGTTCTTCGTTATCCGAGCAGAAATTAATAATTTTTGACATGTACGCATTGCGAGAATTGCAAGATATATATAAAATATTTTTACGTTAATCCTCTTTTTGGATTCTGTACTACGGTTCGATTTTATTCTGTGTGGTATGCGCAGAGGGTCGAACTTGGTTCGACCGTGATACTTTTTATCTTCCGAAATGTTTATAGAGCATAAATGTCGATTGTTCGTTTAGAAATAGTGCATTGATGATGATCCATGTCGAGGAAAATCGATCGGCTGTTGGGGAATAGTCTGGAATATTCTAATTTCCATATTCGATCTGAAGAGTTGTAACCGTAAAATGTGACAGGAACGAAAGAATCGCGGCTTAAATGACTCAACGGGGATAAAAGGGCGAGGATAAGAACAGTAGTCACGTTAATTTTAAAAGATAATGCGGAGGAACCCAACATTTCATGCTGCCTTTCAAAAAATAAAATTCGTATAATTTAATGTGTAATTCAGCACATAACCAGCTATTATATAATTGCACTTGGTTTCCGTGCCTGATAACACACATAAAAGCGCAACTCTCATTTCGATACTCTGCATATTTTTATTAATTTGAGACTTTCTCCAGATCGGCGAAAGCGAAATTTCGAATAAGTCAGACGACATTTTTCCCCGTTTGCGGCTCTCAGCCAGGGAGGAAACGGGGAAAATGGATGCGAGAGCCAATGCCGCGCCAATATGATGTCGAGCAAATGTTTCGGCAACCGGGCGACCTTGTGATGACGTCATTATTTCCAACATGGTGGCTCGCTCGATTATGGCAACTGCAAATTTAGAGTCGAACTCACGGATCCCGTTTTGTTGTTATGAATTAGTTTGGTGCCGGTTTCATCTTCAGCTCGGACATTTATTTTTTTTAATCAAGATTTCTTGCGGTTTCATACGTGAGTGTTGATTCGTCATGACGATGAAATGGAGAGAAAAAAGTATTTTCTACGAGTGGAGCTAAAGTAATGTGATTAACCCGAAAAATTTACTGTACCGGAAACGAAGTCGGTTTTACGGTTTTTGGTGCTTACCGGATACGGAAAGCTTTCACATCCCTCGTTCGGGAGCATTTTGTGATTTGTCGGCAGATCCAAATTCTTATTTGTGTTGTCTTGTGCAGTTTGTCACCGCGACTTGAAGACCCTTCAAAGTTTGTTTTCCGGATCTACTCCTCTCAGCCCACTTTTATTGACCCGTAAACTGTATGATTGCCATCTGCTTCTATTTCCTGGATCAATAACCTTAAATCCCAAAAGCGCTGTTACAAAAGTGTTTGTACTTCCACCATGTGGTGCCTGGTAAAAGATACATCCATGACTTTGCCCGCATGCAAAAACTAAAGATGTTTCTTATATGTGAAATTGCTTTCTGCCCATTGATAGGGATATGACAGTTCTCGGAAACTGTTTTAAGAGAAGATACTCTCTTCTTTTTCAAGATAAATTATCCAGACAATGATTTTTAAAAGTAATAATACTTTTTACTGGGAACTTTATCTATCTACGAATAATAATTAGTTTTAAAGGATTAAATTTTCATATTTCTCCGAGGCTTAAATATTCATATTTCTTGGCTCATTTTATTATTTTCTTACGGTAGTTCATATTCTCGAGGCATACCCGAAGCCTTGTTTTATAATTTAGAAATATAAAACGAATCAAGTTTTTCGAAATATTATCCTACGTTGTGCAAAACAACTGAAATTTTGAAATTTGTTAACTTAAATGAAGTTGCAAGGCGTTACCCGAATTCGATTAAAGAAAATTTATGAACATCCTGTTGTTGGTGTTTTTGGATTCTTCTATTTTGCCTTTTACATTTTATCCAATCGCATTAACAAATTTGAAACCAGAGAATATTGAATGAAAGGAAATTCGTTTATAGTTTGCTTTTTTCCCTTCACCTTAAAAGCAATTGAAAACCGTAGATTCGTAACATTGCGCATGTGACATATCCAAAATACCCTTATGTCAATGCTTCTTTTTTTCCCCCTTTTTGTAGGAAATATACCGAAGACAACGTGTCTTATGTTATTCTTTCTCTTCCATAACATTATAAGTGGTTTAGGTATTTTAAACACTTGTAGACAATCATCTTGTTTTCCTTGACACCAAAATTATCTTCCTGTTCGTATTTTGAAATCTTTGTCGCTCAATTTATTCTGCTTTCCGTAAATTTGAAGTTTCTGAAGAAATATATAAAGAAAATTCAATTGACTTATTTGAATAATTATTAACCAGGGTTTTCAGTAATCGTTATAATCGACTTTACATATGACATTCTACTATTTCGCTTTTATTTTTTTCAACAATTAATTTTGTATCTTAAATTTTATCAAGCCTTTTCTGTCTTGTCTTTTCTAATCTTAATTGTTATTCCAATTATCTTTCAATTGATTTCCCTTTAAGTCGGGTCTTGATCATTTTCAGTATTGCCTGCAAATAATTATTTACCATTCTAAACTTAGAATTCGAAAGACTATTTTAAATTGGATTTTTTAGTGCATTTCATTAAATTCCATTCCTTTAATCATTCGTTTTACCGATTAACTGATTATTAGGTAAGTATGGTAATGATCGAATAATGAGTATGGAATCATCTGGAGGGAATAAGGATAGTGGAGGCGATGGTGCGGTCGAAGAAGATGGAAAATATTCAAAAAGAAGCTCTTTCTCAGAGAGATTTTCCAGTAGAGATTCGCCGTTTAAGGAGGAAGGAAAGGCATCCAAGAATTTGAAGAACAGAATATCTTTTTTCGAAAAGGTTTGGTCGGGGAAGAAGAACAATTCAGAAGAAGATCGTGGTTCCCCTTCACCAAGGTTAGAAAAGTTTTCATTTATTTTCCTTCAGTCGAGCGAATATTATTAGTAGGAATTATTATTATTTATAATAATAATAAATAGTAATAATTATTATTATAATTATATTTATAATTAAATATTTATATAGTCTCATCTGAAGTACTATTTTTCGTGACATAGTCCATAAAGTATTTACCCTACGTAAAATAAAATTATGTAACATATTTTCATTGTCAGTGATTGAAAATTTCAAATAAATTAAGAATAACATTTATGTTAGTAATATATGTAGTAAATTTATTGGTAAAAAAGAGCACGATTCTGATTGGATGAAAGGCATTCTCATTCGCATTAAATCTGCAAAAATTCTACCAGCAAGATGGCTTTTTTTAAGGAGGGTGGATAATGAAGTTAAAACTTTATAACCCAATCATATACATCCTTTCAAACATTAAAATTTTATTATTCTGCATGGTATTTAAAAAGCAGTTTTACCATAAGAAATCTGCATTTTATTCAGAAATTTAAGCTTAAAAGGCTTTTTCCTTCTTTGTTTTTTTTTTAAAAAATGACCTCACCAATAGTTTGGTTAATATGGTTAATGACAAAATGATCTCATCAATACTTAGTATGACAGTAAAAAAGATTTTAACTGCCATCCACGTTTGCATTTCATTTTTTAATAGTTAAAGTTGTAAAATATTGATAGATGTTGCAAAAAGGGAATGTTTAAAATTCTGAGAACATTTTTCTTTGCATTTTTTCATTTTATTGAAAAGTGAAACCTTAAAAAATTTCAGTGTAATGAAATTCTAATGCAATTAGCAGCCCGTTGAAGGCTTTCCTATCTTTAAACAATGCACTATTAAAATCAATATAATGTATATGGTAAAGTTCTGTATTGGAGAATTGGAAAAAAGGTTTTTGTTGGATAACTTTGGTTTTATGCTAAGATCCTTTTTCTTAATATTTTGCGATTCGTGCCCAATTGTATGATTTAAAACATTTTATGATAAATCTTTACGAAACTTAAAAAAAACAGGCTTCACATGAAACACCATAATTATTGGGGAATGATTAGAAAGTTGTGCGACGCATGTGCTTAAAGTTAAGTTCCATGAGGTGCTGGCTCTTGAACTAATTTGTATTTTTTTGCCTAAATGGAAATTTACATGTTAAATACCATCTTCGACACGATTTGAATTTTCATTACCTAATATCGAAGAATTAGGCAAAAAATAATAGAAATTGGCTTAAATGCGATCCAAACATCAGCATTTTATTGAGGGATAAATTTTGTATTCCAAAGCTCGTAATTTATATGCCTTTAATAGATTAATGATAGAAAATTAGTAAGCCGCGCAAAAATTAAAACATTGCATTTTTTTAAAAATTTGGGGGGGACAGAATAAATTAAAAGTGACTAGACAATGCTTTTGATTTATTCTCGAAATACTTAATCGTGGATGGAGAAAAAATTAATTTCCCGAATGGCGAACACTCGTTCCGCAAGAGATAGATACGGATACGAGGAATCATACGAGAAAGTTGTCGAGGAGGAGGATCTCAGCAATAAGGAAAAAATTATCCAGATAGATAAAGTTACAGTGAAAAAAAGAGTGGAGGAAATAGGGAAACCACTAAAAGTGAAATTTGTAGAGAGAAGCCCGACAGGAAAGGAGGCAGATTCAAAGGGAAGCCTCTTTGACAGTTTCAGAAGTGAAGGAAGTCCTTCGCCATCTCCGGGGACACCCGGACACATATGGGAAAAATACGGACGAGAACCCGTTAAGAATGGCTCGTTATCGAAATCTTCCAGTGCTACCTCCATGGGGAGGGAATCGGAAGAAAGCCTACGAAGAACTCCTTCAAAGGAGCAGATAGACTGGGATTCTTCCAGCATCGGTTCTGGTACAAGCAGCTCCAAAGGAAGCGAATGGTATCAAGAGTACAGGGCGCAAAGCTTCCAAAATTACAGTTCTAAATTGGAGAGGGTGCTTACCAAACAGGAATACGATTCACATATCGTGGAGATACGTGGTAAGTAGTCTTTTTTCTCTTGGAGATGAAGGTGACAGACAACTGGAGCAAAAACGAGCTTTCTTTCTATTCAGAGTACATAATAATGCTAAAACAATTTAAGTTTATTACTATGCACTAATCATAAAATATCAGTTTAGTCAAATAATAAAAATGTACAAGTTTAGAAGAACTTCCTTGATAAAGGGATATTATGCATACGTAATTAAAAGCAGTGGCAAAGAAAAATTATACATTACAGAAGTAATTTTTACATTTATGTGAGAAAATAATATGTATTAATTTTTCGACTAAATTATTGTTAAAATCAAAAAAGCAAGAACTAATTTTGATGCATCGCTGTGTTGTCAGTTAACAAATTTTCAATCGTAACTAGAACTTGAAAGCACTATTAGGTTATCAGTTAAGAAATAAAGGCTCAAATGAATTAGGAGCTACATTGATGGTGGGCGATGCATAAAAAAGAAACACTTAGAAGAAAAAGCAAAATTTGAGGTTTGACCATCGAAAAGCCCTCTGATAGGATTTTTTCAATGCTCTATGATTGGTTATTCTCGCTGATCTTTAATTGTAAACAATGAATTATTTTACGTGATCACTGTTAGCGTTATATTATCATTAACACTTCATTACATTAAGGCCATTAAATCTTTTTTTGTGGTATAATTAGATAAAAAGAAATTGTTGTAATTTAAGAGTGTTCGTACACAAATATTGATATACCTTTCTGTGAATTGTAAGATTATTTACCTCATGTACTTCTTTACATATTTATTTTGAAAGTTTTCTGTGTGTGTTACCGTTTAGCTTATTGTACAGAGAAGTCCCAGGAGTTTTCATGAGATAAAGTTAGGAAATGTAAACGGTTTACCTTTAACACACTTCTGGCGGTTATTTTTTCAAGAGGGAGAAAAGTGTTAAATTTTAGGAGTGAAAATATAACGAGAAAGGGAAATCTTTCTGAATAACTAATTTCGTATAAAATGGATTTTTTGAATTGCTTGCTTTGAAATGCAAACATTTATGCTTTTAACATGTCAACAAACAAAATTTGATTCACTGAAACTTGTTGAAAAATATAAAAATAAAAAAAAAATGTAAGAAATTTCCGTACAAAAAACTTATCATAGAAAATCCATTCAATAATTCTTCGGGTCCAACACAACATTTGAATTACATTAAATGTGCCATGTGTGGCCCCAAATAACGTAATTTGGCGCATATTTTATTACCGACAAAAGTCATAGATCAGCCTCAATGGGCATTTGTGGCACATCGTTTTATGTGATATTTTTTCGTTTTTCGACAGGAATAAGATTTTAATTGAGATTCGTTCTCTTTTATTGATTAACAATTTGAGTATTTATCTGCAAAATCGGCATTTTTTGGCTTTCTTGCATTAAATGCTAAGTGTTAGATGGATCAAAAGATAGAGGACTTTTTTATGCAAAAATATGCTAAACGATGTTAAAAAATGCGTTTTATTTAAAAGCGAAACTTTAATCAGAGGCGAGGAACGGACAATTCCTTTGTTGGAAAGTGGCTTTCGTAATTGTTTGAGGAAACTGCGTTGCATAAACTTGGCCAACATCCGTTCAGGTTCTGTGCTTCCCATCTAGGACCGTACCTGCCTTGCTTTAACTAATTTCGAGGGAGCAGTGACCTTGATTTTCGCTTTTATTTACGTGGCAGGCACACAGACAATCGTCATGCGTTCGCTTTGTCGGAATTCGTTCTAGGTGCAAACTCACCGAGGCGAGCGTGGTCCTATTGAAGGCGTCTGGCACCAGCATCCTGATGCTACGATAGCATAGAGGCTTCGGTCTGTTTAACGTCTTTTCATTGTCAGTAATCCCAAACTCGCTTTAGGTTTCAACGAAAAAGTTTTCATCTGAAATTTTGGCCTTAATAACCTTAGCACGAACGTGTTCCATTGGCGGCGATGTTATGAGGGAATCTTTCATTCTTCATCCGAAATGTTTAATATTGCCCACGTCGTCAAATTCGTATCTGCATTTGTATTTCTGAGCAGCAAATAAGTCTTTCAAAGGAATTTGCCTTGTTTCTTATTATTTGCATTTTGACATCACGTTATCCAGTCACGAAATATCATCCATTTGTGATATTTTTATTAAGTTTTCTTTTATTTAAGAAAGCATTGTGGATACTTGGAATACGTTAACATTTACAATATAATGACAATTTTAATTTTTTCGGATATTTATATTGGAATTACTGTCGAAGTTGCCAATATAATTATTATTAACACGTTTTATTTACATTTCATTTACATGTTGCATAACGCTCGAGCAGATTATTCGAACGTTCACATTAGCATTGAAAATTTTGTTTCACTACTAAATTATCCTTTACCATCATTATTATTATTATTATTATTATTATTATTACTATTATTATTATTATTTTTATTATTATTATTTTATTTGCTTAAACCAGTAAAAAAATCATGTTTTGCATTTCGTACTTCGTCGTAAGAAATTATATGGTAAAATAATTGAATCGGAAGCTTTTTTTCCCTCTCGAAGCGCACAAAGAAAAATGGTCAAGTTGTGGGACTTTAATATTGATTAAGTTTGACCTAAATTCCCACTTAAAGGTTAAAGTTAATTCTTTTCTTAACTCAAATACATCATGATAAATTCCGTCTATAGACCACATTTTATGCATGAATAGAGCAAAATAATTTTAATTTATTCGTTTTTTTGCACCGACTCGGATTAATGGACAATCTCGCACGGGATCAAACTGTGTTTTAACTAGCAAATAAATTAAAGCGGAAGACAAGTGTATCGGAAGTTGATTGCCAATGGGAAAAAAGAAAAAGCTCCAATTGATTTGTCTTCGCGTTTAAATACAGCGACTGAATTAGAAAAATATAAATAAGGAGAACATAGGAGCCGTTGTTTAAGACCATAGGCCTTTAAATTAAGAATAAGGTGCTTATATATGAGTTTATGACAATTCTTGTGTTTAATTTGTCCTTCGCATTTTTATGGTGACTGCAGCATGCTTTGACGATTAGTTCTCTCTCATCTGATGCAGGCATCATAAAATTGGTTTCACTTAGACGAAGTAGACGAACGAGTCTGACTAAAAGCAGCACAATGAGCTGATATTCTGCTTTGGATTTATAGGAAATTTATTGGGGTTGACAGAAGGAAGTATGTTTTAGCTTTTTCAACAAATCCGTTCTGAGCTTTTAGAACTGATTTTACTGAATTGAACTAGTTTTCTCCTCAGTTTGACATTCAGTTGTTGTTCCTGCTTACCCACTTTGAAACTTTTATGCTCCAGTGAATAAGAGACCATTTTCCCCCAAAATCAACTTCCTTCTTTTTCTGCTGAAAACGATGACGTGATGAGGAAACCCTGCAATTTTTAACGGTAAATCATGCAAAGTTTTACCGTGTCGTTCGCTACCGATGTCTCATACCTCGAAGGGTGTCCTGTTGAAAATCATGTAATGCTTGCATTGGAAAGTCTCCATCAAGGAGCTAAATTTTATCTCAAATAAATAAGCTTACTATTTATCGGGTCATTTAAATGTTATCTTTTTATTATTATTATTATTATTATTATTATTATTATTATTATTATTATTATACTGGTATATTTTATCTATGCAAGGACCGAAATTTTTATTAATTTGTACCACAATTCAACTACCTTTTCTTGTTACATTGTTTGGCATTTTCAGTCTTTCATATTCAACTATATTTATGAATTTGTATTTAAGTCCTTCTATTTTTTGTGCCATGAAAGCTGTCAGATTTTTGAAAAATATATGAAGTGACACTGATTTTTACATATTGTTTAATATAAATATAGTGTTAACATTTCATACTTATTGGATTAAATTCACATTACTAATATATTAACATTTTTGATTAATTCTTACTGAACTTATGATATTCAATTGAAATTATTTTTATAATACATTAGAAAACACATGAAAAAATATATTTAAATAATCATTTTATTATTATATTAAAATGACCACAAGGTATAAATATAAGGTAAAAGAAGTTCTTATTGACTTTCATAATATTGAGAATTGTCCATGAAATTTTTAATTAATTATAATGTTAAAAAATTTATAAATTTTATTAAATCAGGCTTTTTTGGAATAAAAAATTTTGACTTTCAGCAATGTTTTCTTATCTATTATCATATTTACAGCGATTTTACAGCAATATTATCTTTGTGGTTCCTATAACTATGTATAAGTATATTCACAAGTATTTCTTTAATTTCTTTTTATGAAATAATTATCAATGTATAATTTTTGCCGGTATTAATATGTGAATATTAATGTATCAAAAAAAATATTATTTTTAAATCTGAATTAATTTCTATTGAGATTAATTTGAATAAATGGAAGAAACTATATTATATTGCTATACCATATGTTTATTTTGCTGATTTTTGGTATGTGGTGTGAGGGTTCTTAATAAGCGGGCAGTATCTGACAGTTTTTAAAATTCAATATTTTTATATTTTTTTTTGCCTTTCATTAAGATTTTCCTTAATGCTTTCGGCATAAAGCGGAGACTTTCCTTTATGTCATGAACGTGGTTGTACTAAGTTTATTGTAGTCTTAAATTTTTTGAGTACGTATTTGGGCTGTGGTTCAATGTTACTTGATGAATTTAATGAAGATTTATCTTTTCACCCCCTGAATGTCATTGGCATAGATCACCAGATGGCACAGATTTTTGCATTGCATGCCATAAAGCAATTCATCTTTTAATACTTTAATAAAAACTTCTTTTACGAAGTTATTGTCCTGTTGCTCAGAAACCATATAACATATTTAACGTAAATTTTTTTAACTCTATAGAATTTTCTGCAATGCAGTAACGTAAGGTTTGTAAAATGTCAAAAAAAATTTTGATTTAATATCAAATAAACTGAGAAAAAGTATTTTAAAATATTTTACAAAACTCTTAGTCATAACATGGACAAGTTTTGAATTTAAATATGGTTAGATTTGTCAAAGAGAAAAAACATTCAGATTTTTATATCCCCAAGCTCAACAAGAACCCTCAGGTTCTTTTTTGCCGTTTCCCAATTAACATCATAAAGATCATTCACCTCAATTCATTATCGGTTTAAGTGGTGGCAATTAATTTTACAATTTTAAACTTGGACTGTAACCTATATTTTTTTTCTTTGTCTTTCTGATAGTACATTCCTTCAATATAATTTTACTTGGTTTCTACATTATAAATTAACCTTATTTATTATTTAAATGATCTGTTAAAGTAAGCCTAAGGGCCCGACTTGAGTATTAAGTAACTTGAACACTATCGTGAAGTAAATTTCAAAGGTGTCCAATTCATCCAGCATTTATTATGTAAACACTTTTCAAGAGGAATAAAAATGAAATGATACATCCAGTATTAATGAGAACTTAGCTATCCATTCAGATTGAGAAAGAATTTTTAGTCTCGGTTCACCTCACTTTTTGCGTGTATTGTCAATTTTTTTGAACTATTATAAAATCCTCATGTAAGAAAGCGTTTTACGATTTTTATAAGGTTTTATTAAGCATATTTTGGTTTTATTACAAAGACTGGTAGTTTTATTATGGCAAAAAAAGGAAAAAATTGAAGAGAGAAGAAAAATTTTATTTTGAATAAAGCTAGCATCGCATGTTAAGTGCTGTTAAGATAGAATATAAGAAGGCTTTAGAAGGAAACTTCCTTTGTTATTTTAATTCGCATTAGAATGATTAGCATTTAAAACGAATAAAAGTAAAAATAATTTGCAAATATGAAATAATTTTCAATGTATTTGTGGTATGAAGAGGACGTTGTTGGAAACGAAGCAAAGTGATGTGCTAATTACCTCGCGACTTTTATATCAATAATATGAATTTATCTGCTGAAGAACAAGATCAAATTTATAGAATAAATATTTTGATGAATAATCGAAATTACAAACATGAAAAGAAAAAGATTTTTTGCCTTAATCTATATATAAGTTAGTTATTTGGATGCATTGAAAACAGTTCTGGTGTTTTACCAATGCCAGAAGGCAAAATAATTTTTTGAAATTAGCGTCCTGGAATGTTTATGTTTGAACAATATTTAAGGATTTCGTCTGAAAACGACTAAAAGATCTTTTACAAGAAATCAACGTGCCGGTTTAAAACAGTTTTAGCACTTAGAAAAGGCTTACGTCTATTCACACATGGAACCTACCATGCATGGAACTCCATCTTCCAGCTGGATGGAACTCATCGCAAATAAATTAATTTTTTAAGTTTTTATCATGAACCTGTAAGTATGTTTATCCGGTTTTTCATAGCGCAACATATGAAATTTCAAATTGTCAACATATTGAATTTCTATGCTGATATCTTGTAATATCGATATAAAAATCCCAAAATCTGATTCATCGATCTAATTCTAAGTGCCTGAGATTTATAGGCCAAACAAATTACATAGTTCAGTTACAAAATTAAATTGTTAACCGAAAGTGTCAATCTATAAATAAGCTCATTATTCTTTGTGTGGATCTGTAGATCTGGTTTTTTCCCACTAATAAAATTTCATATGATGTAAGCACTTTTTCATTTCGGTGCAGGATATTATTATAGTGAGTGAATCGTCCAGGTTTTTTTCATCTTATGCATTTATATTCAAATTCCATTTAATTTAACACGATGCATTCATTCATTTCAATAAAGAAATTTCCGGCTCAAAATTTGTACAATTTGTATCACCCTTTAACTTTAACACACAAATATCTACAATTAATTTTTTTTGAATGCCCTAACAATTAATTAATTTGGAATAATTTTTTTATTTATTTCCCAAATCATGTAATATCCCGAGCCGTGGAGTAAATTGTCATGATGATAAAAAAATTTATACAATACAAAATTAAAAAAAATACAAATGTAATAGAAGAGGATCTGAGGAATTGGCCCTTGCACTCTAGGTTTGTCGATGACCAAAACTTGAAATAATTAATTTCTTAATAGTTATTACCAGTTATTAACTTTTGTTATTTATCGCATGTCTGCGGGATGAATAAATTTTCATTCTTGACGGGATTTTTCTTTATCCTTAATTTTAACGTTATCAGGCAAATGTTATACATGTTATATAACATGTATATATATTGTTAGACAATGTTACATGTATGTTATATATATACACATGTTATACAAACGATGGGGAGATACAAAGTAAGTTATATCACTTTAAAATTGCATGTATTTTTTGATCTACACATTGCACATATAACAATTATAATATATATACATTTATTAATATTATAAATTGAACAAAGTATAATGTACAATTACTTCCACTAATGTAGATTTGGTGTTGGGCGTTAACAGATTCATATATGAATTCATTATTGGCACCTAAACAATAAATGTTTATTTTTTTATTTTTCATATAGGCAATTGAATTATTTTTTTGTTGCAGATGAGCAAGAACGAGTTCAAAAGAAAACATTTGTGAATTGGATAAACTCATATTTAATGAAGGTGAGAAACTTGATGTATTAGAAGTGGATTTATTAGAACACTTGCGTTTGTTTAGTGCTAGATTTCATTTATTTAAAAGCACACGAAACCTTTATGACATCATAAATTTATGGATTTAAACTAAATTATTATACAGTTAATTTTTTTTTATTTCTTTATTATTCGATTGCACTAAGAAAATTTTTAGAATTAAAACTCTAGTTTATGAACATTAAAAATTGTATAAAATTTTCATTTATTAATTTTGAATGCGGTAAGCAAAATGTAAGGCATCAAAGAATGTTTGAAAAACTGTGTCATTGAGTTCGTTTATTTGATATTCGAACATGGTTACAATAAGGAAAAAAGTACTGGGTATTAAATTTTTAACATTTCAAATTTGATAGAGAACCAAAGAAAATAGTTAATTTTGCAAAATTTAAAAGTCAGTTCAAATTCGTTACAATTTCAACGTCATAGTTATTTTTAGTCTGATTATGCATCAATGTACACTATAAAGGAATGCATACCTGTTACCTAAAATAAATTCGTGAGAAAGTTGTAATCCATTTCATGATTGTGTCTGCTTTTATGTAATTATTGGGAAACTTATGTTGGTGTATTGTACAATAGGCAGGATTTAATCGCAACGAAATATCTGAGAAAAACTTTTAAAGATTTTAAGAAAAATATAAATATTTAAAAATAGTTGATGTTCATAGGGGAAGATACCACTTGTCCTACATCTCATCATAACAATATTAAATAATGTGGATAATATTAGCGTTAGTAATTCATTCATTATGATTTATTTTATTTATGTACAAAAACCGATTTATTTTTTTCAGAGAAACCCCCCTTTGAAAATAAATGATTTAATAGAAGACCTGAAAGATGGAACGAAACTTCTGGCTCTTCTGGAGGTGTTATCCGGAGAGAAGCTTCAGGTTGAAAAAGGAAGAAATCTACGAAGGCCTCATTTTCTTAGTAATGCAAATACTGCCTTACAATTTCTTCTGAATAAAAAGGTTGGCCGTCATTTTACGGGAATAAATAGGAAATAAGAGATCTGTATTGTTCATCAGGATCATTTTTAGTTATTTATTGTTATTCTTTTACACAGTGGAGAATATTTTCAGCACTCGATCTTTTGAAAATTAATAAATTTTTAATTTTATCTCTTTGTAATTATTTGCTATCTCATTCGTGATCTTTTTTAATATATCATACTTCTGCATCTTAATTTAATGCAGTTTTATTTGTAAACTTAACATAAAATCATGAGATGTAGTATTAATTCAAGGTTAATTTTTTCTTAGATCAAATTAGTTAATATAAATGCATCAGATTTGGTAGATGGAAGACCTCCTGTTGTTTTGGGTCTTATTTGGACTATTATACTGTACTTCCAGGTAAGAGTATAAAATGGTTTATACTTAAATTTATCTTGTTCTTCCTCTTTACTTTACAAATTTTAGTTGATATATTTAAAAGAGTGTTCTAAATTTCATTATCTGTATTTATTTTTTAAGCTCAAACCTTGGGAATTATTGGTAGGTTATTATGTTAGTGCTTTTTATACCGTTAAATGCATGTGGTATGAATATCATTAATGCATTTTTGTTGCATCATGTACAAAGACGGTTTACCGAGTTTGATGAAGGATATTTGATACGTACACATTCAGATTGGGAATGACATTCAGTATTCTCGATGGTATAAGCAAAATGAATAAGAATAGTTAGGGTCTTGTTAAATTTTAGATTCAAAAAATTTATTCAAAGATTCTTTGGGAAGCTTTTTATTTTAATTAGAGTATTTTATTCGAGGCTCGACGTGGGCCAATATTTTCAACTCTTCGTTAACTCTGCTTGGCCACGATCCATGGGACAGGAGCATTTTGAAGGTTGCACATGCAGGACTTTTGTGAAGTGATTGCTTGTATTTCCGCACAACTGTTGAGAAAACGAAGGCAATGAGCAATAAATAGTCTATTTTTTCTTATTAATATTTGAATTTATAATGAAGGTTTAATAACGTATAGACACAATTCACTGGTTATCTATTTCTTGTATTTATTTTTCAACAATGGCAACTTAGTTTCAAGAACTATTTTCTTAATTTTTAATACTTTTCAAATGCTTTTTAATGTTTTTAATAAAAATGTTTTCTTTCGCCAAGTTTCTAAATTTCTTGGAACCAACAATAAAGATTTATTTGATGAATAACGAGGTACGATATATTAATTCCAGATCGAGGAAAATACACGTGCCTTAGAATCTCTGGGACATAACTTCGGAGGAAGCGCAAGCAGCCTCGAAAGTATAAGCGAAAAAAGGCAAAGATTGTCCACGCCGACGAAATCTAGCAGAATCGGTGCCAGACGTGCGCTATTGCAATGGGTTACAAGTGCTTTGCCAAAGTAAAGCCTTCCTGTTCTTGAACTCTCGCATTCACATTGAAATTTCACATTACTAATAAGACTTTTCTTCTTTCAGAGATTTAAACATAGAGGTGAAAGATTTCGGACCTAGCTGGAGAGACGGTATAGCTTTCCTCGGAGTTATAGACGCTATCAGAAGTGGCCTAATAGACATTGAGGCCTTAAAAAATGTCACCAACAAAGTGCGCTTGGAAACCGCTTTTGATGTAGCTGAATCCGAATTGGGAGTAACTAGATTGCTCGGTAAATATTTCTTCTGATAAAGATTTTCATGTTCTCAACGTGATATCACCATGACAAAGCATGAAACACATTCGAAAAGATTGCAAAAGTCACTAATGCTTGGAATTTACACAGACCTTATATTTATTAATATCTAAATATATGCCGTGATATTTTAGATTTACAACTTGGAATTTGTTCAAACTCGGCTGCATCAATCGGGCAGCCTTACAGAAAAATCTTTGCGTTTAATAAGAGAATTAAGTAACGTTTTGAAAAATATGATTGGATTTATATTATAATCTGGAATTGTCCCGGATTAAAACCGTATTAATGAAACTTTACTCTTACAAGGAAAGTTCGTTGTATTAATTGCAATTACCTATTCAACAGATCCAGAAGATGTAGATGTAGATAGACCCGATGAAAGAAGCATTATGACTTATGTAGCTCAATTTTTACATAAGTATCCCGAACCTAATACAGATGCCAGAGAAAACGTACAAAATGAGTGTATACAATTACTTAAGTGGGTTAATCAAACGACCCAGTATCTTCAGAATTTAATTGAAACCAACAGATTGTCCTCGAAATATATGGTAAATTTTTAATTTTATTCTTAACTATAAATATCTCTCTTTTGTCATGGCAAAAATTGAATATAATCTATATTTTATCATAAGGATTTCATCGCATTCAGAAATGACGCTCGGGAAAAATCCCTAATTTATGAAAAACTGAGAAAACTCGCTGATTCGCAAAGCAGCATCCATGTAGACGCTGAATCATGGAAGGAAATCCAAAGACTTTGGCCGGTGCTTGAGGGTCAGCTGCATAACTGGGAATGGCTCTTAGATTCACAGTTAACCGGGGTGATAGGCGAAATAGCGGAATGGTTGTGCAATGCTGAAAATCTTATTTATTCCGATACTGTGCCCCAGATCATGAATGAGGAGACTGCTGGAATCATAAGCAGAAAACTTGAGCATCATAAACTCTTCTTTTCCGAGCTGCCAAACGTGATCATAAAGTTTGAAACCTTTAAATCGAATCAAGAAGCGGGAACGATGAATGAAAAACATTTAGAAAACATTGAAGAGAGGCTGCGGTCCGTTAATTCCAAAGCGACTCAAAGGAGAATTAAACTCAAGTTCCTTGAGCACAAGGCAAGTATATTTTACTGAAATTTAAAATTTTATCAGGAAAAAGGTGCTAACAAAGTAATGGTTTACTATTTCAGTGTTGTCTGATCGCCTTTTTGCATCTAACTGAAACGAAATTAAAGGGTTGGACCGTGAAATATGGTCGCGAAGAAAAAGTGCAACATTTGCTGGATCAATATAGAAACTTTGTGTCGCGAAACAAGATTTTTCAAGAATTTAACAAAGCTTTTATTGACATGCAACACGTTGTAGAAGAATATAAAAGAGAGGGAAATATTGGTAAAATAATCATAGACATATTAATTTTTAATCATATGATTTAACATTTGAATTTGAATCTTTAATTTTTTAAATTTAATTTTTCAGATGCTCGAGAGACCGCCGGGATAGATCAATTTATGCGCAATACTAGCGAAAAATGGAGGTCTGTATCGATGGAATTGCGATGCGTTCAAAGTATGCTAGAAGAAGTTTTGACTTACTGGAAAAGATGGAATTCATCGTCTGAGGAGTTCCAAGACTGGCTTGAAAAGGCTTATACGATGCTTAAACAACCCGAAGAAGAAAAAATGGAGTTTTTTCAGGTGAATTTAAAAAATTTTATTTTTATGATTCATACTTTGAATTTGTCATGTAATGAATTTTAAAAAATTATAGGATCTCAGCGTTTGGAAGGATAAATACCAGCAACTTAATGACACTGTGAGTTTCTTGGTTGCAACTAGTGAAGATTGCGTGATACAAGAGCTGAAGGAACAATTTGGTCGACTAAATACTCTTTGGGAGAGACTCTTTCCAAATGTGAAGCAGTACATGAGAGCTGGTGACATTCTTCGTCAACGAAAGGACTATGGCTTAGGCATTGAGAAACTGCAAAAGTGGTTGAGATCAACCGAAAATATTTTGTCATCAACTCAGTTGACTTCCTCTGTCAGTATAAAGACCTATGGTGAAGAGTTGCGCAGGCTTCAGTCCGAAGTAGAAGGAGTGGAAGAACTTTTTAAAGAAATAAGCAAAAAATTTCAGTCTCTTATTCCAGATTTGTCGCGGGAGGAAGTTGATTTAATGATGAGTACTTTAAAAAGAGAAAAAGGTTGGTTGTTCAGATATCTTATGCAACAAAATAAATTATTTTATATTAAAATTAATGCATGACTTGTCCTTTTTTTTAGAGGCTCTTGTTCGAGTCAGAGCTCTAATACCAGTACAATTGCATCTTTATCATCAAATTTTGATTCAGCAAGAATCGTTAGAAGCAGGTCAAGTTGAATTGGCTCATTGGTTGGACAGCGCCGAGAAACTTCTTCAAGCTCATAATATTTCTGATGATGTTACCAAATTAAGGGATTCACTGGAAAAACATAAACAATTTTTCAGTAAAACCCTATATTACAGGTTTTTATTAGTTTTTATTTCATTGTAGTTTTCATTGTCATTTTTCTGAATTTTTATGTTTCTTTTTTTTGCTACTTAGATCAATGCTTGACAGTAAAAATAACGTCTATCAAAGTATTATTAAAAACATTGATCAGAGTGGAAGTTCGCTGCCTTTACACATGGAAAATTCCATGAAAGAAATAAATGAACGTTTCATGTTGGTCGTTCAAAGAGCTGGCCAATGGGAACAGGTGCAGTATTTTATACGAATTAAAAGAACAGCTTGATCAAAGGATTTTGGAAGATATTATTAAATTGTTAACTATTTGTTTCAGAAACTAAATGACACAATTCGTTGTTGGGAAAAATATCTTAGGAACGAAAAATCTGTCTCTGATTGGTTAAGACAAGCTGAAGATGTTGCTAGTGAAAAGCACATAGATTCAAAGCAGGCCGTAGAACAGCATAAGAGTTTTTTTAAGAAAATCAATGAGAATGCTATTCGAGATTTTATTATAAGTGCAGAAGATTTGAAAAATTGCCTTCCTACAGAAAACCAAGTATTAATTATTTAATATAAATATCTTATTTTTTTTATAACACATATATCAAATATGAAATATCGCTTTAAGTGAATATATATATGTAAATAATATATAAATAATATATATATTATTTAATTTATTCTTCTCTTACTCTATTTTTTTATGTTAAAGAATAATTTTTATTTTTATTTCGTTTCAGGCTTATATAACCAGGACAGTGGAAAATTTGGAAAGAAGATGGAAGGATATGCTTTCATTTGCTCCTCTTTATTTGATGAGACTTGACTTCAAACTTGATGAAACTTTATTTTATTCTTATCTAACTGAAATGGAAAAAGAACTTAGTGCTGAACAAGCAGCATTAGATAAAAGCGATGATGTATCTCAAGTCACTGCCAGGAGCAAACATTTTTTTCAGGATAAAAATGTTATATCAGGTCAGTATTCATTCTATATGTTTATGAAATATCAAGAACCTTATTTTATTTTTTAATTTTTCGTACTTTAATTTAGAAGTTGACAAATGTCTGGAGAATCTTGGAAAAATATCAACAACATATACGCAGAGAAAACCTAAAGATTTGAGTCTTAAAGAAGCTTATGCAAAAGCTGTTTCCCAATGGGAAAATATGATGACCAAAGCGAGCTACGTTAAGTCTCAATTGGAGCAAGTTCCTGCTCAGTGGACCAAATACAGACAGCAATTCCAGCAATTAGTTGATTGGATGGATGGCGTTGATGAAAGTATCAAAAAAATTTTAAGGCAAATGGAGACAATCGAAGAATTTGAAAAAGAAAGGACTACTTTCGAGGTGACGTTCGCCTCTTTTGAGAATACATATTATTTAATTCAAAAAATGAATTAATTTTTTAATGGAGAACTTTTTTACAGAAAATTTGTCAAGAGGTTGAAAGTAAAAGAGAAGAAATTAAGTGGTTGGTTAAAACTTTGGACGGCCTAATATCGCGACGAAGTGATGAAGAAGCAGAAAAAGAACAAAAACTTTTGGAAGATTTAATTGCCAGATATAAAGCTCTTATTCCAACTATAGAAATGACGGTAACTCAATCGGACTTGTATTCGAAATGCTATACCTACAGAAAAGAAGCCAAGGAAGTGTGCGATTTATTGAAAAAGTATTAATAAATTTCTGCTTTTTATTTTTCATTATCTAATTTATTGTCATAACAAATTAAACAAACAAATTTTTTTAGAGTTGGAGAGACATCGGAATTTACTCCTCATCCAGAGACACTGGGAGCTGTAACACATATGATTTCGCAGCAGGAAGCAGCTTTAACTCAACTGGACGCTCAAAGACCCAATATTATTACCATGTTGCAGCGCGGTAAAGAACTAACAAAAGATCTTCATGCGCCGCCTTTCGTAAGTGAGCAAGTAACAGATCTGGAAAGCTGTTGGAACAAAGCTTATAATACAGCACTAGAAAAATTAAATAAATTAAAAGGTGAAAATTCAGATTGAGAAAATAAAATAATGAATTTTTTTACACAATTTTTAACTAATAATTCTATTCCTCTTATTAATTTATATTATTTCTGTATTTTTCAGCTACGCAGAAAATTTGGAAAAATTATAAAGATCAAAAAAAAGAAATCCTAGAATTGTTGGAAAGAGCTGAACGTGAACTAATGATGGTTAAAGGGAAACCTTCGAGGCCGAAGGATATTTTAAATGAGTTGAAGGATAAACAAGAATTGAGTAGAAGTTTAAGAATTGCTACGGAAGAACTATTAAAGAAATTAAGAGAGCTGTGTGTAGCTTTATCTTCAATGACGGCTCCCGAGAGAAAGCCATTACTTCAAAAGGAGGTGCTTTAATCTTTTTCAAACGTAAATTAATAATCGTAAATATTACTGAAAATATATATAATAATAATGATATTATTTAGGTTACCGAGGTTGAACATCGTCTGCAAACTACTCTAGAAACGGTTCATGACAGGGTTGTATTTTTGGAACAATTAAATGGACGTTGGTCAAAATTCAATTCGGATTTAAGTGAATTGCAAGAGTGGACACGCCAAAAGGCTCCAGAAATGATCTATGCCTCAGAATCCACGGAAGTTGGACCAGAGGAACGACTGACTAGAACTCATATATTGAAATCACAATTGCAGCAAAAGGCTCAGATTTTAGACATTCTTGATGATCAGGCTCGAGAACTAACAGAAGGTGAAGTCAATTAAGTTACCGTGAAATTTTCATAGAAAACTGCTAGAAGTGGCTGCATTTTAAAAAATTTCCGGTCAAATTTCAGAAAATGATGGAAATCCAGAAACCGAACAACTAAGAACTGATATCTTATCTATGAAAGAATCCATTAATTCCATAAAATTATTTGTCGATGCTGCACAAAAAGCTGTGGAAAGCAGCGTAGCGGTCTATGAAAGGCATAAGACTCTTGCCGAAACACTGAAACCTTGGCTGGAAAAAGCTCAGAGCAAATACGGTAGCCTATCCAAGCCAACTACTCTGAAGAATGCTAAGGAACAATTAGAAGAAGCAAAAATATTTCAGAAAGAATGCAGTCAATATTTTCCGCAATTTGAAGGTACTAATGGTCGCCAAATCAAACTAAATTCTTGAATAAAACAGATTGTTGATTAATCTAACTGTTTTATTTCAGAGATTGCATCATTAAAAGGACTTCCGCTGTCGGCAGTGGAAGAGAATGAAATTTTGAAATCCCGATATCAGAATATCTATTCTCATGCCGAGAAAGAGATTCACCGAATTGAGAGTATTATAGACATGTTTGAAGAATTTGATAAATCTATAAAACCACTGGAAATTTGGACCGAAAAAATGAAAAAAGAACTTGTCGATGCTTCTCTGGAATTACAAATTTTGGAGATTGCTAAACTTGAAAAAGAATTGGAGAAAATCAGAGTAAGTATTTGTCTTTGCCATTTCTGCATCCACCTCCATTCGCCAATAATTCAGAAAAGAGTAAGTACAAAATCTTTGCCGATAGAAAAATATATTTAGTTTATTTAGTAATACTAAATAAACAATAATTTAGGTTTCATGAACTTCTCCAATAAACGAATTTTTTTTAAATAGTTTATCAATAACGAGATTTCATCGAAGCAACTGGAATTAGGAAACTTAATAAATGTATCAGATTCTCTCAATCAAGCAATATCCATTGAAGGCTCAGTTTTAGTGAAGAATCGCTTACTAGAATTAAAAAAAGGAATATTCGAATTGGCTGACCTAGGAAGGCAACAAATTCTTAAAATTTCTGATGCTATAGTGGAGAGGTGAGAATATTTACTGATCAAATAATTATTAACAAGTTGTATTGAGATGATAATTATTCTGGATTTGAGTTCAGTGTAGCGCAATTATCTAATGTGTCTTAATTTCAGAAAATAGTAAATGAATACTAATAATTAGATTAAAATAAATAATATTTTATTATTTAACATTAATATTCAGGCGAGAATTCAACGCGAAATTGGAAGACTTTTCTGCATGGATGAAGGGGTTAGAAGACAGAATGAAAACGATGGAAATTATCCCTCTGGCCGATATAGATGTGGTTCTTCAAAACGTCCAAACATTACTCGAAGATCATGGCGAGAAGCAACTCTTATTCGATAATATATATCAACAGATAAAGTTACTTTCCTCAGAAGCGTCTCCAACCTATGCAGAAGAATTAGAGAAGTTGTATACCGAATTGGTCACTAGATACAAGGTAATTTTAGAAATTTTAGATTTTTATTTAATTTTTTATTTATATTATTTAGAATTTATCATCTTGAATGTTGTTTAAAATTAAAATTTTTTTTTAAGGATATAGAAGACAGTTTGAAAGAAAGGAAAGCAACCTTGGAGAAATGGCGGGAATTTTTAAATTTTCATTCGGATATCTTCGAGCACATAAAACATTTGGCATTCAGATCCCAAGAAAACGACTTAAACCCGGAAAAATTATCGGATTTGTCAAAGGAAATAAAAGAAATTGAAAATAAAATTGATGACTGGAAAGAGCTGGCTATTGCCCTAGATTCTTCATGTCAAAGACACATTTTGCACATTAAGGATGATAGTGGTTCACCCGTAAATTCGGTTCAGTTACTTGAAAAATTGAAAAATCAATTAGAAAATTTGAAAGAGAAGCTAAAAGATCAAAATGAAAAAATTCAAAGTATACAGTCTTATTTGAATAATTTTGAGCAGTTAAGGCTTATACTTTCGGAGAAACTAGAGAAAATAGAAGAGGAAAATAGAAATCTTCTTTACGAAGTATCAAATTGTAACAAACTTGATTTTGGCATCGAATATATTTCAAAACTAAAAGAAAAGCTTGATGATTGTTTAACTATGAAAGAAAATCTGCGCAAAATAGGTTTATCTTTAATAAGAGAAGACCAGTCGAAAGTAGAAAATATACAAAATGCATTAACGTGTCTTGAATCACAGTGTGATAGGACAAATGAAACTCTGAACCAGGAAATGAAATGGTTTTCGGATATGTTCTCAGCATGGGAAGATATGCTGGAATGTAATCGAAAACTAAACGATGGTTTAATTGAAATAAAAAATATATCAGAAGAAACAGAAAAATCACAAATGCTGGATTCTGCTGCAGCCAATATGGATTTGGCAAACAATAAAAAATGTTTTGACATTATTAGAAAATTGAAAGGTAATGTGACTGCAGTTTCCAGCAAAGCAAATTTCATCTTAAAACATTCTGAAGATTTGAAAAATTTCGATGGAAAAGAAGTCACTGAACTGATGGCAGACTCGCAGAAGACATGGAAATCGATGCACGACGACATTGCTGGTAAAATTCAGAATTTAGAAGCGCAGATTATACTTTGGGACCAGATAGAAGGAGGGAAAAATGAAATTTTGGCGTGGTTGAAGGAAACAAAAGAAAACATGACGATTTTACCCACAGGACCTGAAGCTCAAATGAAATTGTCTAAATACAAAGAAGACTTGCCCATTTATTTGCACACTAAAGAACAAATAGAAGAGAAGATCAATCAATTGATTAACCTAAATAACGATAAAAAGCCTGAAAATTTAAAATCACTGATCCGACTTTTAGACGAGGAATTTCAAAAGTTGAAATTGTCAGCCGGTTACTTGGAAGAAGTGGCGTCCAAATTTGGGGAAAAGGAGCAAATTGTGAAGAAAGAAATAAAAAATGCAGGAGAAATTCTGTCCAAGATTCGTGAGCAAGTTGTTTCATGTGATGATTTGACGGGAGACAATGACAAGATTTTGCAAAGACTTAACAAAGTACAGAATTATCAAAAAGATTTAAATGGATTTAGTGACGCACTTGAAAAAATAAAAGAGGCTTTAGAAGCCCTTAAAAGAGATTATCCGTCTTCTAGCGATTCTGCTTTAACAAAGGAGCTTTTATGCCTTGAAAAGCGATATGACAGTGTTCTAACTTATGCCAACAAGATTGAAAGCAATCTTTTAACTTTCCTCAAAAGATATTACAACGAAAAATTTGGCTTCTTTCAGAGGACAATAACAGGACTGAATGAGAAATTGCGATGGTGCTTACCGGAGCCAAATAGTGATCTGTATAATCTTCAGATGAAATTATCATCTCTAAATGATATTAAATCCGGCATAAAGGATTGCCAAAATAAAGAAAATGAACTAGATGAAGATCTCCATCTTTTGCAGAAAGTAAAAGGTGGTGAAACAGTCGCGGAATTGTCATGCCAGAAAGAGAAAATCATAAATGATCTCCAAACACTTAAGATAAATTGCGATGACATTGGAGAGAGATTGGAAGCAAATGTATCACTCTGGAAAAAATATGAAAATGCTTCAGAAGCGATTTCAGCTTGGATGAAAGATAAGGAAGCAAAAATTCGTTCAGAAACTTACAACCAACTGGATTTGATGAATATTGCCACGAAGATTGAAGAAAGCAAAGCTTTTGAGAAAGAACTTGTTTCGCATGAAATTGATATTGTCGAATTGTTGACGCTTAGTGAAGGTATCATGAAAGAAAATACAGAATCTAGAGCTGCTCAACATGCTCAGCAGTTACAAACTCGTCATTTGGCAGCAATTAAATTTATAGCGTTATTTATAGAAAGATTACAGAACTTGCAGAAAAGCAACGATTCTTATACTGTTTCAGTCAAAAATGTAAAAAAATGGTTAGTTGAATCGGAAAAGAAACTGATGGAAATTGAGGATACTCTAAATAGAAGTCCAAGGAGTTTAAATGTTTTTCAGAAGCAAATACAAGAGTTGAAGGAATTCGAAAAAGATAGGGAAAAGGGGCAGAGTCTTTTGAATGTGGCTGTGGAAAAGGGTGAAGCATTATTTGCTTCTATTTTACCCGATAATAGAGAAACCATAAGAAGCGAATTGAGAGCCTTGAGAAATTCTTCAGAAGGGTTACTTGACAGGGCAAATTCGGTAAACAAAAGAATTGAAGCGGTCTTAATGCAAAGATCATCCTTTGATGACAGTTATTCCCAAATGGAGAGATGGTTACAGGAGGCTAAATCTAAATTGGGTTCACATTATCAACTGAAACCAACTCTTCAGGAAAAAAAATCAGCTTTACACGGCTATAAAGTTTTGCAACAGGAGATTCTGTCTCATAAGAACATTTTAAGTCACCTGCAGGAAAAAATTAGTTCTTTATCTGATGAAGAATCCGGTTTTAAACTGGAAAAAATGCTTGCAGATTACGAAAAACTGTTGTCAATGGTAGATGATCGCATAAAACTTCAAGAACAACATATTATGGATCATGAAAAATTTCTGCAAACACTCGAAAAGCTGCATGATTGGCTGGAGACTCTAAAAGCTGAGGCGAGTCCCATTCTTTGTTCGATCAGTGCAGAAAAAGAAATGGCGGCTACACAGTTGGAAACGCTTGAAAACTTATTGCGCCACAAATCGGAAGGAGATGAATTGATGAAGCAGTGTGAGGAAAATTTAATGAAAGCCATCGAGGGTACCGAAGTTCTCGGAAAACCGACATTAAAGAAAGAATTTGAAAATGAAAGCAAGTCTTGGTTGGCATTTCTGAAGGATTGCTGCGACATGCAGGACCGGCTTAATTTATTTTGCAACAAATTTAGCGAACTTGAGGATAAGGTTGAAGAAATAAATAATTGGATCAAGAACCAGGAGCTGCAAGTGAAAGACCAAAGTTTAAAGAGCAATGCCGTATCGAAGGTGCAGCATTTGGAAAAACTTCAAGAGCTGGAGAAAGAAATGTTAGCGAAAGCGCCAGCGTTCAACGGCATTTCTGAGGAGGGCAAAAATTTGGAAAGCGATTCAGAGTTGGCTGGGAAAATTTCGAAGCTTCTGACAAGGTATCAAAATCTTAAGAGCTTGGTTAGGGAGTCAATTGGAAAATATGAGGCCTTTTCCCTGGAACATAAAGCGTTCGATGAAAATTATGCGGATTTCGAAAAATGGTTGGCGATACTTTCGAGTAAATTGGATTCTTGCAGAGAGATTGTTGGAGATGTTGGTATATTGCAAGAGCGACAAAAGAAACTAAGCGAATTGAGCGATTTAAAGACGAAGGAAAATACAAAATTTGAAAAATTACTGGATGCCGGAGAGAAACTGTACAATCATACGTCTCCGGATGGTAGAGAGATCATTCGTCAACAGCTCAGAATGCTGAGAAGCAAATGGGATACCTTCGGGGAGGACATTCAGAGAACATCGCAGAAGCTAGATGAATGCCTCATTCAGTTTGCGGAATTTGCTTTACAGCAGGAACAACTCACAAATTGGTTGAAAGGTGTTGAGAAAGCTATGCAACAACATACGGAACTTAGGAATAGTCTTCAGGAAAAAAAGGCACAACTGCAGAATCATCGTATCGTGCATCAGGAAATATCCACTCATCAGTGCCTCGTGGAAGGTGTGTGTGAAAAAGCAAAGCGATTGGTTGAACAGACGAAAGATATCTCGCTAAATGTCTATTTACAATCTATCAAAAAGTTGTTTCAAGACATTGTAATGCAATCACAATTGCTGCTGGATAACCTCGAGGGCTACGTGGAAAATGATATGAAATTTGGAGAATACTGCATTGCCTTCCGGAATTGGTTGTCTGCAGAAAAGGAAAAACTGGATCTTTGTTCAGAGATAACTGGCGAAAAGAGTGATTTCTCAAAGAGACTCGTTCAAGTGAAAGATTTGCGCGAGAGCTTGAAGATAGGTCAGGAAAAAATAAAAGACACTCAGGAATTATTCGAGATCATAAAGAAGAGCACTGCACCAAAAGGCATCAGCCTAGCAGAAAAAGAATTAAATGAATTGATTAATGCATTAAAACAGCATAAAGACGATATAGGTAAAAATAGTTATAATTTTAAACTCCTCTTCAGAATTTTTCTCATTCTTCTTTTTTTGGTTTTTAGCATTTTGTTATTTACGATTTCGCATTAAGATTGTATTTAATTTTCAAGGTATACTTGAAAACAAAATTGAACAGGCCTTGCAAGATTGGGAAGACTTTGAAAACCGACTTGAGGAACATACAAAATGGTTTCGAACTATCGAAGCAACGTTCAGAGAGCAAAAATTGTACAGTACATTATCGGAAAAACAAGCACAGTTAGAGAATTTCAGAGAGCAGAGGAATCTCGTAACAGATCGCGAAAAAATCATAGACGAATTTGTGGACAAAAGTCATGTTCTCCTAAACTCTAGCGGTACCGAGAGGATAAAGCCTTTGGTGTCACAAATTAGCAACAGGTTAGCGAAAACCTTAATAACGACAATCACTCTTACTCGAATTTTATTATATTAATAATATCTACTCGGATTCTATTAATAAATTCTTAATTTTCGTCCAGATATCAACTTCTGCATGTTCTTAGCAAAGAAGTCATCAATAGATGGGAAGGACTTGTAGATGCGCACAAAGCTTACGAAGAAAAACTACAGGAAACTGAAAATTGGTTAACTCCGTTGGAGGAATATTTGAAAGACTTAGATTTAGACTGTGATCTTCCGACGAAAATGGCTAAATTGGAAATTTTGCTGTCTGAGAAAGAGCAGGCTGCTCATAAACTTACGGGATTAACTGTTGTCGCGGAAAAGTTGTATCCGGATACTAGTGCCTCAGGAAGAGAGCAAATTAGAAATGCATTGCGATTTTTGAGAGACAGGTATTATAGTATGATGAGTTATATAAAACGTAAGTAGTATTTAAAATAAATAATGATATTAATCTAGTCGTCGGTAAATTTGAATATAGATGGGATAAATTGGAAGAGGCAATTATTGAGCAGCAGAAGAAACAAGAAGCAGCCACTCAGCAGTGGACGAGCTATCAGGAAAGTTTAAATCAAACTTTGGCCTGGCTGGCTCAGATGGAGGTGGTTTTAACAGCGGATCAGGGTTTGTGGTCTTCAACTCAAGAAATACGTTCAAAATTACTCAAAAATAAGGTTAATCTTTTTATATATTTGAAAATATAAAACATTTAATATTTTGTTTTAAAAGATATATTTATCATATCTCGGTCTTTTTCGTCTATCGATTTAAAAATCACAATGTATGAATGAAATTGGCAATTCGCATTTCAGACAACTTTACAAGAAGTGCTTTCACATAAGAGGATCATTGAAAACCTTACCGATAAAGCTAATGCTCTTAGAGCCGTCTCTGCTAAAGATGAAAGCAGTGAAACTGTTGCTCTCTTAAGTAGGCGATATGAAAAATTAGTAGATGGTCTTTTAAAAAATATAACTCAGCTTGAAGATTCATTATCCTCTTTTCAATCATTTAATGATTTACTGAAAGCATATCAAGATTATCAAAAGCAAATGTGGGACGCTTTAGCTGGATATTCAGGTAATAAAGAAAATAATTATTTTATAAACTTTCTGCTTTCATATATCCATTAAAAAATGTGATATAACATTTGGTAAATGCAAACGGAAAGTAATTTTTAATTTTTAGATTATAGTGGTAGTAAATCCATTTTGGAAACTCGACTAGCCAAAGTACTCGAACTCGAGGAAAACATTTCAGAAGCACAAATGAAACACGACGGCCTGACCAAACTTATTGCTGACAAAGCTGAATCATTACCAGCAAGAGCAAAAGAAGCAATGGAAAGAGATTTGATGAACCTTACGTAAGGATAAATTTCATTCGGAATTATTAATTAATTGATAATTCTAATTAAAAATTTGATTATTCATTTGAGCCAATATGATATATATGAACCGAAGAACCGATTTGAGAGCCAAAGTGAAATGTGGATTTTTATACTTCTAGTAATTAATTTTGGTTATCAAAAAATTTTTACAGCAGTAAAAAACCCTTGAATAGTTAAAATTAAAAATTTCACAATATTTTCTTGATGATTAGTAAGTGGTCTCATTTATTCTTTACCATTGTAAATTGTTATTTATACTTTCAGATATGATCAATACAAATTCTCAGACAGACTAAAAGACGTTAAACGAGGAATAGAAGAACGTTTGCGTCAGTGGAACGAATTTGACGAGTCTTTCGAGAATCTAGTATCGTGGCTCACCGAATCTGAAAATGCTTTGAAAAATTATGCTCCACGCTCAACAATTCAGGAGAAACAGGAGCTCCTTGAAAAATACCAGGTTTGATTATCCAGAAATATTTTGAGAAATAAGAAAAGCCTTGAGAATTTCAGAACCTCTAGATCTATAGGTGCTTTTTACTTATTGAATAATGTTTGCATTTTATTAATAAATTTGGTCAAATAACAAAATGCATGATCCGTACAATAAATAAAGACAGAAAATAAAACTGATCATGATTGTATTACCATCAATTTGCTTAACCCTACTTTTAATTTCAAAAACATTAATATTTTTGCTCTCTGGATTTAAAAATATTTCTTATGCATTAAACTAACAACATACATCATTTAACTTCATAAAAAATTTTTCTGCATTTCTTCAAAGCTTTACATTTTCAAATCTTTCTATCTAGAAATTTTAAATATAAATTTTTATCTTTTCATATCCATCATAATTTCGCTTCACCTTTATTCAATATTAAAAATTTAACCGAACGCATATATTAGATTTATCAGTTAAAGCAATTTAAGAAAAGATTATTTAATAAATTCTTCGATTATTTATAAAAAAATTATCATATGAAAAATTTTGATATATTTTCATATGTGTAACAAAATACATAGTAGATATAAGTCAAGCATCATGATTCATGAGATAGTTATAAAAGATTGCTATTATGGTATTATTTTTAACATATAGAAAAAATGAATATAACTAATTGGTTATTTTAATATTTAGGATTTAGTTCGGGACACTGGTTCTTATAACGTACAAGTTTCTGAACTTGTTACTTTGGCAGATCATTTAGAGCAAGTAAGACTGTAAAATAATACACACATACACACACATATGTACATATACATATATATACACACACAATTAGAAAAATCATTTTTTGGTACTGTTAAGGAAATATTTGCAAACTTTATTAGTCATATTATTAATTTATCTTCATTATCGTTTAGTTCACCATTGTCACGAATTATATGTATTATGGTTGCATGGCTGAAATTAGATATTTTTTATTAAATTTGCTTTTTCATATGAGGTACAAATTGCATAGTTTTAATTTATTATTATGAAAAAAATGTTGTTCACTAAAGATTGTAGAAAAGTTGCACAGATTTTACGATTATTCAAGAACGATTTATATAAAATTAATGAACGATTGAATAAATAAATTAAAATTTTTATTTAAAAACAAAATAATATAATGGGTTTAGAATGAAGTTCTCTTTTCCCAATCTCTTTATTGTAAGTTTCTGGATAAGTGAACATTCATTTAACATACGATTTTCCTGCATTTTTTAAATCTTTGTGTCGATATAATCAAAACAGTCAATAAGTGGTATGACTGAAGTTTCTTCAGAGAAGATTGATAATTTTCAAATTAGTTCTAATATATTAATCATAAAAATTAAAATTTTTTTAAGTGTTGCATGTAAAAAGTGTCTGGATTTAAAAATATCATTAACTTTAGTTTTGATCGCGTCTGTCTTTTCCCTATATAATTGGAATTTTAATTTTTAAATTACATGTTTATTGTAATCATTTATGTTGTAGACGATTAATTTTATGAATTTTCGAACGGTTAAGGCACACATTTAATTTTCAGTTACATGTAATAAAATAAACATCTAAATCTTATTTTTATTTAAACAGTTATTTAATAAAAATTCAATAGAGCAAAATGATTTAATTAGAATATTTCACTATATATTGTAAAAAATTATTAAGGACTACTAGGATTGTTGTCATTAGAAAGAAAATTAGGAAGTGTGTAACCTCTATGATATGGTCATATGTGCATAACCTCTATGATAAAAATCAAAGCAGTAGGCGGAATTTTTGTTGTTTAAATTGTTTTGAAAAAATTTTCATGAATTTTTTTTTTTTTTGCTTTTTTCATCAAATTTTATTTTTCTTAAGCGATTGACTTAATTTTAACTGTTTTAACTAATTTTCAGTCGCTAATTCTGAGCATAAGGCAGAATGAAGTTGAACTAGATAAAATAAGCGATGTTTCTTCAGAGCTTTCACAAAGAAGCGGTGAAAACAGAATATCCGTTAACGCTCAACAATTGACATACAGGTTTCAATCTGTTCAAGCGACTGCCAAAGATATTGTCAAAAAGTGTGAGGAAGCCATCGAATGTCATAAAAATTATTTGGACAAATACAAACAGTGTACGGATTGGTTGGCTTCTGCAAATTCTAGGTAAATCTTATTAAATACTGAAAATTCCATTAGTTTTAACTTGGTTTGACCGATTTTTCCTAATATTTTTTATGTACTGAATGTATTTCCTATAAAAGTATTTAAAATAAAATAAACTATAGAATCATTAAAAGTAGTTCAAATGAAATAGCAAAGATAAGATTTAGTTTTCCAATATTTCTTAGATATTCATACATAAAATAACTGAAAAATAATATTTTTTTGTTAAAATGATGTTATAAATAATAAAAATAGTCACTCGTATAAACTTCAATAGTGTGAATCAAGTTTTTTAATCATATCATAAAAAACTAAAACAGAAAACCTGGAATTGAATTATAAAATCCTAATTTATTTATTTCTAAATTAAGTTTATAATTTAATATTTTTAAAAAATTTTTATTTTTTGATTATATACAGATTTGAAAAACTTCAATCATCCCCGTCAGCAACACGCTCAGAATTGGTTGAGAAGTACAAAAATTTGAAAGAATTGCTTCATGAACAGCCTACGGCTATTTCATTAGTTAATTCCACTGTGGAAATGGGTGAAAAACTGTATCCTCAGACAGCCTTGGAAGGAAGGGATATTGTTAGGAAACAACTTGAGGAACTGCAAAATGCTCTTGAGTTGCTATTTGACGGAGTGACCGGAAGCGAGAGAGAACTGCAAGCCAATTTATCGCGGTGGTGCGGCTACGAAGAATCAAGCCAAAAATTATTGAAGTGGTTGCAAGAGATCGAAAAACTTTTACCTGGTAAGAAATATTAGAGATTTTCATTTCAATCGAAATAATGCAGAAAAAAAATTAAAAATACAATCCAAGTTCTCAATATCTCTAAAATTAATTCGTTTGATGGTATTGAAGTTTTTTAAAATTTATTTTTAAAGATGAACTTGAGCTTAAAACAACTTTGGATGAGAAAAGAGCAATGCTAACGTCTTATAGAAGTATTTTACACGACATAAACTCACATCAGCAAGACATTGTCGGTCTCAAAGGGCAACTCGAGGCACTGCCTGAAAGAAATGAAAAAGTAGATCAGCAGTTTAAGACAATTATAGATAGACACGAAGCAGTGTTGAAAAAAGCTGGTATATATATTCTTAACATATTTATTTAATATAATTTCTAATATAATATAAAACGTATATAAATATTCTTAAAATATATAGATATTATGTTAAATTAATTTTGACGAGTTTTATTTTTTATACTTCAATAATTTATAGTTTCGATAGTGGAGAAATATGAGGCTATTGTCAATTCTCATCAGCAATATAGCAAAGCTGTAATGGATCTGCAGGAATGGCTTGATGCAACTCATAACACTGTACAGCTTTGGGGAGAAACAGAATTAGAAAGGATTAGCTTGCATACCAATCTAGAGCGCCTCAAGGTTAGAAAAATTTGTCTTAATTTTATTATTATACAGTACGTTATTCATGTATTATTTGTTTGTATTTATTATAATTTAATTATTATTATATTGCAATCGAAGAATATTGTAAATTTTGATTGATTGTATATATTTCAGTTGTTTCTAGAATGTAGATCTGAATATTCAGTTGCAATTAATTTTATATTTCTTCTAGAATTTGCAAACTACTTTGCCGGAAGAGGAACCGAGAATTGAAGAAATTCGAAAATTAGCTGAGAAGGTCCTTCCAGGCACTGTAGAATCTGGTCAAATTAATATTAGGACGCAAGTGGATTCTTCTCAACAGGAATGGGCATCGCTACTATCAACGATAAAGTACCAATTTTTCTTAATTTTTATGTAACATTTTTCATAAAACCTACCACTTAAAAATAAAGAAATTTACTTAAAGTGAAAATTAAATTTTCTATTTCAGATCAACCATCGAAGCCTTAGAAAATAAACTTCAACAGTGGGCGGAATACGAGCAACTCAAGGATCATTGTTTAAGTTGGTTACGAGAAACGGATACGAAGCTTCATGCGGTTGATCTCAAAGCTTTTATGAATGAAAAAAGAGATCAATTGGAAATGCTGAAAAAACTTCAGGGCGAAATTAGAGCCAAGGAACTGGAAATTGATTCGGTTACAGAAAGAGCTCAACAGTTATGTAAGGGCAGAAGTTCATTAGTATCAGAATTAGGAGTTAAGTATCAACAAATCTCTCATAAAGTAAAGGTAAGATTACATTTATTGCTCAAATTTATTTTTTATTTAGCTCTAATTTCTCTAGTACAGCTAGAATTAATAAATTATTTAATTATATTAGGATCTTACCAGTCGATGGCATCATTACGTCAGTTCCCATCAAGAATTTGAAAATAAGGCATCAGAATGCTTTCATTGGCTCAGTGATATAAGAGAAAAATTGGCCTATTGTTCAGATTTGAGTGCAAGTTTACAAAAGGACTTAGAAAACAAACTCGAGATCATTCAGGTAATTTCAGCATTAATCAAAACACAGATTTCTGAATCTCATTTTAATGATACTATATTAATTTTTGCAGGATTTACTTTTATATAAGGAAGAAGGTTTTGGGAAAGTTCAGGGAATAGTCGAATTAGCGCAGGCCGTTCTTGCAAATACAGCACCGAAAGGGCATGATGCTATTAATGAGATATTGGCCCGTCTTCAAGAAGAATGGAGTTCGCTGGCATCAAAAATGATAGAAATAAAGGCGATCCTTGACGATTCGATTCATCGATGGGCAGGCTTTCTAGAACAAATTCAGGAACTGAGTAAGACCGTTGAATACCTCGAAAATGGATATAAAGAACAGACTGAATTTAAATCCACGATGTCCGAAAAACGGGCTCAACTTGATAGAATTAAAAGTTTGGATGAAAAAGCTCGATGCGAGAAGGTTGAAATTGATGGCTTAAAAGCCAAATCCAAGGAAATGCTCGCAAGCGGGCAACAAAGTCATGCTGCTTCTCAAGCTAAAGAAATTTTAGACAGATTTGATGCAGTAGTTGAGAATATTAAAGTAAGAACTTTTTTCTTCAATTTTATTATGTAAATTTCAATGTTATCATTAGATACTATAAGTATAATGAACTCTTACAGAGATTACTTGAAGAAAGGGAAGATCAATATCGAGATCACAGATTGTACAAGGAGGCTCATGATGATCTTATGGGCTGGCTTAGCAGAGCAAGAGAAAAGATTCCTTCTATGAAACAGAGACCTTTGTCGGATAAACTTGCGCTTGAAAATGCTGTTGCTCCACTGGAGGCTCTTTTGAATAAACAAGCCCAGGGAGAACTTTTGGTGGAACATTTACATACTACTGGAGAAGTAGTCATTGCAAGTACCAACGTTCAAGGACAGGAAAATATTAAAAGTGAGATGAAAGCTTTGACGGAGAACTTTCATGATCTTTTCAAAGGTAAAAGTGCAGAAAATATTAGAAAACCGGCTAGTTTTCATGTGTCAAAGACTTCATTCAGACAATTCATATTTTATGTCATTGTAGATATAGCCCTCCAAAAAGGAAAAATGGAAGCTCTGGTAGTGCAATGGAAGTTATTTAAGGAGGAATATGAGAAGTTATCTGATTGGCTGCAGCAAATCGATATTTTAGTCAAGGCCCAGAAAATAGCCTTGTTGTCCACTGTCGAAGAAAAAGGAAAACAGGTTGAGGAAGTAAAAGACATATTACGTAAACTTGAAATGGGACAAAGTCAAATTGACTTGTTCAATCAAACTGCATCCTCACTGTTAGAAAGTCATTTGGATACCTACATCAGCAATCAATTAAGACATTTAAATTCACGTTATCAGGTATATTTCCTAGCTTAGGTTTTAGTAGTACAAAGGATACTATTAGTATAATGGTACAAATTTTAATTTTTATCTTAGCATTTGGAATCTGAAATTGCTAATTTTCTCGTGTGATTGCTAATTAACTCGATATAATTATTTAACCTAAATTATTCAATTTTTTTATGTAGCAGAAAAGTATATATAGAAAAACAAATATTTATTGTTTGCAGTTAATCGAATTACTTATAATAATAATTATAATTTTTTAGTTATATTAATTTTAAAATTAACTATAATTTTTTAGGTACAAATAAATTTAGCAAAAGACGTTTTTAAGAAAGTTGAAACGAACTATGAACAACATAAGGAATATGAAGAAAATCTTAAAAAGGCCCGTGAATGGATTGAAGTCGCTAAAGAAATTATTTGGGCGTGCAGCGAGAATGCCAGTTTTACAACTAGTAAAGAAGAACTGCAGTCAAGATTAAATCAGGTGCGTGTCATTTTTTCATAATGACCAGATTGAAAATATTAGAATTATTAAAAGAATATTTAGAAACATTCATAAACGTATCATTAAATAAATATTAAATCACTTGTTAAGTATTTATCAATCAAAAAAATTATAACAAAGTGAAATTTTTCTAGTCTTTTATTTCCAGTTCAAACCTTTTTTTTACAATATTAACATATACATTTGAGAAACATAGTTCTTTTCTTTTTTTTTAGATTCAAGAGCTCTTATCCCGAAGGGAAGAGGGTCAGAATCTAATGCATCTGACCATTAATTGCGGAGAAAAAGTATTAAGGAATACCAAATCTGATGGTCGCGATGTGATTAATAATCAACTTAAAGAGATTCAGACAGACTGGGATAGATTAGTACGAAAAATTTCTACTGCAAAAGTCAATTTGGAAACAGGACTGTTACAGTGGGCCGATTATAGTTCAAGCTATTCCCAATTGGAGCAATGGATCACAGATAGGGAAGCTAAACTTCAGGAAGTGTGCGAACAAAAGGTTACAAATAATTTCTTTATTGCCCTTTTCTGATAATAATTTAATATGTTCTATTATTATGTTTTTATTAAGTTCCAATCAGATAAATTGGAACTCGTATTCCATATTCGTAAATATCTTTACAAATTCCTAATTTCTAATATCTATCTTAAGAGTTATATTCGTCAAAAATTAGAGATGTTTGCGATTTCGATTAATTTCTCTTTGTCTGCTCCAGATTGCGAAAGCAAAAAAAGGACAATCAAATGTTCTTTCAAATTTAAGTATTGGCGAAAGAAAAGCAACACTTAGACAGACAGATTCAATCGTTCAAGATATTGTATCTTTTGAACCTATGATACAGTCTGTAGCAAGCAAAGCTGAAGATTTACTTCAAGCAAAGCCAGCTTGTGAGATTTCGACAAAATACGAGAGTTTAAGTAAACAAGCTAGAGAATTGTACGCAAAGCAGAAAGAAAAGGTGGAACAGCATGAAGCCTTTATCGAAGCTGGTAAATGGTTTTTTCCTTTATATAAATTCATTATATATTCATATAAACAAAATTGTTTTTAAAATATTGCTAAAAAGAAAAAATACATTTCCTTTAGGAAATGAATTCCTTCAATGGATTAGAAATGCCAAAGTAATGCTGGGAAAATGTTCCGATCCTACAGGAGACAAAGAAAGTTTGAACAGTAAATCTGCACAACTAAAAATTTTACATTCTGAATTATCCGAAGGACAACAAAAACTGGAAAAAGCTTTGGCGGTTGCTGCTCAAGCCTGCTTAATAGCTGATGATGAAGATAAGGATGTCATTGAAGAAGAGGTTTTATATATATATATATATCTATAAATTTTTTTTCTTTCTCTTTTTTTATTTAATCGGGAACATCAGTATATTGGGAAAAAGTATATTTATTTAGGGGAAAGAGTATATTTATTTAAATTATGAATTAAAGTACTTAATTAAGTTTGTCTTCAGGTGGCATTATTACAAGAAGAGTTAGATACACATTTAGAGTCATTGTCTCGCGCTAGAGAACTGGTAGAAGCTGGACTTGAAAGATGGAGAGAATATGAGGAACAATATAAGGAAGCTTGTGACTGGTTGGCCCAGACAGAAGCTCTCGTCCAAAGTACGATTATGAAAATTCTCCAAAATTTTATTGTTCTAATTAGTTTTTTCACAGTTATATTGATTTTTTAATAAATATAAAAATATTTTAAATGAATCAATATAAAAAACTTTACAAGTGGGTAAAATTACTTATTAAAATTTTGAGTTCATTATTAAAAAAAATTTCTTAATGATCTTATAGGTTTCAATAAGTTACAAGATAGCTTAGAAGAAAAGAAGATTGTTCTAGAACAGTTTCAAGTACATCTTCAAACTTTATTCGATTGGCAAAAAGAAATGGATAGATTAAATATGAAAGCTCAAAGCTTATTGGAAACTTGTGCGGATACGAGAGTGAGCAATGCTGTGACTCAAATAACTACAAAATATAATGCTTTATTGTCAATAGCGAAAGAAGTGAGTAATTCGGGCAATTAAATTACACAATTTATGAAAATTTGAATTGTTATTATTTTTTTAATTCATAAAATGTATTTTCTTAAGGTGATGAGACGCTTGGAACTCCATTACCAAGAACATCAACAACACAATTCTCTTTACCAAGAATGTCAAGATTGGGCTGAGAGAACCAGAGATAAATTAAATGAATGTGCCAAACCAGTTTTTGCTTTAGCGGATGCTCAGTCAAAATTGCAATCCGTTAAGGGCATACGGCAAAGCTTGGAAACTGGTCAGAATAAGTTGCGATATGCTTTGGAATTAAAGGAAAAAGTAATTATGAACACCGAACAATCTGGAGCTACCAAAATACAAGAAGATACTGAAAATTTGAAGGCGGAATTCGACAGATTATTTAATGATGTGGATGAATTAAGGGGTAAATTAGGCACCAAAGTATCTCAACTAGAAGATCTTCAAAAATCTTTACGTCTGCTTATTGATTGGCTCGAGGAAGCCGAATCAAAGGCAAATAGTAATGACGTCATACTCAATGACTTAAGCGAGAAAAAGGCTTTATTAGAAAAATATAAAAGCCTACAAAAAGATATAATTAGTCATAAAGAAAATATTAATCAAATTCAAATCAAATTATCAGAAGATCCATCAATGCCTCAAAAAGAGTTCGAAAGTTGCATTGAGCGGTTTTATAATTTAGAAAGTACTGTGAACAAAAGGATTGAATTAATCGAAACCCAAGTTCGTCAGCATGAAGTATATAAGCAGTCTTACATAGATGCCTGCGATTGGGTTAGAAAAGCAAGGATTGAAATTCAACAATGTAGTGATTCTCATGGAGAAAGAGAAGAAACTTTGAAAAAAGAAGAGAAGTTGAACAATATTATAGGTACGTTAATAAAATAAATAGATAATTGTTAAATTAAATTAATAAATTATTGTTATTCATTTAATTGTTATTAATTTAAATTATTAATTAATTATTTTATATTATATATATAATATAAATAATAATTTTAAATAACTGTATTTATATATATAATATAAATATATATAATATAAATACATATAATATAAATACAGTTATTAATTAATTAATATTATTCTGTTACAATGTTAATTAGTGAGACTAATATGTATAATTAGTTTAAATAGTTCATATTCTGTTTTCTTCTAGTCAAAACTGAATGTAAAGCTTAAACCTCGTTTCCTTTAAAGTTTCTATCTTGTAATTATTACTGATTTAATTTTCAATGTGTAAAATTTTATTTATATGAAATTAAATTTGCAGGAAGTCTTCCTACAGGAGAAAAGCTTCTAGAAAACGCTTTAAAATTAAGTGAGGAACCTATCAAAACTTCTGGTCCAGAAGGAAAAGATACAATTAAACAAGAACTGAATCAATTGAAAAATGATTGGGAATATCTCAATTATATGTCTAAGGATGCCCAAAAGACTCTTGCTAAATGTCTTTCTAATTGGAAAGATTTCTCTGAAACATACGATAAAATGAAAAACTGGCTGCATAGTTGTGAAAAAAGTATTGAAAAAGAAAATGAGAAAGGGGAAAAGAAAACTCCCGAAGATCTACAAATTGCAAGAGATTTATTTGCCAAAGCTACTAGTCAGAAGGTTGTTTTGGAGGAATTGAACGACCGTTGCGAAAATTTAATGGAAATGTGTGCCTGTAACTGGGTTCGCGATCAAACCGTGCAGCTTCAAGCTAATTATACTCAGTTATTGACAAATATACAGACGTTGTTGTCGTATGTTGAAAAAAATTTGTCCGATCATACGGAATTTATCAAGGCGAGGAATGAGTTCGACGATTGGTTGAAGAGATCTCACGGTACAATTCAAGATTGTATTGGCAACGGTGATGAAGCTCAAATAAAAGACAGATCTGAAACTGTAAAAGTAGTCAGTCAAAGACTAACAGAAGGGCAATTATTAATGGCTAAAATGCAAGAGGCTTTTGCTAAGATAGTTGAAACAACATCCGGTGATCAACAAAATGCTCTAAGAGAAGAAGTGGCAAATTTGAAGGCCAGTTGGGAACAATTAATCATTGATATAAACTCTGTGCAGGCGCAGCTTAAATCAATGCTTAGACGCTGGCAAGATTTTAATGAAAATCAAAATAATTTTGAAAAATGGTTGTCTGACATGGAAGAAATTTTAAACGAAGTTCCGAATACAAAAGGCGAGCTTGGAGAGATGAAAACCCATATGGAAAAGTTGAAACATCATCAGGGAGAAATTGAGGAAAGGGGAGAGGAAATTTCTACCCTACTGAAGGAAAGTCAGCAGTTAAGTGAATGGGCAAATAATAAAAAGTTTGAAGAAAATGTAAATAAGCTTAAAACCCGCTGGGAAGAATTATCAATCAAATGCAAAAAACAACAAGATCTTATGGGAAAAGAAATTGCTGAATATTGCTCTTATCATCAAAAACTCCAGGATATTGAAAAGTGGCTCTTGCAAATATCGTTTCAACTAATGGCCCATAATAGCCTTTATATTAATAGTAGAGAGCAGACAGAGGAGCAGGTTGAGCAACATGAATCGCTATTAGGTATATGAATATACATATATACTATTTATTTAATTTTTAATATAACATGTCAAAAATATTTATTAGATTTTTTGGGTTTTAGCTGTAGATCAAAGTTTGAATTCAATATTTTCAAAATAAATTGCTAATGAATATTAATGCAAGATTATTATTCCATCTAATAAGTATATTATACGAACTGTCGCTTAATTGCTTATTGTTTTTAGGGGAAATTCAGAGGTATCAAACTAATCTTGACGATTTAAAGGACAAAGGGAGAGCTCAGATAGATCGTTACATGAAAACCGCACCTAACATACAGCCCGCCATTGATAAACAGCTGACAAATGTTCAGGACAGTTATGATTCTTTGTTGAACACAGCCATTCAGATTCAGAACAGACTGCTGGAGAGTCTGACAAAATTTAGGGAATATGAAGATGCTCTGGAAACAATATCCAAGAATCTGGACATCTTAGAGCCTCGGGTGTTAGAGGAAATTGAGGTTCCAATTTCGAATCTTAAAATTGCTCAGACACATTTGGAAATTGCTAAGGTGAGAATACTCTTTTTATATTCATAATAGTTTGATTTAATTTTTGTTATTATTAATGATTTTTTATTACTTTATTTTTTAGGATTTACATAGTAAATTGCAAAGCGAGAAAACTCGCCTATCTGTAGCTATTCAGGCCTGCGAAGCTGCTGCTGCTTGCATTTCAAGACCAAGTAGTCCACTTGAAGCACTTCCGCCTTCGGCATCAGATAAAGAGCTTGCCGTCAGGGCTAGACTTGAAGATTTAATTGATCAGCTTCAAACTAGATTGACTAATTTGGGAGAACTACTGGGTAAAATAAAGACGAATCCGATTTAACACTTTTATAGACAGAAAGAGATGCGAATCTCTAATTTTATTAGGCTATTAACACTATGACTAATGTTTTTAGGACAAATGGAAGAGTGTAAGAAACAGAGAGAAGAAATTAAAGCATGGATAGTACAACAAAATGCGATTGTGAATGAATGGAAGATAAAACCAGCGAAGTTAAGATCCGACAGCATTAAACAAGATCTCAACACAATGAATGCCTTGCTTGCTCACATCAATGAGAAAAGAAATAAACTTACGACGGAATTACTAAGTCAAGGGGACATGCTCAATGATGATTCAAACCTGGAAGGAGAGTTGGATGATTTAGAACAAGAGGTAATTCGCATGTAGTAATGCAATAATAAATTCGGAAGATGATTATTTTTGAAATTTTGTTAAAGAAATTTCAGATTTTTATTTAATTAAAAATCAAATTTAAATTTCAAGTTGTTACAAGTTATTGCAAAGCGGCAAGATTCGCAACAAATGACTGAGAACTACCGGGCAAGTCTTGCTGAAGCCCATAAATGGCTGGATTCAATAGTAAAGAGAATGGAAAACCTCGAAAAAGGAAACAGTCTAAATTTAGATTGCAACCAAAAACTAAAAGGCGTTCACGATTTGGCTGACGAACTGGATGCGCAAGGAAATCAAAAAGTGGAAGATGTTAAAAAATTGGCAGATATAGTTATTCAATCCATTAGTAATGTCGGTAGGTCCAACAACTTGGGTAGGGTTTATAATTATCAGTACAGTTAAAAATCCGAATTCTTATATATATAAAACAACAATTTCAGAGTTTCAACAAGTTGTTGAACAACTGAAGTCATTAGAAAGACGGCATAATGATATTGCAAAGAGAGTGCAAAGGAAAGTTCAAATGTTAGAAGCTACTAAGAAAAGTTTTGAGACTATTACTCAAGAAATTCAGCAATTGAAAGATTGGATTTCATCAAAAATTGAAAGCCTAAAAGCCCCTGAACCCATTGGTTTTTTGTCTAAACAAACCAATGAAAAGTTGCAGGTAAAGCATCGCTTAATTCTCTGGAAGAAAGGGATGCAAATTCGTAATTCAATGCCCCAAAATAATAATTCAAAAATCTCTTGAAGTCAGTGATTTTATTAAGAGAAGAGCGAAAAATAAAATATTTTTTCAATTTTCAGTCACTTAAATCTTTATCGAAAGAAGTTGACGGAAAGCAAGTGGTGATTGAATCATTAGAAAAAAGAATTGGAAACTTAGCTCCTGAAATAGAACCTTCTGAGGTCCAGCTGCTGGAGTCTCATCTGAAAAGCTTGTCTTCTGAACATTGTGAACTTACAACTAGATTGCGAGGAGAAATGGATAAGTTGAACAGTGCAGGGCAAGTGAGAAAAAAGTTCGAAACTGATTTGGAAACCGCTCAAAACTGGATTAAAAATAAATTTGATCAAATCAGCAAAACTGGTCATTTTGTGCCCCTCAAGTCTCATTTCATTCAACAAAACTTAAACGAATATAAAGTGAGATTAATTACAAAATCTTAAAATTAAATTTTTTTATTCATTGAAAACTAAATTCCAAGAATGGCTAAAATTAATTAATTTACAGGAACATGACGACGATATTCAGAAGTTTGGAGGAAACATCTTAGCCGATTTAGAGAAACAAGTAAATTTTCTCCTTAAGGAATGTCCAGAGTCAGACAAGCCAAAGTTGAAAATGCTGTTTTCGGAGCTGACCAGCAACTATGACAAATTAAGATATGAGTGCCAAGAAAAATTGAAACTTTTCGGGGATTTGCTTGCAAGTAGGAAGCAACTGGAACAAAATTTAGAAAAATGTGAAAAATGGCTCGACGAGGCTCAGGTCTCTACGTCGGTTGAAATTCGAAAACCCACTATGGGCGTTTTAGAAGATCAGTTATCAAAGGTTAAATTCTTTCTTCCTATGAATTTAATTCTTTGAAATAAAAAAAAGTTATATGGATTTCATTTTATATTGTTACAGTATGATCAATTGATGAAAGATGCAGATAGCTTAGAAAATACCATTGATAATATATGTGAACAGGCAAAAGCAATTTATCCCTCCCTTAATGAGGCTGATAAACTGACACTTCAATCTCAGCTAAATGAACTACAGGATAAACATTCAAGGATTAAAGGTACATTTACTGATACATTATTTTTATTATTTCAACAACATCCATGAAAAGATAGCATAAATTCAGTCTATTTTGAAAGTGGTTAAAAATTTTGGTAAACTTTCTGTGTTTGTAGCTGTAGTTAAAGATCGTCAGGACTCAACTCGTGATCTTCTCGATCGATATAAGGATGCCGCGAAGAAAGTGCAGGAAAGTCTTGACTTCATGACTAAAATTCAAAATGAAGTTAAGGAATTGAATAGACCTGTTAGTGCGAAAGTAGAGGAGGTTCAAGGAATGCTCGATTCATATGAGGTAAATCAAATTTAAATTCAATTACTATACCATCAAAAATTAACGCAAACTCATGTTTTATTACTGAAAAGAATGTTAAACATGCATATCGAATAACTGATAATAAAGTTGGTTTTCGCATAAGAAAAGAATGTATGAAACATGTATTTATAAAAAAACTATACAACGCATTTAACTCATAAAAATCTGAAAACTAACAAATTTCAAAATTGTTATTAGTTATTTAAAAAATATATTTGTATGAGAAATTATTTTAGATTTTTATTAATGCTTCTTATTGCAGAAAATTCTTAACGATCTTAAAGGATATAGAGGAAGCATAACTGACATTGAAGGTGACGCTTTCGCTGAATTAGCTTCTATTTTGACTCAGCAAGATGCATTGATAAAAGCCATCGAAGATCAGATTGCTCGGCTTCGGCAGTTGTTGTTACTTAGGGAGCAATTCATGGCTCTGATACAACAAATAACTACTTTCATAGCCAAATATACTGAAATAGTCCGCGACATCGAAATAGGTGGCCGCACGGTTCAAGAAAAGATTAAGAAATACGATGACGTAGGAAAATGCAAATTGTCATTTTAAATTAAATTTAAATGACTTTTACGAGACCTCCTGTTAAAAATGATTCGCTTTTTTCCAAAGGTGATTGTCAAAATTCAGGAATGTGAAGGTTTGCTAACTTCAGCTGCGGACAAGGGTCAGCGAATCGCATCGGAAGGTTCAGCCACCGATAGGAACAACATAACAGAAACACTTACTTCATTGAAACAGCAATTACTGCAGCTGAGAAAAACTGTAGAAAGACAAAGGGAACAGCACGAGAAATCATTAGTCGCCTTTGGAAAACTATCGGAAGATCTCGATAATGCTTTGGATGGTCTTCACAATATGGAAGGAGAAGTCAAAAGTCGACCATTACTTTTAAGAGATCCTGCGAGTGTTAATAGTGAAATAGATAATCATAAGGTTTGTTTTCTATTTGGCTAAAATATTTATGAGGAAAATTTGGTTAATTATATGAACATACAGAAAAGTAATTAATTTTTTTTACAATGTTCTGCTTGACAGTTATTAGCCGAAAAAGTCGAACAATATTTAAACAGAATAAGGCAGATACAAGATGCAACTAAAAATGAAAATGGTTTGCCAGGGGCTCTTCTTGAAAAACTTTCTGAAGCAAACAGCCTTTTGACAACTCTCCCATCGGAACTAAATGACCGATTCGGCTATCTGGAAAATAACAAAAAACTCAGATTGGAATACAAATCTCTAAAGGAAAAATTAGCAAAATGGATTAGGGAAGCAAATGAAAAGATTCAAAAAGGATGCTTTGGAGTTGATTTTGAATCTCTTTTCGCTGATTTAGAAGATCACAAGGTAATAAATAAAATTTGGCTTTTTTGACGACTTTCCAAAATAATTTTATCTTTTAAATTGCTTACATCAATCACAGTTCACTTTGTGAACAATTGATCTCAATTACTTTTCTTTTAGGCCTTCTTCAGTTCAGAACAATCGGTTTTAGATCTCTTATCGCAAATACAACATGCCGGAGATAGAGTATGGCCATCCTTAAGCCAAGAAGAGCAGGAAGAACTCAGCAAGGAGCTTCAAGAGCAAAATCAGCAGTTGAAAAATACGCTCAACAACGCTAAATCCCGCAGGTTAGGAATTTTTTGAATAAAAATCTGCTTTGTAAAATAAAACAGTCTTTTAAGTCATTCAGTCAGGTAAAACAAAAAAAATTTCAGACTTTTTATTTTTAAAGTTCTTTTCTGTTTCTCGTTTATCTGCATTTGACTTATAAACACTATACAAGTGATAATAATTGAATTGTTGTGGGTGTTAGGTTAGTTTATAAAGTTGAATAGACAAAATAGTCTGCCTCAAATGCTGATAACAGCTTTTCCTTCTGCGCCTGACTTGAATAAGAAACTTTGAAAGAATTTTTTTTCTTAACAAAATCATAACTTGAAGATGCAAGGTTCGTTCATATTCGATTATGAATTTATTTAGTAGTATATATCCAAAAAACTTTTTGATTAGGTTTCCAGCAAAAAGATAAGTTATACATCTTGAATTTTCGATTTTTTCAACATTTTCAATCAATGATTTATTCTGTATGAATAATCGTATTCATTCTGTATGAATGAATGAATTCGTATTTTTTTTTTTGTAAAATCAGACTTTTTTAATATTTGTTCTAATGATGCAAATGAAAAACGAGAATAGTTCATTCTTAATAGCAGTCAATTTGAAACTCCTATTAAAAAATAAAAAGGAATAATTGATATATGATGTAAGTGAAATAATCAAATTTTCCAGGGCTCAGTTGGAGCAGGATTGTGAAATTTGGAAAGAATTTGTCCAGTGCCGCGACAAAGTTAATTCCGTGATTTGTAGAACAAAATTCGTCGATGAACCGGTTGAAAATCTTGCCGGCTTGCATTTCAACATTCAGAAATTAAGTCATGCTTTGAATGACATCAACAGTCAGCAGATAGATTTGGATTATCTGAATGACAGAGCAGCAGAAATTCAAAGACAAGCTGATAGTGAAACCAAAACAAATCTGAGCGATCAAGTGCGGGAAAAGAACGAGGAGTGGAGAGCACGAATAAATAGTCTGGAATCGAGAAGGGAAACACTGAGCATATTGGCACAGCACTGGGAACAGTTCGAGTCTCGATTGCAAGCATTGGAGAGCAATCTAAATAGGATCGAGGAAAAGGGGAAATTGGTGGAAGTGCTTGTTAGATCTAGACCTCAATTGGAAGAATCCCAAAGCTGTTTGCTGGTAAATATTTGGAGAAATTTTCATATAGACACTCTGTTTTTATGACGAGATTAATAGGAAAATCTTAAGATTTATACTTTATTGAATATCATAATTCTGTTTTTAGTCCTATGACGTTGTAATTTTTTTGTTCAGGAATTTTTGAAAACTGTTGAAGGATATTCTGAAGAAATAGCTGATGTTGTAGCTTCCTTCGGACCTATCAAACTATTCTTGGAAGCTTCTAGTCATTCTGCACTGAAAAGGATAGAAGAGAGACAATCGAATTTGCAGAAGACTTGGAATAAGTAAGTTAATTCATGTTTTACACATCAAATTCTTAACACTCTAAGATACATGACCCATGACATATCCTTGATTGTATCATATGTGTTAATGAATGCTTGAAGCATGTGTGATGTCATCCAAAAATTGAACTAAACGTGAAATATTAAGTGTGGAATGTATCACATTTTTTGTAATTTATTTTTTTAGATATTTGGTTAATTATTTATTCTAAAAAGTATATAAATTTTTCAGTTAAATTATATGTAAGTATATATTTTCCATTTTTTTAAATTAAAAAAAAATCAAAATTTGGAAACAGTTCTAAAGTAAAATTAAAAGTTTTAAAACAGACTTTTTTCGGGATGTGAACTTGCAAGTGTTAACTGGTGAAATTTAAAACAATTTTTTGCTGATCTTCTTGCAAGAAAAACCAATCAAAACTTTCTATTCTTCATATAATGATTCTATTTTGCCGTTTGTGCATCATTTCTTTGAATATGAAACATCTCCAGCATGAGATCAAAAATTGTTTAAATAAGAAGTATTTCTCTATTCACTTCAGAGTAAATCAGAGTCTTGGCGAAAAAAGTACTGCTCTGGCGCAAGAGAAAGAAAAAATTGATAAATTTACTGAAGAAATCGAAAGATTAATTATGGAATTAAACAATTCCAAAAGGGAAATCAGTCAGCTATTTGTAATGGGTGAAGATCAGGATTCGGCAGAGGCGGAAGTGGAAAATTTGAAGAGAGGAGTGAACGAAACCGTTTCACAATGTAAAAAGCTCTGTTCCGATTGTAAAGAATATTATAATAAATTGCAACGATTTCTGCCGACTGATATCACTCAGAAAGTAAGTCAGTCTCATTTTCAGAATATTTATGTAGGTCTTAATGCAAGAATCTTTTTGAAATATTTAAGACAAATTGCTCTGCATTCTCCATATGAAACTGATATGTCATCAGGGTTTTACAAATAGACTAAGGATATTGAGTTATCACTCAATCATAAGGTCATTATTTATTTTAAAATTAGACTCTGCTGCTACACACTGTATTTAAAATATTCAGGATTAAAAAATATTTTTACCCGGCAATAATTTTTTTCATTATATCATTTTTTCAATTTCAGCTTACAAATTTGGAATTATTGGCCGAATCAGTAAATGCTGCATTGGAGGAAAAATATCGTGAGCAGCAACGTGCCAAAATAATACGAAGTGAATTTGCTGGAGATGTAAAATTTATGCAGGATTGGATTCAGAGGGCGGAATTGATTGTGCAAGATCAATCTGCAGAACCCCAGCAATTAAAACTACAAATTCAGGTAATAAATAGTTTCAAAATTTATCTTTTTACATTATTTATACCTATTAATGTTTTATTTTAAAATTTTTTATACAGAAAAATGCATTGATTAAAGGACACGATTAAAAGAGATAAGTTTTATATTATTAAATTCTATGGTTTTAGGATATTCAGTCGCAATTAACTCAGGTCTCTGAAAAATTAGATAGAGCCAAGAAAAATGGGCAGTTATTAATAGAAGCCTCCAGGGACAACACAGAGAAAGAGATGATAAAGAACACTGTTGACAGTTTAGAATCGCACCTTAATCAGTTGAAGAATTGGATGGAGCAAACGAAGCAAACAATTGGAGATTCCCTGGTTTCATGGCAAAAGTTCTTGACACTCTACAAAACAGTGATGACTTGGGTTGCAGAAAAGAAATTGTCTTTGGAGGAGCCTTTGCAACTAAGATCATTAATAGAAGCTCGACAAAAATTAAATGATTATTCAGTAAGTTCAAATTCATTTGTTTAAAAAATTTAGGGAATAAAAATTTTGAATTTTTCGTTTAAATTTACAACAATTAAGTTATTTTATACAATTTTAATAAAGTATTGCATTTAATCATTATACACCTTTTTTTTATAAGGCAAAATAAACAGTGAATGGTAATGTCCATCTTATAAGAATTTGCTATTAATGACAGTTTCGAGAATATTTTTATCTATCTCAGAGTTAAAATTTATTTAATATAAATTATTCTGGAAAGTAATCATATAAAAATCGAATATACTATTTAATTTTTTTCATTTCCCAGTTTTATCATGATACAGATTTAAGATTTTAATAGATTAATATTTTTACATTAGGAATATGAATTATTCATAAGTTCTTTGTTATGATTTTATGTATATTTTTGCATCTGGGATAGTTTTCTCAGAAGTCTAGACATAATCGATCTTTATATGAAATTCGAATTGCCTTGAAAATCTGCTAATGGAATAATCATCCTTGATCATTGATCAATGAAGTTATTCCTTGTAGAAAGTATATTTATTATAGATCTATGTATTATATATAGATTATATATATCTAAATGTAGAAAGCATATTTATTAATTATGGGAACATTAAACTTGTGCATGTTCGTTTTTATTCTTCTTTTTAATAAATAACAAAAATAATTTTACCATTTTGCAGTCCGCCGTGAAATCATGCAAGACAATGGGGAAAAATTTAAGCAACATGAATAAAGAATTGGACATAATTGCATCAGTGGGCAGCGTTTCGGATCTGCCGGATAAACTAACCGAAGCGAAAGAAGCAAAAGCAGAAGTGGAAGCAAAGCTGTTGGAAAGGGTAAGTATTTGTCAAAAGTTTAAAACTTATGATGGTAATTTTAAGGTTTATCTTTCCGCATACATTAAAAAGCTAAATTAATGAATTTATAGTATAATTCACATTTCTTTCTTATGTTTTGGTAAGACAGGTTAAAGAATATTTAAAAGCAGAATTTATGCCAAAATGTGACTTTAAACCATTTCATTTTCCCATTAAAATTTAAATATAACTGAAAATTTGAATTGCTAAAACGTAATTGGCTGTGAAAAATTTCAATTGGAATTTGCTGTAAAGATTCTTGAATTTCTTCTTCAAATTTAAGCCGCCATTTTTAGTTTTTTGATCGTACCTTGTTTTATTTGTGGATCCCAATTTATTTTTTACATATTTTAAAAATTTTTTTAATTATTTTTGATTTTGAATTATTTTACCGTTAAAAATTGTAATAAGGAAAAAAAGAAAATCCACTATGGTAAATATTCAATATATTTAATTTAAGTTATTGCTAATTCCGCTATACTCTGCTTTCTGATATTGTAAACATGAAGTTGTTTACATCCACATCATATGTCTGTCTTTAAAATATAAATTATATAAAGTAACAAAAATTTTTTTGATATCTTGATTTTATTTATAATGTTTATTTAAATATAGTTAAGACATCTCGCTTAAAATGAATTTACTTGGAGCAAATATTTGCAAAAAATATTGTAGACGGCTATCTTGTAATAAAGAACATAAAATTACTTAAGAAAAGGTTTAAAAAAATTAATTGTAAGAAATTTCTACATGCTTAATGTATTAGAGATTTTATGCAAATTCTTTTCAATTGTTTTACTTCCTAACTATGAGTAAGAAAAAAAATGTCTTTCAAAACTTTGACTCGTCCTTTCATTAAATTTTAACTTCATGAAATTATTATTATTATTATTATTATTAATCAAATTAAGAAGAGTGGGATTATAAAAAATTCTATATTTCTTTGATTATTGCTAATTTAAAACATTCATTGCTGATGGTTTGAGGATGTGAAATTTTCTGATGGAGGTGTTCTAATAAGGATGTTTCTCTTTAAAATGTTTGTTTCCGCATGGATATATGAGAGTAATCATCTAATTGAAAAGGATATCCTAGTTGTCGATATGAGTTAAGTTTTTGAGTTTGGTGGAGATAATAAGATATATGATGGTGTGGATGGGTTTGCAACAAACGAAAAAAAGATAGTTCTGGTCATCTACATAGTTACCAGAAAATTCAAAAAATCTAAAATTCTTTTCAATTTATTTTGTGAAGTAAATGTTGGGATGGACAAGAACTATATGACCGAATTTCAAGCTGAGAAATGTTGGGACGTGAGATTAGTGAAGATAGTGAAGATATCATTAGTATAAAAAAAAAACAAAGAGAGGATTTTTAAGGTCTAATTTGAAAAGTGATAACGTATTATTAAAACTCCGGAAAGCAGTTTGATATGAGAATGCCGAGAGAATGCCCAATGGCAGTTCTTCATGTTGCCGGGAAAAGTGACATGCATATTGGATCTTTTCTGTGAGGGAAATGGAATTATAAAGGTGTTGGGCAGACTGTTCGTGAAAGAAAGGTTAGAAAAGAGGTAGTCTAGTCTTCTATATTTTGGAGTGGCTATAACTGAATGGATATTTATGAATGGTGGAAAATTTCCAGTTGGGAAATTTCGCGTATGATGGGTAAGGCTTTGCAAGTGAAGAATATTTTGGAAAGATATTTAATGAAAGAAATTAAGTCACTTTAGTATGTATTCGGGAAAGCCGAAGTTTGAAAGCCAGATACATTTTATTTTTGAGGTAATTGATACGATGTTATTATTGCGGCATTTGTAGAGGAAATTGCAATTTAGATATTTTTATGTTTAGAGTTTACTTTTAGAGTTTGTCTTTTGTTTAGATTTTTTCGAATAGTCTTGCTATCAAATGATGTCTTATATAAAATTCATGATTAGCGATTTTGATAGTACATTCGATGCCTTATTTGGGTAATTTATGTGTTTTTTGCATTTATGGGGGCAAAAAATGAGTAAGAAGCGACGGATTTTGGCACTCCGTCTTCAAACATCTATCCTTTCTTCAGGACTGGATTTATATTTTTTTTAATTATCACTGACTGAAATGGATATCATAAATCAATCAAAGATATTTTTATATTTAATTGCTATCATTATTATATAAGGATTTTGCAGTAATATCGTACTAAACAAATTGATGTGAAATATAATTTTAATAAATGGTTATATTAATATCTTTCCTAAGTTGTGTTACTTTTTCGATCTGCAGCTGTCGTTGCTCTGCAGTTTATCTTGATTTTTAATTATTTCTGGGCTAAAGTTTCTCAGTAGTTTGAGTAGTTTGTCCTCGCTTGCAATTTTCTATGATTCTCCCATTTCGAGTAATTTTGCATGTTGCATAAATGACATGCTGTTATGAAATTTAAAGAATGGGGTTAATATTGTAATAAATATATATTATATATAAAATATAAATTATAATATTAATATAGGAAATTGTCTTCATTTTTAAAATATTTTTATGTAACATTAAATAAAATAGGCGAAGCTCAATTTAAAATACATGTCATTTTCTGCTTTCAGCATGCACTTTTATCCGAAACTAGCGAAGAATGGGAACAATGCGAAAAGAAAATGAAGGACGTTCGATCGTGGTTGGAAAAGTCCTGTTCAATGTTGGAATCGCCAGTGCATAAGAAACGACCGTTGAGGGAGCAATTGGCGGCTAGGGAAAGGACCCTCGCCGACATTGCGAATCAGAAGGCGAAAATATCTCTTTCTGTGGAAAAATTGCAAATTCACTTCAGGTCTGGCATAGGAGGTGACAGAACCGTTGTGGCAGCCGCTGAGGACATTCTTCAGGAACTGGATCAGTTGACAGGCAACATTAAGGAGCAAATTTCCAATCTTGAAGAATGTATAGCGCAGGTGGATCAATATCAACAGGTGAGAAAGTTTTTATAAAAATGTCCTCTAAATAACTCTTGAATCTTTGTTCATTTGTAAGAACCAAGATTAAAATAACTTTAACTAAAAGGAAATTTTTACTATTTACAAAAATTTTAATTCGTTTATTTTTGCAATAACTAATATCATAAAATATATAAACAAAGGTGTTGTTGCAGTGCGAATGAAAAAATTTCTTTTTTCGGTAAAGTTTTGATTTAGGAAATGCTTAATTGGCATTTCGACAGTCAGTACAACGTATTAGTAGAATTTAGAAGCCATGATTTCTGACTACAAAAATTATTTTCGTTAAGTGATCACTTACACAATAATTTCATCAGTTTTTTTTTTATTTTAAGGAAATACAATCGCTTAGGCAGCAGATTGTTCATTCTGAACAGCAGTTAAGGGCAATTTTGAGTCCAGCAATGCTGCCACAGGATCAAGAACGCGCTCGCATAGAACAAGAGGTAAGTTTGTCATATTTATTCACTTTTATTTTATTAATAATGCAAAATTTATTTTCATTTAATTTAAGATATAGAATTTTTTAAATTTTGCAATTTTTTTGTTGAAATATCATTTATTTTTGTTTTATGTAGATATTGCCTGTTTAGAGATTCATTTAGTTTCTGTTATTAGTTTCTATTTTAGTTTATATTTCATACTACATTCAAAATTTTGTTCGTATTTGAGTTTCATATTCATTTCATTATTTTATATTATTTATAAATGGCAATATGATGATATTAAGTGTATTTAATAAATGTTAATTATTTGATGTTACGTAATTAATTCATGTATTGCATAATAGCTAAACCGAAGTAGTAGTATCTTATTTTAATATATAGTAAAAAAAGGTTAATATTAGCTATTGTAAAACAGCTTTTATGCTGTAATAAACCACATTTTAGTACAGTTGTGCCTAAGAATACAATAATATAAATTTTGGAATATTTATTCAAAGATTTTAAACTGCTTTTAAGAAGTATCTAAAATGATAATTTATTAAGCGGTTTTCCCAATGCAAAAATAACCTAAAATTATGGGCACCATGCCATTCATTGTGTGCTAGAATGTGAAATACGCTCTTGTTTCGCAGCAAATTATTTGTCTTGACTCGAATTTGCTGCTAAATAGTCAGGAACTGAATAGTCCTGATATTTTTAATTTAAATTTTTTTTTCGCGAAATGGAATATTCTCGTCAAGAATCAGCCTCTTTTTTATTAAAAATAAGCCATGCAGTAAAATTTTTTTTTAACACCGTAATTTCAAAAGATAATTTTCAGATCTCTGTTAAAAATTCAGTATTGAAATTCGGCATGAAATTAAGAATGTGAAAGCTTTAGTGTTTGTTCTATTTATAAATGCAGTAGGTTAAGTGAAGATGAGTTGACTAGGTAGAGCCTTTTGACAAAGCAGGGATTTCGGATATTAGGGATCATTTATTGTAGCCCAGTTATTTTTTAATATTAATAACACATGTATTGACATCAAATAAATGCACATTTAATAATCATTACGTTAATGTTCTTATAAAATCGCGTCGTAAAAATGCCTCTGATGTGAAGAAAAACGATCTGTTCCTTAATAGACTAATGCCATTAATGATGTGCACGATTTGTCGTTTAAACTTTGAAATATTTTTATTATACCCAAAGGAAATTTTTGTTAAACGTAAAATCAATAAGAAATTGATGTTTTGAAAGGAAAATAACTTATAATGGAAGATATCATTAATAATCTAGATGGTTTTAGGCCGTTTTTTTCCAGTGAGCATAGAATTTTTCTTCATGAAGTAATGAATTTTCACCATTTCCGTCTTCAGTTGAACTGGCGAAAGGTCCGCTACTTTTTTTTCGTTCAATATTCCTCAATGTAGTTAAGCATAAAATGGATTTATCTATATTTATATCTTTCTAAGTTGTAATATTATTTTTAGAAATTTTTCGAAGGAATCTAATCTCGTGCCAAAAAAAATTGCCACAGCCTAGTTTTGATCGCAGCGTTCAAATTCTGCCGCAGTTTACTTTTTTCTTTTTTTTCTAACCCGTTAATTTTTATAATATTATTAGAGTTATTCATCATAAAATAATTTAGCAAAGCGTTTGAGTATTAGAAAGTAAAGAAAAATTTTTTCTTTAAAAAAATTTATAAATTATAACTTTTTTTGTAAATTTTTTTTGTGATAATCGATTTTTACAGTGGAAAAATCTGAAAAATTTTATCAACAGAAAAATTGCAAATGAAAAAATTGTTCTTAATAATATACAATGTATTCGATCTCTTTGTAAAAGAAAACGCAAATAAAAACTTATCTTTCTTTTATTTAAAAACGCGCATTGAATTTTCCATTTTTTTCGGTGGAAAAATACGCATATCAGCTTGTTAACTTTTCAAGTACTAAATATTAGCATTGTGCTTGGAATATTTTTATTAAGGGAAATTTTCAAGGATTTAATTGGTTTTCACATAATTTCTGGATTATTTTTTGCATCTTGAGAACCTAAAATTTTTATTTTTTTAATTTTAACTACTTGCCAAGGGAAAATATTTCTTATGTGCCATGAATGTGTGATTAAATATTTTTTTGAGGAAGCAGTATAATTTTCGTATTACCATGGCGCGAAGCAATTTATATTTGCCAATACTTAATAAAAACTTAAAATTGATACATTCATGCCTTTTTTTTAAAAAAAATGCAATGGAATTCGAATTTAAGCTTTGTAAATTATTTTAGAGCTTCCGAATAAATCTTAAAAGTTATGAGAAATCGAATTTTATGTTTTCTCTGCACTTAATGGCACACCAGAAATTTAGCTTATTTTGGGTCCGCTTTGTTTTTAAATGAAAGTACCTGGCATTTAGTTTATTTATATATTTATTTATTTATTTATTTTTGGTGTTGGTTTACTCTGTCTTACATCAAAGGGTATCTTTTTTCTTTTTTTGCTCTTTTCTTCCCGTCTTCTTTTCTCCTTCTTTTTCTCTCCTTGCATTCCATGTAGGCTCTACGAGAGCGAGTGAAGCTGCTTCAGTGCAAGATGTCTGCGAGAATGGAACGGATCAAACTCCTCTCCGTTAGAGGAACGCCTGATATGGAGCCTTTGAAAGACCCGAATAGTTTCAGCAATGTTAGTCTAAAAGAAAAAAAATGAGAGCTTTTTAAAGGATAAAGTGAGAAATTCAAATATGGTAGAAGTGGCTTATATAACTCTTTCGCTTTGCTTTGATACCCACTTCAATTTAATATTATTTATATTTATTTTTTTATTTATAAAAAAGCAACTCATTTTTTCCAATGATAAAAGAGGTGAAGATAATAAATATGGCTCGAAAAATTTTTTGACTTTATTTTACTAACGGTCTCTCCTTGCTTGTTCCGGTTGGATTTTTCAATATTTCAATACAGGTATATAAATAACTGTTTATTGGGTGCATCGTCGATTCCTCTCTGCTTAAATCTACTCTGTAAAATTTTGTTTAAAACAATATATATTGTATATAAAACGAAAGCTTTTTTTATGAAATTCAAAATAATTCTCATTCGATGAAAATCATAAAAAAGCTTTTAAATAGTAGTCATTGTATGTAGAAGTTGATGTTTTGTAGGTTATTTAAGGTAACTTTTTGATTGATTTTCTTCCTTTTTTTTAAATCTAAATGTGCTGTATACGTGTGATATTCCCGTCTAATGATTTTTCTGGTTAAATGGTTATATAATCTTCTTCAACTTATGGCTTATCGATTGCCATTAACTGTGCTTGGGATTTATATATCATCAAATACGTCTTGGAAAGTTATAAAGCCAATCGAAGTATAGTTTCTTCATATATCGATAGCATTTAATATTAATGTCGGGGTGAAAGAGAAAAAAAAATTTAACTCGTTATACACTGTAAAAATCAGATTGTTGAAAAATTTTCATAAGTACGTTTTACTGTTTCATTAATACTGATTTTATTCATTTTCAACACGTGTAGGCGATCCGAAGCGAAGTGAAGGAAAAACGCGAACGAACAGAGAAATTGTGCGAAGAAATCAAAAAATTGGATCCTTATTCAGTTGAGTATTACGGAAACGCTATGGCGGATGATAAAAATAAATTGCAGGTCGCGGAAAGTCAAAATCCAATTGCGGAAATTACCAAAGAGGGTAGGGATGTTCCTCAAAAGGGAATATCGATGAAGCAACCGGATTTAGCACAGGGTGGAAAGGCGGATGACTCGTTACTTTCGAATCAATCTAATTCAAGATTGAAGGTTCAAGAGAAACCTCGAGAACGTGCTTCTAGTCCAATATTTGTATCGGATTCTTCGGCAAGTTATCCGAAAATTCTTGTGGGCGATGCCAATAGTAGTCTCACAAAACCGAAAGCAAATGAAGAGAAAAATGTATTAAATAACGTCATCGATAAAACACTGGATTCTCGCAATAATCTTTCTTCATTGCCATCTGAAGAATCATTAATGCTATTCTCGAAAGCAAGCTCTCCGCTGCAGAATATCATGCCATCAGTAAAAGAGACACAGGTGCCAGACGTAGGAATAAAGGTTACCGATCAGATGCGTTTGACGTTGAAAAATGTTCCCGATCAAAAACAATGCGTTTTACCTTCTAGTCTTATTGCTGCCAAAGAAGTAGTGAAAGAACTGGAAATTGGATTAGGTGGAATGGCTGACATGATGAATCATTCCAGCCACATTGATAATTCTGCTGGAATCAACATGATTTCTGTGATGCAGTCAGCTGTCGAGCCTGTACAAGTTGTTGAATCTGAGAAGGTTCCTCAGATATCATCTCATCATATTAAAAACGAAGAACCTCTTTTTGGTAAAAATGTGGATATGAAATCATCCGAAGATCATGTTTTAGATAGTTTAATGCAAATCCATAAAGTGAGTCCATTAACTACAAAAAATTTCTCTTCTCCTTCTACGGAAGATCAGAAAGAAGCAAAAGGATTGAGTGAACAAACTCAACCGTTAAAAAAAAATAAAGTGAAAAGCGATCATAAATCAAAGAGGCCTAAGAACAAGGATATTCCATCACCAAAAGAAACAGAAAAAAATGAAAAAGAAAGCGAGAGCAAAAAATCCAAAGATATTGATAAATGTAAAAATGTTGGAATAAAATCTAAAAAGGAATTAGCATATTCATCTCCTGTTCTTACTGAGAAACAAATACTAAACAGTGATGAGAAGAATAATAAGAAGAGAAAAAATAAAAACAAGAAAGAAAAAGATGTCCATGAAGTTCTTCCTGAAAAAATTCCAGCCGGTGAAGAAACGATTTCTGATTTAAAAATAGCAGTATCCCAAAAGATAGATCAAACTGCAATTGATGTTACTTCAGTAAATATCCCGAATAAGAAAAATAAAAAGAAGAAAGCTTCTCATGACGAGAAAACTGAAGAAAATAAATCTTCTGCAGGTGACAAAAAAGATGAGGAAAGACCAACTTCAGTGCCTATAACAATCTCATTGGCGAATGAAACCTCAAACGGCGACTCAAATATTTCCAAACAAAATCAAGGAATGGAGAAGTTGAAAAAGAAAAGCAAGGAGAAAAAGGAAAATCGTGATGTAGCACCTACGAAAATAAAAAATATTCACAGCGAGCCTATTACCAAGCCAGCAAGAGAAGTTGGTACGAAAAATCAAAAAATTATAAACGATGACATTAAACCCGAAGATAAAAGAAGCAAAGAGAAACTCATATCTGACAAGAAAAAGTTGCCTAAGGATTCAAATGAAAAAGAAGAAAAATTCAAGGAAGATAAGAAAAGAGAAGAAAAAAATTTGAATTTTGCTAATTTACCTAAAGGATCGGACATTTTTGTTGCTGAATCAGTTCGCATCTTCTGTGAAGACAAGGATCCGGAAAAAAGCAGGAAGAAAAAGAAAGACAATTTGGAACCAGATAAACGACCAGACAATGAAAATTTTCTTTCGGTGAACCATTTAGAAGTTAAAAGAAATCGGTCCAGATCTCGCTCTAGAGATATTGCAAAGGTTTCTGTTCGCGGAGATCTCGTACCGCTCGATGAATTAGAAAAAATTGATAAGAAACTTCAAGAAAAGAAAGAAAAAGCCAGAATTAGAGCCGCGGAAACAAGAAAAGAAAGAGAGGTTACAGCTGAAAAACAAAAATCCTCTCAGGGAGCAGTTCTTACGAAAGTCACGGATTCGGAAATTCAAAAGATTTTAGTGACAGAAGTACCATTTGTCGTGAAGAATGATATGTCTCTAAAGAAATCTGACGAAGAAATCATGCCCGTTAATGATGGAGAAAAATATAAAAATGCTGTATCAACTATAACTAAGGAAAACGTCGATACGATGAAAAAGATAAACGATGCAAAAGTTCAGGTTGTAAAACCACAAAAAGAAGAAAGTAAGTTAAAGCAACCAAATTTGGATGATAAAATAGTCGAAAAGGACCATAGTTCTCATAAGATCACAGAAGCAAAAGAAACAGATAAACCATATTCACCAGATGATAAAGGAATGCTCACCCGAAACTTAGAAAAGAAAAAGGCCCAGGTGGATGAGAAAGTAGAAAAAAGTACAGGAAAGGAGAAAATTGTCAAAGGCAGAGATTTATCGCTAGAAAAAAGCAAAGTTGAAAGGACAAAACCTAAAATTCCTGAAGTAAAGGTCGTTCCGGCATTAAAGGAATCTTTTTTGAAGGAGCAGAATTTGAAGAAACCAAGCCCTCAGTCTTTAAAAGTAAATGTCAAAGACAAGCCTCAGTTAAAGTCCTTGATTAAGAACGAGACCGATGGAGAAAATTTAAAAACTGAAAAAAATCAGTTTAAGGAAATTAGTTCTTCCGAAGATAAAACCTCAGGCAAAGCAGAAAAACCTGCCAAGAAATCAAATTCAGATCCAGATACTTCTAAAGCCGAAAATAAAATACTGGAAACTGTTCAAGCCAATAAAAAACAAAAAAATTTAGATGACGATAAAAAAGAAAGGAGAAAGGAAAGCAGTAAAGGGACTAAGAGTAAGTCAGAGGAGAATTTTACAGAAGTTAAGATTGGGAAAAATAAAAAAGACGATGTGAAAGGAATTACAGAAATTGTCGGCATGAAAGATGGGAAACCTGAAGAAAAAGATAATGAAAAGACTACAAAACGAGATTTCTTCATGGAAAATGAAAAACCAACTGAAATAAGAGCAGACATTAGAGCTAGCAATGAGGACACAGCAGAGAAAAAATCAATTGAAGAAAATGTTTTATTCGAAAAAGTTCTGGTAGAAAACAAAAGCCAAAAGAAAATCAGTTCGACTAATGATAAATTAAACACATTAAAGGACGAAACTAAGATGGTGCAGCCACCACCTAATGTCGATATCCAAAAGAAAGTTGAAGTAATTACGAAGAAGATGTACGACACCGAAATAAACGAACTGCCGGAAACGAAAGAAAAGATAGATAAAGTAATTATAGAAGACGATAAGAATGAAACCGAATTAAGAAACAAGGGACTTGAAGAACTTAGTTTGATGCAGAAAAAACTGAAAAAAGAAGATAAGCAATCTAATAAAGACAAAATGTCTGAAATAAAGTCAGATATATCTAAGACAGGGGATGTTGCTGCAGCGAAGAAACAAGAAACTATAGAAAAGAAGAATGTAATCGAAGAGAGAAAGATGCCAGAGAAAACTGCTGCAACAAACGAAATGGATATAAAAGACAAAAGGGTGAAAAAAGGTTATGAAAAACTATCAAAAGAAATTTCGCTGAATATATCTAACATGAAAACACCTTCAAAAATCACGGAAATTGAGAAAGAAGATCCTGAAAATGAAATAAGGAAAGAAGGGGGGAAATTATCAAAACAAGAGAAAGCACAAGACTTGATGAAAATTGAAGAATTGAAACCTCAACCGGGAATAATAATATCAGAAACTATTAGAAAAGAACAGAATGAAACTTTTGAAAAAGAGAACGTAAAAAAGACTGAAAAAGAAATCAAAACACCTGAAAAACCGGACGATCACGATCTTAAAATGCAGAAAAACGTAATTAAGCCTATAAAGAAAACGAAGATGCAAGAAGATATAGAAATTAGTAAACCTAAGAAAGTGGAGACGAAAGATAGAAGGAATACTATGGGCATGAAAACAATAAAAGACAGAGTTTTGTTCGAATCCGGAGATAAAAACGTGATTGGAATTTCTGAGAAAGAAAAAACCGAGGAAAGGGATAAAAAGGATGAGACAGGAATACTCAAACCTATGCAAGAAACACCTTCAAAAAGTAAAATTGCAGTTATAGCCGATAGCATAAACAAAAATATAAGCGAAAAAGAAGATAATAAGGAAGACAAAAAATCAGAGAAAGCTATTTCTGTATCAAAACAGGAAGAGAAAGAAAGTAAATCGGTTACTAATGTAAAAGAAACTGAAAAACCAGAAGCGCTTGATAAAAAGCTGAAGGAAATAAATAAAATTTTAGAAGAAGAGACCATTAAAGATATAAAATTAGTACCTGAAGAAATTGTTACACCTACAAATATAAATAATATCGAATTTGATTCTAAAGTACAACCAAAACTTGAGATAAAAAAGTCTAACGAATATAGTGAAGTGAAAAAAAAATCAGAATCAGAACCCATATGTAAAACAGAAACCTTAGGAAAACTCTCCAGAAAAGAAATATTCGCATTAAAACCAGACAAAAAATTGGACGAGCTGTTAACGGCTAATAAAGATAAAGATGATGAACCAAGTGAAGAAAAATACCCAAAAGAAAAAAATAAAGTTAAGGCGCTTGAATTAGATGAAGCTATGGAAAAGCAATCAGCCAACAAGACTGAAGATTTAAAAGAAACTGATATTAGTAAACAAAAAAAGGGAAAGAAAGGGACTGAAGAAAAAGGAGATAAAATAAAGGAGGCAAAAAAAATAAAGGAAAAGACCGTAGGTAGCACACAGAAATTGAGCATTTCATATCCTGAAGAATTTAAAATAATTGATTCATCAAAAGATTTGCAAGAAATTTCACCCATAATGAAAGAAGAAAAATATATCAACAAAGCGGATAAGAGCATGCTTGAACTGAAAGAAAAGGAATGTAAAAAATCTGAGTTCTCATCAGTAGAAAGTAAGAAAAAAGAAGAAAAAAAAGAGAAAGAAGAGAAAAAAGTTCTTGCAAGTAATCAAGAAAGCATTATGAAAAATGATAAAAAGACAAATTTGACGGATGAAAAGTTGAAATCCGAATTGAAAAATAAAGAAAACGAGAAGGAAAAGCTGGTGAATCCGAATAATGTGGATGCATCAGTGGACAGAACTGACGGGAAACTTTTTAAAGAAGTGAGGAAAACTGGGGCAAAGGATTTATCTGTGACAAGAGGTTCAGAGTTGAACCTGGTCGTTGAAATGAAAGTGGAAAAACCTGCGAAGAAAGAGGAAGTTGCACCTTCGCTGGAAAGTAATCTACAAACACAGGGGGTAGAACCCTCGAAGAAATATGAAGAAAAACATTCGGGCAAAGAAAAGGAAGATATGATGTCTGGATTTGCAACAGGTGTAAAAGTCAAAAAGAAACAGGAGCCCAAATCTGAGGATATTGACTTAATTAAAAAACAAGAAGAGAAAAAACTATCTAAGAAACCTAATGAAATAATTACAGAAGAAAATTCTGATGATAATCATCTTCATATGTCTACGATAACAGATCATGGATCTGGTATTAAGAATTTTGAAGAAGTAAAGGAAAAAAGAAAATTGGAAAAGGAACTTGATGGAAAAGTTCTGGCGGCGGAAAAATCTAAATTCATATCTAATGACAGAAAGGAATCCGAACCGAAAAAAGAAAGTGTTATAAAAGAACAACCGCAACAACTTTTAATGGAAGATGTCAGCGGAAAGACCACAGATATCTCATGGAAGTTATCAGATTCAGAACGTAAAGAGAATGAGGTAAATGATAAGGAAAAATTTAAGAGCGGAGGAACAACTGCATCAGATGTTAAAATCGAAATGTCTGAAGTACCAGATAAAAAACCAGAAAAGGAAATAATACAACAGAATCTGACGAAAGCGAAATCAGATGTGAATTTAGTTAAAGTTCAACCATGTAATGACAAATCTATAATTCCTGAAGTTACAATTGTAAAAGAAAGTCTTACGAAATTGCAAGTACAAAAAGATGTCCTAAATGACAAGCTAAAGTCAATAGAGAGGAATGACATGAAGCAGAAAATAAAGGAAGATAAGTTGCTAGAAGAAAATGCCAAGGAAGTGGCAACTAAGACTAAAGACAATCTTAAAAAAGATGGGACTTCAACGCAGAAAAAATCATCTGAAAACGATGGCGCATTACAGAAATCGGATTTAAAAAATAAAAGGATCCTTAAAGAAAAACTAAGAATAGAAGGCAAAATGAAAGAGACATCGCGATCTGAAAATTCCAAAAGTAATCGGGAAACAAAGGTAGAAGCACAAAAGATTTTACCAGGAAATAAAAAAGTGTCAGAAAAAATTAAGGTTATAATATCTAACGACGATATAAAAGAAAAAAGTGCAGAAAGAAAGAAAATAATAGATGATAAAAAACAACAAGAAAACACATGTGCAGAAAAAACTTTGAAAAAATCTGATGAAAAGAAATATAAATCCAAGACTGACGTGAATGTACAGCAAGAAGGCATGAACAACCAGTTACCTCAAGTCAAGGAAATATTAGTTAAAGAAGATGTTGCAAAAAAGGAAAAAGAGAAGGGACCTGCAGTTAAAGAAAAGGGAGTGAAGACAAATTTAGTAGAGAACGTATCAAACAATCAAGAAACAACACCTAAAGAAATAGTAAAAGAGAAGGAGAAACAGAAAGCACCAGAAGACACAAAAGAGGCAGCGAAGAAAGATTTAGGCGGGAACGTATCAAAGGTTCAAGAAAGAGCATCTAAGGAAGTAGGAAAAGAGAAAGAGAAACAAAAAGCACCAAAAGAGACAAAAGA
>JAOWBB010000011.1:466168-553678 GCA_028565995.1 Ricinus marginatus | reverse complement strand
GGGAAGAAAAATAAATAAATAAACGTCAGATCTCATTTGCAGATCTGTCGAAGAGGCCATTCTGTCGGGGGCTTGTATCGAATATTAAATCAATTAATTTCCATTCCTGAATTGTTTCGGGAATCAAAAAAAGCTTTGTGCGGGGATGCGCTGGAGGCACTCCCGCTCGGCAAAGGATTTATAGGTTCGGAGTGGAATGGGCCGAGCCACCGTGGATGCTTTACCAAAATGAAATTTCCAATTTTCTCCTCGGAGTTCGGAGGGATGCGCAAAGTGCCGGAAAATTCCGATACCCCCGGCAACTCGTAATGGATGTCCCCGGGGCATTGTTTCCGCATCCCGCAATTGCCGCCCTTTTCCCGAAGATCGGCTCGTTGCACTCCCGAAGAAGGAGCTTCCCGCAATTAGAGCTTCGCGAGTTGTGTATCTTTCCCATGTGTAATTAACTTTACGTCCGGAGGGTGAGGCCTTCGCGAACCCCGCCGCGGAAAGCTCGGAAAACGCCGCTCTTCGGATAAACCGGAGAGGAATAGCGGATAGCACAAGACGCCCCGTCATTTATTCGCCTAATTCCTTTTCCAGTGCCGAGATCTTGGCGGGGCAACCGAAATTATCCGGGTCGGGCCGCGGGAAATCTGTCGGAGTTCAACCGGAGAATGTTGCACCGGAGTGGCCTCCTTCGTTTAGGGGAAAAGCTGCGGCTGCTTGATCATAACCCGAGACGTGGTAAATAACAGGAAACCTTACCCGAAAAACGAAATGTCATATTTTTTTCTTTTAGCCCCGTTCCAGCCCTTTTATATCCGGCCGCGATACTTTTGAATCAATTAAAAAGTGCTCAACTGACTGACACTTCGACAGAATCCATTAATGCTGCCAAACGTTGGGATTCGGAAAATTTTCCGGGGAAGTTCATTTGCCACCGGTTTAACATGGTTTACGCGGGCTGCAGCGAAAATTTGAAAAAAATCTCAGCTAAATGAACCTTGATGGAGGAAACTGGAAGGGTCGACCTTAATGGAAAGTATTTAAATGCTTAGCTGTTTGAAACGATGCCTTCTCAAGTATCCGCCAATGAATTTTGGTCAGAAATCTAAAGCTACATATCAAATGTTCAAATGCTTTCGGACGCACCTGACGGACACTCAGGTATTGACTACGTACTCTGACTAACCTGTTGCTTTATCATTACGTTCTCAACATCATCCTAATCCTCGTTTTTCGCATTAAAAAGAAAAAAATGCACGTAACGTTTACGGCGTGAAGTGCTCCCTCCCGTTACGTGCAAACAATGCAAATTCCAGCCAACTATTATGTGAACAACCAATATCTGCTGCACTACTGGTTTATGATTTGCATCTTCAGAAGTAGAGAAGGAAAAAAATTAAATAAATAAATAAATAACAAATCACTCAACACGTAAATCCCATTTCTCAAATTGTCTCTTGCATATTCCGCCATTCTGCGACTTACCGTGTGTACGTTTCTGAGGCATATTTTTCGCAAACAGTTAAATAATATAATCGACCGAGATGCGAAGTGAATAATGTACATTATACCTGACAAATGTAACAACGTTCATGGCACATTAATATAAAAAATTATGACGGGTAATTTACCTTTCATTTTTATCACTTTAAAAAATGAAATTCCGATGAATATAACCAAAGATATAATTATATATTTAAAGATGTGATTTTTTTTTTTTTTTTTTTATTTCCATATATCGGGAAGGTTAATTATATGATTTATTGACATCGCACCGTATGCATTCGTACGATGTTTCTTGCGAGTCATATATTTATTTTATCTATTTTCACTACATAAAGTTTTAGAAATTTCCAAAAATTAAAATTTATGTCGGGGGAAAAAAAAAGCCCCTTTCTAGGCCATTGAATTCCATCTACGGGTCAAAATTAAGTATGATTGATTAAAAGTTGGTTTTTAAAAAAAGTGCAAAATTTTATCCGGTCATATTAATTTGATGGTTTACTTTTGTATACTTGCGCATCTTTTGGTTTTTGCATGGAAATCTGGATTGTTTTTTTCAGCTTCCGAAGATTTGACTTTTGAGTTTCGGCGCAACACCTCCCTCGCAACATTAATATCACGGAATGTTTTTATTTATGCAACAGGATCGATGAAGCCATTTTGAACGAGCAGGGATAAGGGATAAAAAAAAAAAAAAAAAAAAAAAAAAAAAAAAAAAAAAAAACCCGAAATGCACAGCCCTCGGAAAAGCGTTTAAAATCATACTGACCCCAAGGTAAGTTTATCTTGTGCAGTCTAAGCGTAATCCACTGGGTATCCGATCGGTTTTTTCGCGGCGAAAATTTCGTTTTCCCGAGCGGCGAATCGCGGAAAAGCGAACATGACGCGAGCACCGCGACGCTCCGGAACGAAACTGAGTCGATTCCGAGGCAGACGCTTCGCCCGATTGCGACAGCGTCGTCGCTTACTCCTTTTTTTTTTTTTTCCCTCCCCACTTTCCACGGTATTTGCTAAATTATTCGGATAATATAAATTTACGGTTTTCTCCAGGTGTTTCCGTCGCTTTTGCCGTTCGAAAGCGGGGGGGGGAGGGGGGCGCATAAGCGTTTCGAACCTGGAATTCCGGCTCCGGTCCGCGTGCCGGGACGGCGCCCGAGGCGGGACATCTCAGCGGGACGCGAACTCCTCTCCGGAGGAACCGGAGCAAAACCGAGGATTTTAATCAATGGACTCGAGCGATCTGATCTCCCATCGCAGAGAAGATTAAAATCTTAGCTTCCCAACGTGGGATGCCGGAAGATTGAAATGAATCCTGCCATCCTGAGGGACCTCTTCATCTTTAATTACTCTCCCATCTCGGGGTTACTCAAGTTATGTGCATACATGCATGCATCCGAGTGCTTCCCGACTCTGGCCGAAACTGAGCTGATCGCGGTGGATTGCCTCCATCCGCAAAGGCATCATTCCATTGTGCCGAGCCCGCGATTGGCACGAATCTGGTCAAAAAAAAAAAAAAAAAAAGATGAAATTCACAAACGTGCCGGGGGCACGCGAAAACGAAGGCGGCCCCCAGGCTTTGCTCCCTTTTTTCGCCTTTGGCCTCCCCCAAAAATTTTTAGGTTTCAATCAAACGCACCGACCCATACTTCATAAAACCTTCCTGAAAGCATTGATAGTTCTTAATGGAACTTTGTCGACTTTATTTAAAGTTCGATTGGGCAAATAAATTTCTTGAAAACTTTCAGAAAAACATCTTTTCAAGTGGCTCTTGCCTCGCAAAAGAGTCCCCGAGTCGGGATTCCCTCCGGGCCGGGGGAATAATGGCTCCTAAATTGAGATAGGAAATTTCTCAATTCAAATCAAAGCGCGGATGAAGAGTTGCAATAAGTGGGAACTTATCCCGAGGGAATGGATCCCCGGTGCGTGTCTCAAGTATGCAACAGCACCGAAACTGCAGGCGGCCTGGCTTGTCCTCTTCCGGGAGACGCACAAAATTTTAGAATTTTTTTTCATTTTCCTCCATTTTCTGCCGTTTCCGTCAAATTTTGCCGCAAGAAAAACAAATTCGGGTTAAATTCAGGTTCAGTCAATAAACAACTGATAATTATTTGGAGTAATTAAACGGCAGCGGCACCTGAAATCGGTTTTTTGCAATCACCCAACGTCGAAAACAACAGCACGAAATTAATGAGAATTATTATTAATAAATATGTATACGTGTTAACTGCAACTAACCGTATTCAAAATGATGGTATAATTTGAGTTTTTCTTTTTTCTCCGGTACTTTTACCGGGAGAAGTGAAAAATTTCCACCCGAGCCCCCTACCCCCCCATTAATTTTCTTAATGAATTCTTTTCGCTCATCGGATAAGGCGGTTCTCTTATTCGCTGCCGGTTTCCGCGGTCTTTCGGTTTGAAAACCTGGAGGGGCAACCCTCCGGGAACGTTTTCCCGAAAAATCCCACAGCGGCATTTCCTCGGGCCTAATGCGATTCGATCACTTTCAAAGCAGGGAGTCCGCAGGCGATTTAATTAAATGTTTCTTTTTAATGTTTACACGATCAAAAATCTATTTCCGCTTGTGCCGCTTCCTTTTGGCCAGCGAACGCTTTGCCGCTGAAGTTGCACGCGTCACGGCAGGGCTCGCCAAAGGCAGTTAAAACCAAGGAGGAACCGGAAACGCAGCGTACCTTCCGTTAAAAAAAAAAAAAAAAAAAAAAAAAAGGGCGGCGTCGTGAGCTGCGTAAAAATTTACAATCGAACGGTGCTAACAAATCGAAGCCGAACCTTGTTGCAATGCTGAATGAGCCGGAAAACATTATTCTTATTTTTATTAGATTGCTTCATTTTTCAAAAATAAATTTCGCTTAAAAAAAAAAAAAAAAAAAAAAAAAACAAAGAAAAAGTTTCCCAAAATCTCTGCTCCCGAAGCGAGGGGCTTCCAAAGCTTCGCTCCACATTTCAGCACTTTCGGAAAATATTAATTAAGCCTCGGAGTAATTTATAAAGTTTCTGCACGGGAAAAGATTTGCGATTTTCATCGCAGATATCGCTTTTAAACGGCCCGGGATTAAGCTTAATAATTATCATGATTAAAATACATGATTTATATCCGGCACTCAGCGAATGAATACCCCCAATCCGACAGCCCGATACCTGGCGATTCCAGTCGCTGTAGGTCCCGCGTCAGAAATAGATGATCATTTTCATAATTGCTAAGTAGGTGCCTTGAAAAATTTTTCGCGATCTGTCACATGGATAATTAAAAAATTTCTTAGGTGACGGATAATCGGTTGGAAAATTTTTTAAAATTTTTAATTTTACCCGTCAGGAGAGAAGACATTTTTTTTTTTTTTTTTTACGGAATGAGAAATTCCTTCTTTGACCCCGGCTCGATCGGGGAGGGGGAGGGCAAAAAAGGCGGGAAAATTTCTGTTGTCGGACTCCGGAGAAGCCCCCCGCCCCGCGGGATGACCGAACGTGGAAAAAGCAATCGGGGAAATTTCAGTTGCGGACTGTCATGCTGCGGGGAATTTTTCCAAATTGAAATTTCCCCGTCAGCGTTCGCCACCTCCGAACAAGTCTCAGACCGGTCTCGGCCCGAACCTTTTCGCTCTCTCAGTTCCGCATCCGTCTCCGGCGGCGGCGCAGCGCCCAGGTTCATCTCTTCCGCGTGTATTTTTCCGTCAAATTCCTTTGCATTTTCCCATTTCCCAACCTCCTGCTTTCGTGGTGTTTCAGTGCGACGCCGCGTTCGACTTCCCACCTTATCCTCGCTCGTTTGGCCGGACCGGACTTTCCCTCATCCCTTTGAGAGACTGGGGCAAAGCCGTGGACAATATTTTTCAATGTCGACGCCTGAGTTTTTCCCGACATTTTCACCGCGAAAGACGGTGGCAGACTTCCGGGGGGGGAGGGGGGGGGGAAGTAAAATCGGATTATCAAAACCCATTTCATAATCCTTGCAGCGCGAATACAGGATTCGGCAGTAGTCACATATCGGATTATCGAAGCCCTATAATTGAAAAGACTTTTTACTAAAGTGAAAAGCCATCGAATATTAAAAAAGGACGGAAGAGAGCGGAAAGGGGAAGAAGATAGACAAAGACGAAAAGACGAATCAGCCATCAAGTTTAATAAGGATTATAAAGATGCCCCGTCACCTCGTGTCAAATTTCATTTTCCCTGCTGCCTCTGCTTGACTTGTAAATAAACACATGTCAAAGGAGAAGAGGAAAATTTTCTGTCGGGGAATTCTACTCCTCAGCCCTTCTCCAGTCTAATTTTCGTTTTCCTTCATTATTCTCCAAAACTGAGGATCTTAAATCTCCTTTTTTCTTTTTCCTTCCTTCTTTTCCTCAACCGCAGTCCCACGGGTTAACTTCGTTTCACGCCAGGATTTAACTCGGTTTACCGTCGGCCGAGGAAATCCCAGTTTTTTTCCCTCCGTCGGATGATAAAGGCTTTTCCCGTTAATTTTCCGGAAGTTCATCTCCCGCTCTGCCCCGGCACATCCCTCGGAGGCAAGAGGATTCGCAGCCCGCGGACGGCGCCCCGTTCGGGCGCACCGAAAACCGAGCCTTTTGCCGTTCCGCCAAATCCGATGCGAGATAAGCTCGCACCTTGCCGAATTACATAATTTCCAGCGGCTGCAGCCCGCTGGAAAAAAACCCAAAACGTCGGGGAAATTGCGAACCCGGAGCGGTCCGACAGTGTCTCGCGGTGCCAGACATTTACGGCCCGCGACCGAATTTCTGAATCAAACTTTTCCGGGGCTCCGGGGGGATGAAAAGTAAAAAAAAAAGGGGGGGGGAGGAGGGCGAGATGCCGTGATACGATGTTCCCGCTAAGGAAACAATATACATAACAAACGCTAAATCGCATCGCATTATGCGTAAAGTATGAATGTAATACATCTCTTCACAATTTCTAATATTCCGTACCTGCTACCATCTTTCCCTTTATTTAATAAAAACCAGGAAATGAAAGAGAAAATCCTCGGCCATAAATTTTTCTTTATATTTCAAGAGATATCGCAAATACTGTAATTACATTCAGGCGAAAGCTAAACGACTCAAAACAAAACGCAATATTTATTCTAATTTAAAATATTTATATTTTATTCACCTCTGAATGCAACTGCGTGGCATTTGATAACGTCTGTAGTTCGGATCCTTCGAATATGCACACCCGAATCTGTTAAACTCCCATCAGTTTTTTTCAAATCGGAAAAATCCGCAAAATGGCCGCCGACAACAAAGTTCCTGAATGTAATGAAAAATGACAGTCATCCGTAGATAACCGTGAAGATGTTTTTATTTTTACCGATGCGAAGAACATTGTTTCAGAAATGCAAAGTTTTAACGGCGAAACTCGAAGATTTTCATTCTGACGCCTCGGTTTATTAAATTTACGATTAGTGACGCTGCTGCCCGCTTCCCAAATCCATAAACTCGTCGCACTTAAAGGATTTCATCAATGAATCCGGACACGAAGTTTTATGAAAGACATTGCTGGAACGTGAGAAATCGCTGGTGGCCTCGGAACCAAACAGGGGCGACGGGAAAATTTTCACCGCTGCGGAAAAATTGGGACGCAAACGAAGCTTCCCCCCTCCCCCCCTAACCGACGGTTTTCCCTCCTCGGAAAATTACTCGGAGTGCAGCTTTCAATAAGAGAACCAAAAATCAGACTTCCGTCAGGGATAAGTTTCCTTCTGCTTATTTAATCTGCCAATTATTAATCTTTATCCGAGGGATTTTGAGGGTTGAGAACTGGATGTCGGAGGGTCGAAAAAGGTTTTACGTTGATTAAAACTTCCCTCTAAAAACTGCGAGAGAACGCTTACCGACCTTCTCGCATGCGACAGCGGCCGGCGGAAAATTTCGCCGCTTCTGCTTTCTAACTTGTTCAGTAAAAAAAAAAAAAAAAAAAAAAAAAAAAAAAAAAAAAAAAAAACCGAACGCTTAAATTTCTGCATCCTTCCTAATCCTCAAAAGGCCAAATAGTCGAAATTCGACATAAATAATGTCATTTTGATAAGTAAACTGCTGTGGAGCTTGACCGCCTTCTCGATACCTTTTCTTTTTTTTCCTGCAGTGAAAAGATTTTGCAGTTCCACCGGCTCCGAACCTGAAAAGTAAAGTGTCAGACGCACTTTTTGGCCGTCCACAGAATGGTCGCCTAGACGAAGGTCTAATTTACTTTTGGAAGAAAAAGGGCTGCGGGCTTAATGCTTTGAATGAGTTCGAATGTCATCAGGGGCTCTTTTTAACTATTTTTAAATTTGATTTTCTCCGAGCGATGGACGAATCTCGAGTTTACTGACAATTTTAGAGGGAACCGTCGTAAATTATTTTATTTCTTGAATAAAATGAACGTAATTTCAGCAAAAAAAAAAAAAAAATATAATATATATATATAATGATGCAGTGAAATTCGAAAGGCAAAGACATAAAATTGGAAAATCCGAAATTATAAGAAAGAAACGATCTACTAACGATTACGAGACGAGATATGCGGCATTATTAAATGAGAACTTTCATGTATTATTTCCTTTTTTGTATGTATGCAACGAGAAAAAATCTGCTATAATTAGATTTATTTATCCCCGGGAAAATATTCATCTGAAAATCTAAAATGATCTTGCTGCATTTTTTTTTTTTTTATTTTCGAATCTTATTAATTTATCAAAATAAAAATGATGAGTCAGATACTGTACATTCATATTACTGATTTTTACCCGACACATTATACCACTTTATCATGTATAATTCAACTTTAAATTGTTTTATATAAATATACATTGATATATAGGTAAAATAATTTCTTCGGACCGTGTGAAACGCAATTAAATATCTACGACGTAAAATTTTGATTTATATTAATCTTAGTTTATGCATATAAAAAAAATAATAAGAAGAAGAAGAAGAAGAAGGATTATTAAGGACTTTCTAATAATTCCATAATATATTGTTCTTGTTCGTGATATGATTTATTAATACCGTTACAACAAAGGAAATATTTTAACAAAATTTTCATATAAAATTTTTATTTGCTTTGTAATTAATTTAAATATTTTTTTTAAAATATTTTTATGAAAATTTTAAAAAACAAAAAAAAAAAAAAAAAAAAAATAAAGAAAACCAATCTGAAATCTGAACATTTCAAGGAAATTTGCAATAAGTTGATAAACTAATAGTTTTCCAAATTCAAAGTTTAAGAAAAAGTTTTTTTTTTTTTTATGTACATGTATATGTAATGTTACAAATTCAAAAATAATAAGGAGTCTCATTGACTTTGAAAAAAAAGTGAACAAAAATTATAACTTCTCGATTATTTCTCCCACAATCTTCGTCTAGATCTGCGCTTATCACAAAAACTTCCTACCTTCATATCAAAGTAAAATAAAATATAAAGATTTTTATTATATAAATATATAATCATTGATTGATTTTTTTTTCCTTTTAAGAAATGACGGTCATACCATAATGTCAGAATTTCTGCTTACCACATTCTGAACCATATTTTACATTTATATGTACTACTCAGACAGATTCATGTATGTTCGAATTAGCCAACAACATTTAGGTTCATAGATTCTTATTCACTCTGTTAGTCATACATATTTATTTAAATAAACGATCATAAATATTACGGATGATCTGTCACTTATACAAATTCATATTATTATAATTTATATTAATTCAATTTTCTTTATATATATCCATATATATATATATAAATATACATAAATATGGATATGTATAGTAATTATTTTTAATACTAATAAATTCTAATTAATTTTGACTTACGTTTGGGCAATGCATTTGCTTCACATATTGAGCGTATATATTCTTGTTTTTTCTACATGCATACTAATAATCAATATGATCGTCCAAAGCATTCACCGAACGTTATATTCATAAAATTTTTTATAGTCTATATTTTATTGAAACTTTTTGTAGACTCATGTACTCGGCCAGATTAAAAGTTTCATATGAAACTATATTAGGAATTATATATATTTATTTTTTAATTTTAGAATGTCTATATTAATGTGAGTATGAGCTATAACAAAAGTGCCTAAAAAGAAATTATATTTTTGTTCATTAAGTTCTGGTACGTCAAAATATCTACTTTTTTAATAATCAAACCGTTGTGTGATAAGAAACAACTGTAAAACACGTTTCTTTCATTAGACGGATAAAATTGTACATTATAATTAAAATTGTAAATAATATATATATATGTATTTTTTTTCTCTTGTTTCCTATTAAAAATACCAAAACTCTTTGAACGACCTTAAGGGCCTATCCATCACACATACATCACATGTCATTTATACATATTGAAAATTATTCCTTTCTTATCATTTATTTGTCTCGACTATAATATATAATATATAATCTCGACTAATTCATTTTCAGCCACAGACTATATAAATATTTCTAGCTATTTAGTTCTTATTAAAAGTAAAAAAACACATCCACAAGCAAAGGTGCAAAGAAAAACATACATATTCAATAAAATACGCACATAAAAGCAGTATCTCATACTTAATGGAAAATGATAAAAACCAAAATTTTGATAAGGATTTTTGCAGAATTATATCACGCTATAGTAATTGTCTAATTGCTTTTGCTTATGCAACTGGGAAAATGAATAGTGATTTTATTTATATGAAAAGAAGTGGCAGCATCCAGCCAGCCAAATGATAATAAAAAATTGCTTTATTTGCGTTAATCACCGAATTTCGGCAACCAAAGATCTACAGTGCCATGAAAAAAGGTCTGAGCTATCCCACAGAAAGTCATAACTTTCTTTCATAGAAAGAAGATCAGTGAAAACTTACACAAATACAAAGAGCTAAATGTCAACAACACTTATCCAATGGTGTGAAACGAAATTTCATCTTTCTTATAAACCGCTATAAACTGTGAATTATGCTAGTTACTTGAGCTATTTCGAACAATAAAAATTATTCATATGAAGAATTTTTCTATTTAAATCATTTTTTTTTTTTTTATGTTCATATATTACATTAATTTAAAGACTCAACGTTAAATGTTTACACGAGATACACCGAAACACTAAGTAATGATATACGTATATAATGTAATCCAGAATTTTGGTTGTATTTATTGGGAAAGCTAAGAGAATGTTATATTTTTCAAAATGTAAATTTCAATTAAATACATGAAACGAATTATTCAATTGCTTTGCCATTTAAAATATACTTAACAACAGTGACAAATGATACATGACACGAAAAACGATGCATTAATTAAAAACTGGCCTTTTTTTTTAATATTATATATATCTATGATTTTCTATAATGGAACTCATTAATATTTTCTTTCAACTAGTAATAATAGGCTCATAAGTATATATATTATAAATTAAATGTATAAAAAGGTAATTTTCTGGTAAAGCTTCATTGACTATTTATCTTTAGACATCAGAGTGTATTAATTTTGGGTATATGTATATTTTTTTTTTTTTTAATTTTTTGGAATTAGAATCAAATATATAAACATTTTACATTTTCTGAAATCGAGAAACGGAAAAATATTGCTAAATTCTTTCAAACGGGATAAAATTTTTTTTTTTTTTTTGAGAAATTATACAAAGTATAAAAGTTTTCATTTCACAGATTAGAAAAAGCCTGTAGAACTTTCTAAGCATGAGCAACTATATTCATTGAAATTTTGCACTATCAACTATGCTTAGGAGGTATTCAGAATTGGCAAATGCCAAATTAAAGTAGGCGTAGCAATGCTTGAAAATATCTCGTTTTCAGTATTTGTTTGAACTCAAAATGGCAAAAAAAATAAATAAATAAACAAATCTTTCATCGGAGCTTTTACATAAAGAAAATTTTCATACGAACTGGATTTATGGAAGCATTTTTATACGTTATTTGTCAACGGAGATTATCCATCAAAAATACCTTGCTCGAAATCCTCCGTTTAGCTTCTGAGCAAGACATATTTGATGGATGCGAAATATTAAGAGTTTTTGAGAGATATACATATGATTCAAAAACAATTATAAATTTTTCGAACAATTTTTTAAGCTGTATTTTTTTTTTTTTAATTTTAATTAAACCTAATATTCGTTCCAAATATCCGCTTTAAGAAGATGGTCGAAAGATACTCTCGACATTGATGATTTCTTCTCATTTGTTCGTCCCATTGGTCTTCTTGCATCTTAAAATAAAATTAATAAATCATTTTTTATTGTCCGTAATTTTATTTCAGTCAAATATGTAAAGTATTATAATTTAATCAATCATAATTTAACACAACTTGATAAAAAGAGCACTTTTCGTGAATCGTCAGATAAAAAAAAAAAAAGATTTCTTATATAAAATAATGTTAAAATTTGACATTGGATGGACACAAGAGTAGAATTGTATTTAAAATTACGTTTCGGCTCGTGTATTCGCATGTAATGTTTTTTTGTATAAATCATATTAACGATTTTGAAAAAAAATTTTCATCGGAAAATCAATTCCAATCTACTTACGAAAGGTTAATATGTCTTACTGGTTAATTTCAGAACAATTTCGTTTATATTTGTCTCATGTAATTTATTTATAGTAATGTTTTCCGCTAATTTACTTCCAATACATATCTGCACTGTCAAATTCAAGTAAAGTGTTTTCCTGAAATACTCATTTTTAATTATTTTTTTTTGAATTTTAACTAAATGTTGAAGTTTCATTATAATTAATTATATTCATCTAGATAAGAATCCGTAATGACCCATGCAGATGTACAAATAAAAAAAAAAAAATGCATGAAAATATTTTGGAAAAATATAAATTCAAAAACGGAATATTTATAAATTTTTCCTTCGCATATTATTTTGTCAAATACAATACACGTTAGCGCTACGATTCATTTTTAAATTTATTGATAAAAATAACTATTAATACTAGTGAAATGTTAAAAAATCAAATTTTCTGAATGTTTGACAATTCTCTAACTTAGGCCAGGTATTAAAAGCGAACTGAAAGACTTTTTTGATTAATTATTATAGAACTAGCATATTATTAGGCATACTAGCATATTATTATCTTATTGTAGAACTAGTTTATTATAATAGAACTAGCATAGGCGTAAAGAGGATTGAAATATCAAACGGGATCGGCCGGTAAAGGTCCGGAATGATATTTGGGCTAATACTCACCGCTAAAACTAAAAAAACGAAAAGGCTTTGCTCTAATTCAAATTTATCGGCTCGAACTTTTCTGCTAAAACCGCACTTTTTACTGCACAAATAACTATTATACCGTGCCTAATGCATTCGAAACAAAGCGAACGATATGGCATATGCTGACGGCTTTAAGGTAAAGAGGGCACCTTGCGCCCATTTCTTCGATCACATCCAACAGCAGTTTTTCAATTTTTTTATCCCTTATCGCAAAACTTAAATTATTTATCACATGCTTCCAACCTCTTCGCCTAATTTTATTTTTTTTTTTTTTACTTTTTTAAACATCGCTCCCACAAATCCATGTCGAGAGACGAATACGACGAGAAAAAAAAATATTATTATTGTTATTATTTACATTTGCTTAAGTAATTACGAAAAAAAAAAAAAAATACTCCGCTTTTCATCTTCTTCCGGGCCTTAGGTAATACTTTAACTTTCAATTCAAGTCATAAAGGTTCGTGATCTTTCAATGAATGCGATAAGAAGCTTTCGAACTGCGAATGAGTCCCCGCAGTTTGTTGAATAAGCGATCATTTCATTAAAAAAAAATAAGAAGAAACCTGGTCCTTTTCCGTTTTCAGGTCGATTTCGAAGTCCCCCCAACGTGCCATCGAATATGCCATATCGGTAACGCTTAAAAACCATGCCAATCGTCTCGTGAAAAAGGCGGGAAAGCAAAAAATTTTCATATGCAGCGCGATCAAAAATTTCTGATACTTTGCGAAATCGAACGAAATGCGGTGCTAAATTATTTTAAGAAAAAAAAAAAAAAAAAAAAATCAGAAAACGCCCGAGAAATGGAAACTTTCGGAGTTCTCTGCGTATGAACATACATAGGAAGGTTTATTTTTTCTCGTCAGTTTCTTCGGGATCCTTTAGCGTGTGCCACTGGGCTATGGGTCGCCGGGGTGAGGCCAGCATATCGGACCAATGCCTGAGCTCGGTGCCCTGAGCATTGCACCCAAGTATGACCCGGCCAATCGGGTCGGACGTGCCGATTCGGTCATAATCCACCACGGTTACGGAGAGATTTACTTTCTGCAACACGCACAAGCGACAACATATATACGGATCTGCCTCCTTTGTGTATCTTACCATTGGGCGTCTGTCTAACTTTCAAAGGCTTATTTTTTCTCTTCGTCTTCCGGGTCCTTCAGTGTGTGCCACTGAGCGATGGGTCGCCGGGGGGAGGCCAGCATGTCCGACCAGTGCCGAAGCTCCGTTCCGCTCGCGTTGCAACCCAGAACTACCTTCCCGATAGGATCGGAGGTTCCTATTCTGTCATAGTCGACCACGGTTATCGACAGACTTACTTTCTGAAATTCGCAGCAGTTACAATTAGACTGTGAGCGGTCACGCCGAAAAGTCCCTTACCTTTCCCATTAATGGCAAACATTTCCGAAACCTTCTGCCCCCTGAACATTGTCCCTATTGTGATGCGATCGGGATTTTATAATAATTTACAATTATGTGGTGTTAATTAGGATGCTCATTTTTAAACTACTATCTCAGGATCGTTATAAACCTTTGCTCACCTGAATTTGTTCAAAAGGTACTTCGAAAGTGAATGACTCGTTGAAATAAGGGTTTAGCGTGCATTTTTTGATGCTCGTCTTCTTCTTTTTCAATCTTTTTCCATTTTGTAGCAAAGCAATTTTAACGTAAGGATCTGGAAGAAATAACAATGTAAGATTCATATACAGATCTCAAAAGCTAATTCCTTATTTAATACCGAACCGGTAACTGCTCCGTGTTATTACAATTTTTCGGTAAATATCAAACTGCGATCGTTTCTTTCGGATCAAGTTTATTCTATGTGTGATATGCACCCACAGACATCATCTCTTGGATATTTACCCTCTTCGATATTGCAAAAATAATTATTTAGCGATCGATTTCTCGTTTTCAGCGAGTTTTTACACCAAGATGCAACAAAGACTGAAACATAAGATTCGAACGTACCTGAGGCAAAACCATCAAGATTCAAATTCAAAATTCAGAGAATATTTCCATCCTGTAAAGGCATTCGTAAGTAAGCTTGAAAAGGATAAATGATTCGACCTACCGGAGAGACCGCCGACGTCCATTTTCTTAAGGTTCTTAGCTTCCAAAATGCAGATGGTAAGTTTGCCGCTGGTTGGTACATATCTGAGTGAGATGCAAATATCGCCCAATTTTTCCTGCACACAATACAACAGTGACACAACACTCAATATTTTACAAATACGAAAATACAAACCGAAAATTCTTTGCTGGCATATATTATAAAATCTCGTCTGCAATCCGGATCACCGTCAGCACCTGCGATAGAAGAAAGTGACAACAAAGACAAAGATCAACCTTTAATACTTCTCCACTGACCTGAGAGTCCTCCCACATCCATCTTCTTCAGGTTTTTAGCTTCTAGTATGACGACAGTCAATTTCCCTGCCGTTGGTACATAACGTAATGAGAAGCAGATGTCACCCAACTTGTTTTCCTGTATTCAAATTCCAATTTTTTAATCATTCCGTGAGTTTATACACGATTAAGGTCCGGTGGTCGTATCAATACCAAAAATTGCGTGCAGAGTTTCGGCATCGTGAGCGGAATAATCGCCGATATAAATAAAAATTTTTACTTTGAAATTACTGATTGATACTGTCATATTGTAGGAATATTTTGATCGTGAGACGTGTCGACAAAACTTGCCTACACAAGAATTATTTTTTAATCTGAATCGGTGATGCAATTTTGTCAGTTTAACTTTTCAGATTCGCTGCTTCGAATAAGTGGACACTGCTCAAGTTTAATCTATTAAACACCTCACATGAAAGCTTATAAGTTCTATTTATTTATTTATTTTTCTCGTTTAAGAAAAGACCACCGGACTTAGATATAGTTTAGAAAATCCTCCTTAAAAGCTTTTTATACCAAAAATACTTTTCCTTTTATACAACACAAAATATTATACTTGATCAAAATGATATAGAAAGCCATCAGAGGAGATATATTAAATACACGAATTGATATACTACATAATTTACAACATCGATCATTGTGTCCACAAAAAGCATTGACTACAAAGCATTTGCATACTGTCAGTTGTCCCAGTATGGTCTAAAATCTAAAATAGTACAAATTTACTTTGGGATTTCAAATTCGCATTGTTTAACAAGCGTTATGCTGTTTCAGTAATCGAATGTATCGCACTACTGTTGACTATTTGAATTTTCGATGACAGTATGCAAGAATTTTTGTTTAACAAAGCATTTGGTAGGGCTCGTCGCCCATCTAATTCAGCTAACGAAAGGTGACAGCTCTGATGGGATATAGTATTCACTATGTTGGAAAATTGGAATTTGAAAATGAGAAAAAGTAAGAAAATTAATAGTTTTATGTGTTTTTATTCTTTCACATTTCGAAATTTTTCGCACATTCCCGGGTGGGCAAAAGACCCCACCACAATGTTCAAATGCATTTCGGAATATGAATAGTGATTTATAATGAAATCGATTCACTTTTTATCGTAAGAAACACTTTTTGGATGACAATATTGATGTGGTGTGCAACAAGTTTATGCGAAAATCAGTTAAACAGAACTTAAAACTGCATGAAAATTCCATAACCCAATAGCTTAAAATTTAACATTCAGACTTGGAGGATATATTCGGAAGTAGGAAAATATTATAATAGAAAAAAACGTTTTACCATACATTTTAACCATTTAAAATGGAGTTATTTATAAGAAAAGAAAAGTGATTTTCCGACTAATAGGAAAATTATTCATTATTAAAATCTAAAATAAATATATATTTCTAATTCGCAGCGTATCACGTTTCGAACCATTATCATCAAAATGAAAATCATGACAAAAAATTTAAAATATGTGAAAAAAAAAGAAATTGAGAGTAAAAATCATAACATTATTTAAAAAGTGAAGGTTACTTAATGATAAAATATAAAACCAAAAAAAAAAAAACTAAAAAAAAATTTAAATTTCATATAAAAAGGTTATAAAAGAAGAATAATTTAATTTAAAACCTTTGTTATGTAAAGTAATAATTAAATGGAATCTTATTTAAATTTTTCAAACTCCCTTTTTGTTAAAATGATAACAATGTAGATTAATATTAATTATTCTGAGATTAGAACCATAAAACAAAATTTCAGAAAAAATAAATTCAAAATTTTTACGACGGATATTAAATTTTTTACTTTTCAGCGGTTAATGATAAAAGTTTTAAATGGCAAAAAAAAAAAAAAAAAAGAATCATGACCTATGAGAACATATTAATATGATCGTACGATTGCATACCGTTAGAGCAATGATTTCATTATAAATCGCAAATGTTAGAAACGAAAATACGGTTTTAGCACTGCAGGTGTAATTCGCACATAATGTGAACGTTTAAACAAATGCTAATGCATTTCGTTTCTAAATAAATGAGAATAAATTCAGAAGAGAAACGAATAGAGGGAAAGAAAATGTAAGAGAAACCTGAAACAAAGGCATGAAACAGCACAGATAGTAGCACCTAAAACATACAAAACACATGTCATTAGTTCTAATTAAACATTCAGAAAGAGAAAAGGAAATCCGAATTATATAGGTAGTATCTTAATTACAAAACACGACAACAATTAATGTAAAATTGTTCTTTATTACAGAAAAGAAAAGTTTTATGCAAATTGCATGACTTTTATATTTTAGTTGTTACAACTGTTACAATTATATTAATAACAATTTGTAACTTTTTAATAGATTGAGAGATGTTATGTCTCCATAAAAAAAAAATTTTGAGGCTGAGTTAAGCTTTACAATACTGAATGCCGAGACTGTGCTCCAAGTGTTTATGATTTCCTTGTCACTTAACATCTACAAAGAAATCGCTTATACATATTTACTGTACGAACGTTACGGTAACCTACTAGGCAATTTCTTTAAGATTTTGCTTATTAAAAATCTATTTGTTTTCTTCAGATACGAAATATTCATCTCTCCTTCATCCCAAAGAAAACGCGGGCAATACATCATTCAGCTACGAACCATGTTTATGAGGTGAGGTAGGTGGTTCATGCTAACTACGGGTAATCGGCCCTTAGACAAAAACAAGCGCATGCAAGATTCATTTAATGTATACGAGATTTTGTCAATGGTCCTGAGGGAGCACAAATTAGGTTGGGTTATCGGTGCCAATACACGTTCAATAAAAACATTGTTTGAAAAACCAATACTTACGTGAAAAACGTTTTGAAGCGGCATGCATGTATCGTAGCATAACCATATGAATTTTTATACAGGCAGGCCAAAAGCAGAGCATTTAAAATTGTATGTAGAAAAAGAAGAGAAAAAAAATTTTGTCAAAAATAGCTTCATATTTCGGAGCGATTCGTAATATATACATACGCTAATAGTGACAAAAAAAATGATGTTTAATATTCAAATAAAATATTAAGATTTATATTAATGTTTTGAGTTAAAAATTGCTAAAATGAAAATAAAATTATTTAGCTGTACAACAACAAATTTGATAAGGTAACGCGAAGAAAAACTGTTCAGTTATAACAATTATATAATTAAAAACATTATATTTGAAAACGTACGTAATAACAGACACCTAAATAAATCATCACCTTTGATGATTTTAATATTTCATGAGAATATTAATATTACAGTAACCTAGCAGTGCTAATCCAGCCCAAGAGATTAAGTATAAAAAGTTTAAGCAAGATTATGCTTAATAAAGATATTCTATTGATGGGTTTATTTGGTGATTTTCTGATTGGACCATAAGAAGGGTTTGCAGATGGCAAAATGAAGATGTTACGAATTTAAAATAATCAAATATAAACATTTATTAGAAAAACTATTCGATATTAGTTAGAAAGTGATGTAGTATGTATTATGCAGAGGCATGTAGACCGATGTATTCACGGTATAACATTCATGAGAGATAAAATTAGTACATTTAAATGTAAGTCGCCTTTCATATATGCTAAATAATAAAACTTTAGCATTTTAAAAATATTAAAATTACGAATCGCTACCCAATTATTGTACAGAGTGTCCGCTAAGTCCAATTAGTTTTGTGAAATTATTCCTTTTGCCATGAGTAAAATCATGTTTGACGCATATTTTTCCAATGCATGTATTCCAAATTGACTTATGAGTGTTTTGGGTTAGGAAAAATGTCCCTATAATAAATGGTATTTCCTACTAAATTTATCTTTAAGATGAAAGTATAAGTTTTTAAATTTATAGGTTTTGTTTATTTATAATAAAAAAAAATATAAAAAAATAATTGTCTTTAATTTTTCTGAAGAATTAATTGAAATTCATTTTTGTATTATAGTGAAGCCGTTATATAGTCGCTTATTGAATCAATATAAAACAGACCTTATGGACTCTCCGTATTGCAAATTACCTAAATCATATATTTATTAAATTTTCATTTTCCTCCGCTTTAAAATTTAATCTATATTATTGACAAAGACCGATAATGAGAAAAATATCTAGATGCATATTTAATGCTGAAAATGAAAATTTATGTTCTTTAAAAAACGGACTGAAATTATTTTTTTCAATTTCGGAAAAAATGTTTTTTAAGTATTTACCTACAAAACGATGTATTGTGATTATTGATAATGTGAAGATTTGTTCCACAAAAGATGTTTTAAAAACTAAATTTGCGTTTTAGTATTTAAGAAAAATGATATATCAGATAATACGATATTCTATATAACGTAATGGGATACTTGTATTCAACAATAAAGATCATTTATCCGTTAAAAAATATAAATTTTAGAATCTGATAACTGTAAAAAAATGTATTTTTAAAACAAGTATACTAAAAGAAGCAGTTTCTGCCGAAAATATTGCATTAGCCAGTCAAAATATTCTTGTATAATTAGAAACAAATTCTTTTTTTTTTTAACTTAGAAATAAAAACTCTAAAACGTCAGCAACAGAATGACCTGATTTAACTGTGGAGAACAGAAATTCACAGATAGCTTATTATAATTATATTTTGAGTGATATAAAATCCAATTTTTGGAATTTTTCTCATGAAATTTTTTTCAGTTTATTTTTAGCAATAAAATTATATTTAACTAGAATCTTCACATAAGCAATATTAATGTGATATTTTCATATTTATATATACCTTTATATATATTAATAATTGTATAGTAAAATACTATCTTTAAATATTGAAAATGATTTACATACAACAGAAATTAGATAGTTTTTATCCTCGTTTTAATCATAGTTTTTTATTCGATGCATAATAATTTTCATCAGATAATTTGAATATTGTTTTATATATGATAGGTTAGATAATTTGGATATATGATAGATTAGATAATTTGGATATATGACATTTCTGCTATATTTTCTGGAGTCTTATAGACAGGTTATGAAATTTTTTGAAAATTCAAAGATTTTTTTAAATTTCGTATTAAGATGGAGTAAATAAATATTTTCCTCATTCCCAAAATGTAATACATTAATTGTTTCCTTTTATACTTTTCTTACAATCATCATCTCCCGGTTTATATCACGGCTCAAATGTAAAGTATTTATTATATTTATTTAAATACTTTTAAGCCCGAAACACAAAATTATTCGGATAAAGTGTCATTATGAATAAGTTTTTCCTAAGCTGATTACTGTAATTTGATCCTAGCAATGAAACAAAAATTTATTCTATGCCTTTCAAACATCAAAGTTCGCCATTTTGAAGTTTAATGTACTGTGGTTCTAACATTTTCTTATCAATTACGTTTTATATCTAAACTCATTAAGTTTTAGGTAGCATGCTCGAATTTAAATTCGAAAATGTATATTAATTAAATTTAAAATGATACTTGTGCATGTACATTATATGAGAAAATTTGGGAAGTAAAGATGAAAAAGATAATATATATCGTAAAAAATTGTTAAGAATAATGGGCTTCATAAGGGTAATTAAAATCAACTGCAGTTTACCCTTTGTCCAAATAATTATCCATAGTTAAGAATTATGTTCAGCCCTCACTGCCTCCTTAAAAAAACAAGTTTCTATTATTTGTTTTAGAAAACCAAAAGAATTGATATATTTTAAAAAAAAATTGAATATAACTTCTGTTGTCATGAAACTGTATAATTTGATGTTGTATTGTACACAATTTATTTGTACAACACTGATTTGATTTGACCTATTTAGTAATCAACGTTTAATGTGCTGTATGACTTAATAACAGTAATAAACGTGAGCAGTATTATTTATCAGCCAGAAAGGAAACTATATTTCGTAAAAAAACAATATTTTACATTTATCACCGTTACGTAAGTCAAAATGTGAATTGGTTCTGTTTCGTAAAGTAAACTGTTTGCGGCATCACAAAAAAATTATAAATACAGCACAACTCATCAACTCAAAAAGAAAATAATAATAATAATAATAATAAATAAAGAAATAAAGAACTGCAAAAAATCCCATGCATAACTCTCAGTCATATCAATAGACCAAAAAAAACTGAATTTAAAATCCAAAATCCATGCATTTCCAAACTGATTTTAATCATATAGAAAAAACTGAAAAAGTATGCCTCGAAAAAGACTACAGCATACTGATTAAAGCCTCAAAATTTTCAAATTTTTACTCAAATTATGAAGTAGAAAAGATTAAAATAAAAAAGATTTTTGCATAGGATTTTAGCAGACAAAATGCTTCACAACTTCGATTCGAACATTTGAACTTTACATTTAAAAAAATTTAAATATTAATTTTTTAATAATTAAAAGTTGCATACAAATTTGATATACGTGTGGATTATAAGTAGTCAATATTTTTTGATTTATATTTTGTAAATGTCTAAAAGCACCCATAATTAATAATTCAGAAATAGCTACATTTAATTTTGAATATTCAAATTTTAATTATAACGAGGAATTAATTCTGAGTAAGAAACATTTGGTGTTTTACATAGAAGAAATCTGTTTACGGGATAGAAAGTAAGATTTCATAAAATGTATTTATATCAGGCATCTATTTTATATCTAAAAATGAATATTAGGAAAATAATTGTGTTACTGAACAAAAAAACTTTAATATGCGATAATATAATTAAAAAAATAATAAGAATCATATTATTTAAAAATGTTGTGAAACATAATGTTTGTCAGAAACGAAAAAATTAAATGTTAATGGTAAGATTTGTATCTTTTAATTTGATTCCAAATAACTAAAATTCTCCAAGTGACAAACCTCACCATCTTAAATGAGCATATTGTTAGGCAATTTATCATGTTATTAAGTATTTGGAACATGTTTCGCATCTTTTGCCGTTTAAGTATACAATTTCAGGCTTATTTTAAGGGCAGAAGGCGAAACGTCCCATATTGTCGAAGGTAAACCATTGAAACAAATGGATAAACTCACCTGGCCACCTTCTCCTTCAACGCTCTGCAAATCTCGCCACTCCTCTATGGTTTGCGCTAAATCAACCTGACATAATGGAACTTTGACCTCACCTATTTGATCGTGTTTAGAGAATCTGTCGAAATCGAAAATGGCAAAAACCAATGTTTTGTTCATGGCATCTGCATACGGAACGCCCTACAATAAAGCACATGTGAGCTGCAGCAAAAACGAGAGACCGGGGTAATAAAATTTGCCGTGCGTTATCATCATGTTGGACAAACCTTGAAGGTGAAGGTCTCATTGAAGACAGGATTCAAAGTCTTCCTGTGAACCTTCGTTTCAAATTTCTTCTTTTTATCCGGCAGCAGATAAACCTTAACGTAGGGGTCACTGGTGCCGCCCATATCCAGAGCAGGCAACTCCTCGGCCTGGATTACAGTTACTGCCAGGCTGTTTGAGTTAAAGTCATACTCCAGTTTATATTGCAACCTGCCAAGTTTCTGTTCACTTTGCTTACTTTCCGCTTCATCTGCCTGGTCTTCGGCGTTTTCCGTGAGTTCTTCCATATCCGGCTGAACCTAGAAGTTTTGAAAATTACCAACGTTAGTTCGTTTTTAAATTCGATCCGAATCTCGGTTCAATAAAATTTTGAAAAAATTCAGAAAAGAAACTAAAAGAAAATGTGTAGAATTGTTTAAAATTTGTAAGGAATAAAGTTAAGTGAATAATGCAGCACAATGCAGAATTATAAATGTAATAGATTTAAAGAATTTTTTATTGCAGAAAGCGAGTTCAAAGTTTGTTTTTTAACTGTTTCTTATTTTCCGTCTCGACAAATCAAGTAAGAAAAATTAATGTAAAATTTTTAATTAATTTTTAAAAAGCAAAATATAAGCAACAATATAAACAGTAATTATTATAATTATATTAAAATGAAATCGCAATTTTTACGTAATCGTAAAAAACAAATTGCTATAAAAATTAAAAACGTTCACAATTTAAAATTTTTCAATGAAGTTTTGAACACGCCTCCAAATAATAATAATAATAATATAAAATATAAACAATAGATCTATACTACTTTCTCAGCATATTAATGAATTGGCACAATTTTTCATATGAAAATTTTCGTATGAATTTTGAATATGGAATGAAATTCTGTAATTGATTATTTCCTTATTAATACATACAACTGTTAGATAACTGCAAATGGTTGAAACATTTATAAATATAATTCATTTTTTTTCAGGTATAACAACCAATTAAATGAACTTAATGTAGTAGATTTTATATGCAAAAATACATTATGTGATGATAATGGTACATAAAAAGAATATTATGACTTCACTTATAAGACAGATTTAGATAATCTTGAGATATAAATAAGGGTAATTATACAAAGAAACTGCTTAATTTAACTTAATGTATATTCATATAAGGATCAGATGCTGGATAAAAAGCCACGTATGCTTTTGCCACCATGCCACGTATGCAAAATATTTAGTTTATTCATTCGCGTATTCCAAGCTAAGCAAACGATTACACTACGCTTTGCTTTGTGGCATTTGAATCTATGAAGCTGATTTTTCTCTTAGTTTTATATTGAAACAAAATGTATATGTATTTAGATAAGATTAATTTGGACCGTTATGAAAAATGCAGGCAAAATTAAATCCCTTAAATTTTGGTTTTTGTCGCCGGAGGGCTTCATCAGAGTAAAAATTTAGCAGACCACTATATAAACATTTTTCTATGATATTACCAGAAAATGCATTGTCGAGCGATGGAACTGAAAAGCCAATAATAAACTATGAATTTTAATTTTTATATACCAAGTAAAAAAATGTTTAACTACTGTGAGAATAAATAAATGAAAACTGAGTTTTGACTACACAACTGTGAGCTGGAGAAAAAAATTTTGTTCAGCTTTTACTGCATCTGCAAACAGACAATTGCCATTGCTTCTTGAGATCGCAGAGGTATCATCAGATCTCCTTGCACTGGAGGAACGGACATTGCGAAGGAATGACAACTGTAAACGCTAAGGAATGCAGCTTAAACGTTCATTCCAGAAAAGTTGTACATGCCTTCCACGATGTGACATCGAAGGGCCCGAAAGGTTACCTCTCCATGGTTGTTCTTTTATTTGCAGTTACCGAATGTAGGTCTTGTTCCTTGTGGTTTCTTTTCAGGAATTACAGCATTTTGTGCTCTGGTTTCATGCTTAGAATTTAAGCGGATCTAACCTCAAGAAAATTCAGTTTTGTTTAAATTTCACAGCACTTTGTATTGCGAGATCGGGGATTAACATATAAATCCCATTATATATATATATATATGACGCTGAATTTTGAGAATCGAAAATTGTAAATATTTGTATGTTAGAGGAGAGGATGCACAAGTGAAGCTCGTCAACAAGGTGCTTTTATTTGCTGTATGCAGGTCACAGAAAATCTTTGATTTCAAAGGATCATTTGTTGGAACAAGAAAAAAATTAAAAAGCGAAAAGGAATTCCATCTATGCGGTTACAGATTCAAGAAGCATTTTGATAAAGACTACAAAGCTATCCGAGGTTGTATAATCTATTTTAGATGCACCACAGATGTACTCCGGTTTAACATTGCTTCTAATTGATTACACACTCAGGAATACCTATGCAGATAATAAACATTTAATATCATACGATGCTACAGTTCATGTTCTCTACAGACTGCAAGTCAGAAATAATAATTAAAATCGATAGAGATCCGCCATTTAAAGCAGTACACATAAATAGACAGAAAAAAAGAAATTAAGTAGGTAGAGAAACTTATTATTTTTTAAAGTAAGAAACAAGACTTCACATTTTTAATATTCTGCACAATTATACATATAGGCCTACTTCAAAGCCACATACTTTTTCTTTGTAAGCTGAGCCAAGCAATTGTACCGATTTCAAATCCACCACTCCTTTCCCTTTCTTCCCATCCTTGGCTCGTCTTTTTCTGAAGCAACGTCGGATGCAAAACCCGCAAATTAAAAGTATCACCAAGCAAACAACTGAAATTGAAAATAGATGTATTATTTACACCATCGGTGAGGGTGAAAGTAATAACATCAAAAATTTATGTGTTAATACCGACTAAAAATTCCACAAATATCGCTGCTTACCTAAATTCATAAATCAAAAGTAGCTCTCCACACAAGGGGAAATCCATATTTTACTGTTTTCAAAACAAAAACTCGCATTTTTAAGCAACTCATAAGATTTTTGCATTCAAAGTCTTCCCACAGACACACCTTGTCATATAAAATCACACTTTTAAGACGGTCGTTTTCGGTTTTTCAAGTTCCCTTAAAAAGCCATTTCTCATTCTGCATTAGAACGAGAGAATCGCAATTTTTTTTTTTCTCCGCGGCAGCAAAAACCATACGAATAAGGGTATCTCATACATCAGGACTATATTTGTTGATTGAAGAATAAAACGAAAAGTACGATTTTTTATTTTTCTGTGTGTGGAGAAACGAATGAAAATATAAAAAGATTCTGATGCCTACCAATGATGATGGTGACTAAGCCCCATGTTGGAATCCCCATTTCTTGCGCCAAATGCTCCGTGATTTCCTCCATTTTCTCTCCGATTTTCTCGGACTCCGTTTTGACGGGAACCACAGTTGTTACCTCCTCCTTGGCTTTGGTTATCGCCTCCTCTGTTAACGACAGCGAAACGTGATGAAACCAAGCAATAATTATAATTAACACATGCATCTTGTGCATGAAACAGGTTTCTCGTCTTTAAATTTGAAAAGTCATTCCCGGCGATAAGTGAATCCAGGCGAAAGTCATACTTTCAAGTTGTACAGTGTGCACTGCGGTGTACCACCGCAGTTCAAAATATCTAACATTATTCCACATCCTGAACGAATGATGGAGAGGGAAATCAATGCACTCATGTCAGTGCAGGATCTTTGATCGGAAAGAACGACAGCGTGTGAAATCCCTGTCAGAAAGCCTTCAGTTCAAATCAAATATAAAGGTATTTAGATTATCTCTTTTCAAAATAACACTTCGTAAGGCAGAAATTCAAATTTTAAAAATTTACTTTTAACTGAATCGAATAAAACTAAGCGACAAAGCGAAATGAGAATTTTCCGATTTTTCATATTTTTCATTCCGTCAAGGCTCCCTGTTCATTAGTTCATTTTCTTACATTTATTTATTTATTTAACTTTTTTTTTCCCACATCGCACAAGAAATCTTGACGTCTTACCATCAATTTTCAATAAAATTTTTGACTGAAACATCAAAAAGATTTTTACAAAAGTGTCGAATTCTTTAATGCAGTTTCCTTTTTCTCTTTAATCAGAACGAGTCTCGCTCATAGCTTCGAATACACGGAATAAACAACACGGGAAAAAGTGACAAATTTAATCAAAATTTGTAAATATTTTCCCTTCCTAGTAATCTCTACACAAATTCCTCATTTTTACCATTTTCGATTTCTGTCTACGCCAAAATCTGACAGTTGCAACCCCAGTACTCTCCGATTAGGAATGCTGTGGTTATATTGCATTTGCCGTTCCACTCTGCGTAATGTTCCATTCTTGCAGCAACACCCTCATTTCGCAAGGAGAAAATTTAAAAAAAGAAAAAAATTCATATTTTTCACCCCCCGACTATGGTTTCCGTTAAAAATGTATTGTTAACAAGTGTTGGATTGGTACATAATTAACAAATAATCCCAATTAACAATTAAAAAAAGCTGTTACATTATCTACAGATGATTCCGTTTTTCGATGGTCATGTACCGAATGCCCTTTTTTTCCTTTTTCCGTTCCCTTCCAGGGACAGAACCGAAATTACAACTATTTCAGGGTAATATTTTTTCGAAATTTCTAATTCCGTCAAAAACGCACAAGAAGCAGAGATTGAAATACTTTAAACTCACCCAAATCCGTTTCCTCCGGCAATTGCGCTGGAAGAGATTTTGGTTTTTCCGAAATTGGAATCTCCTCTTTCTTCTCCTCCGTGACTTCCCTCTTTACTAAGGGAGCCATGATCGGTCTGTCTTTGTTAACTTTTATCTGAAAATTCAGTCACACAAAGTTACTTTTTAAATTTAAAAAAAAAAAAAAAAAAAAAAAAATCTACCCTCGAAAATGAGATGTATTAAGTCTGAATACATGGAAGATTTTTAACCTTCCATGCAAATTTTGCAAATTGTTCGAATTTGAATATTTTCACCCTGGTGCACCTCCCGAAAATAACCCAAATTTTTTTTCATGGCTTCTCGCACCTTGAATCAAACTATTTTTCCGTGTCGCAAATTCCCATTAAATAAGATTCATTCGCGACCTGAGCCTCAAACGAAATGCGTCAACTATTTCAAATCTTTCTTCATCCTGCGATTGAAATACAAAGATTGTCATAAATAAATACATACACATACGCATCGGTTGATTATCTAGCAAGTTCTGCAAGTTTGTTGAAAAAAATTTATGCTCTCCTTTTTTTTTCTCTCTCTCTCTTTTTCCTTATCGTCATATGCATATAATTACCGCTGGGATTTGATACTGAATTTCATGTCTTCAAATTTGGTTAAATTGAAAAAATTTTCGAAAAAATATTATCCGAGTGGGACTGAGAATCGTAAATGTCAAATGACTTCGGATACGCATTGCACAAAGCTAAGGTCGCGAAATAGACAGAAAGGTAAATAATCAGTCTGGAAATCGAATCTTTTGCGAAAAACTACACAGTTTTATATAGTGTTATCTATCATTTATTACTATTAAGAAATTACTTGATGTGCAAATATAAGGATATGGAATTATTATTATTTAAAACGGTATTAAAACCGTATGCAGACTATTATAGAAATGTACGATCTAAAATCGATATATATATATATATAATATCTTAATAATTAATTATATACCCGATATTAATCTAAAAAAATGATTCGATGCCCAGGAGAATTAAAACCTCCATAATGTCATCTTTTTTAAACCATTAATATTGTAATTTAGATTTTTTTTTTCCCCGTCTGTCGCACTTTATTATATTGAAACATGATACGACTCTAATGTGAAGGTTTGTAACTTAAGATATTTCAGGAATTATTAATCTCTGAACTATATGGCCATCATTAATGCTCAGATATGACGCACAAGGTTTTTTAACTCATTTTAAAATTTTACCGTGGCGATTACCCACAGCCAAAGGTTTCAGTTGCTGCTGTCGCAGCGCCAGAAAACCTGCTCTCTTTCAACGTCCAATGTCGTGTTGAACGTTTCATAAGTAAAACCGTGAATCGCGAGGCACGTCTCGTAAATCTCGCGCAAAAATAACGTTTTTAAAAAAGAAAAAAAAAAAAAATTTCCAGCGTGTCAGTTCAAACGTGGAACTTTGTTCCGGTCCAGGCAGCGGATAATTTTTACATGGGAAACATGGGGGAAAGAGGTTTTTGACTAAAAATATTATCTGAAAGCTCCGACGCAACTAATATCGAACGTTAAACCAAAACATTAATGTAAATCAGAAATTGGAGGAAAGCTTTTACCCGGGAGGAGGGTTCAACGACTTCGGGGATAAAAAATTTCCCCTTCCCCCCCCCTCCCGAAAAAATTGCCTATTTGGAAAATGTTTGAGAAAAATTCACGTAAATAACGGAAAATTTTCCGGAGGCGAGCGAAAAACGTCGGGGCACCAGCTAAAAAAACCGGTTCCGACAGTCGCACGTCTGGAATAATGTTTTCAAGGATCCAAGCGAACCTAATCCTCCAGTCGGATCCGGAGAAAATTCCATAAATTAACCGTCTTGCTGTACCTCTGGAACGGGCTCGGACCCAACCTGGAAATGCATTCGCCATTTAATTCCGGATTCCTAGCATGCGATACGAGCCGCGTTGCCTCCTCTGGAGGAAGGGAACGGAGATTGCGGGGGCAAACGTTTCCAGAAAAAAATAAAAAGCGCTCTCCGGGCAAAGAGCCTAGGACATCAGTACCTGGATTGGCTCCTCCCCAGCCGCAATTTGTGAACTAAAACTGAAATTCAAAATTATCGAACTTAAATGGCGGAAATAAGGATTTAAAAAAAAAAAGCAGCTTGAATTGTATTTTAACTGCAGTAATTGAGAATGCACATGTTTGGATGATCAACAAAGATAATCTAATATTGACCCCACTATAACAGGGAAACATTAATTTACATGATTTTACATTATGCATATGATTATTTACGGGAGCAAAATTTATCGTACAGAAATTTAGCTTTCACCTTAGTTGATTTTCTTAATGGTTATTAATAAATGTTCCGGTTAATAGTGAACCACATGGTGAACCGAACCTCAAATTGTTTAATTTAAACAATAAAGATGTCTCCGCTAGAAGGGGATTAAGAATTTTCACGAAGATATCCGACACGTTATTTATGCTTACAGAGAACGCGAAATCTCAAATTTCAGTGCAGCAGCGAACTCAATTCTCCGCTTTTTGTGTAAATCACCAACTTCGGTCCACAACTCAGGTTCGGTTACAATTGTTCCCTTTCCGCCGCCCCCCCCCCCCGTTCTAAATGAAAATTTGTCCTTCTCGGATTTTGCAAATGTTTGCGAAGATGCATGCCATCAAATCCCGTCCACGGCAGCAGTTTTCGTTTCCCAAATGCGGCGTACCTGAAGTCGCTATAACTCGCAGTTGACCGGCTCCGTTTAACCTAAGCGTGGGTGTCGCTCAATCCCTCATAATATGAATGAAAGCTTCCGAGTTTGCGGACGCGATTCGGAAAGCTTTTCATCCCCCGTCCGGAACGGGGAAAATCTCAGCTGTGAAGCGATTTGTGGCTCTCGCAGGAGAGCTGCGATCAGGGGTTTTTTTTTCAAAAAAAAAAAAAAAAGGCAGGTCCTGTCGCAAGTCAAAACTCGGGCAAGGATTTAAAAGTTTCCTCTACTCACCTCTCGCTACCACGTTTGATTGTACAGGTTCCGAACCTCTCGCACCGGACGATTGTTAAGCCATTGTCAACCGATTAAACGACGTTTAATTAGATGATTGCGCGATGGAATAAATTAATTTTTATCCCCCCGGAAAAGCTGAAAAAAAATTCCTCCAAAGCGGGACCCACTTCAAAAGATGGCGTATGAAACTGCTCCCTTGAAAAATCGATGGGGGGATTCTGCTCCTTACGGAACGGGAAGGACGCAGGCGCCTTTCGTGCGAGTCCTTCGCTTGTAAGTTGGCGCCCTGCACAGCGCCCGTGGATCACTCCGCGGTGGCATTTAAGGGAAAAGCTTCCCTTTTATCGGAAAATGCATTTTCCACCCCAAATGACGTCACCGGCATCTAAAATTTTCATCGTGTCCCTCCAGTATCTCGAAGGGCCTTCATTTGGCCGCTGCGTCGGGGAGATTCCTTTCGACTTTCCCCTTTTTTTTTTTTTTCCGCCAGGCCCGAGACCAAAAACCCGGTGGAGGATCCGCGACCGGAAATGGAAATTTTCTCCTTCTGTTTCCGTTAGATCTTTCCTTTTTCTCTGTATCTCGGCCGAATTGAATTTCCACAAATTTCGTGATTTTTTCCTCACCCCCATCGGTGGAGATCAAAATCTCGTCAAAGACCTAAGTTGTCGCGTTGTTCTGACCGGAAAATGTGCTTTTTTTAAGCTGGGCAGGTTTTTTTTTTCTTGTGTAAATTTTCTGCTCCTGCACGCTTTATAAGAACACAAGAATGAATAAATACCTTCAATATTTTTAGTCTCAAAGTTAACCATCAAGCTTATAATAATCGCCAGTAATGATATTAAACTAGTCTCGATTTTTTTTAACATCAAATGAAATTTTTGCATCCCTGCAATGAAGGCAAATAATTTGTTTGCCAACTTTTAATTTATCTATGTGGAAAACAAATTTTTAATGGAATAAATAGAAATGATAATGCGTAATGTGTAGCTTGGAAGTTTTTTTTTTTTGCTTTTTGCGAGTTTTTAGAGAAAATGTAAATAATTTAAAATTATAAATTTGATAAATAAGTATTATTCATTATTCGTTAAAAGTTTAATGTTCAATTATCTAATTCGAAATTTTAATAAGAAAAAAATGAGTTAATTACGTTAAATTACGTATTTTGCTGCTTCGAAAAAATCGAATTGCAAATTCTAGTTTGACTTTGGAATTTATTAAATGTTTTAAAGTAGGTATTAATAATGTCTATGACCCACCGACACATTTCCAGACACCGTCTGCACATTCAATTCTTAAATTCACTTTTTGATCTCTTATTCAATATTTTGTTATATTTTTCAATATGTAAATACATATAATGGAGTTTAGCTTCTTTTTTTTTTTTTTTTTGGTTTTTTAGCAAAAACTAATTATTTATTATTATAATTTATAACTGTTAATTAAACTTCAAAAACGCAATCTGGCATTCTTTTTTTTTTTGTGAAAATTTACTTTTAGAAATCTAAAACTAAAATGCGATTCAAAATAAATTATTGTTTGCAGAAGATGTAAAAAAAATAAATCAGAAACAATACTTTTCAAGTCTGAGTGTGCATTATGCAAATGATAACACCCAAAAATTTCACCATGTATGATGTCCAATTTTCTTTCAGTTTCCACTGAAATTTTAGTACCAATTCAATTTTTTGCATATACATCCAAAAAGTAATGAAAGAAATACAAGAATGAAAACTTATATTATCAAAGTATCAACTTACACTTTGAAACAATACAAATTAATTTTTTTATATGCAGTTTTAAAATGGATTATGAACTTATGAAATTTATCACCAAATTTATTCCATATCATACCTATTACAACTTTGCCTTCAATAGACTTAAAAAAAATAAATTAATTTTTTTTAAATTAATAAATAAATATAATAAAATTGATGTATGATAATAATTCACTAATTTTTCAAAATTTGTTTCTGATGATTAAAAACAACAATTCGTATCATAACTATTTATAAAAAAATCTAAACAAAATCATATTTTGTTAAGTTATTGCTATCCTTATTTGAAAAAACTCTTGTTGCTTTATAAGTGAGCAATTAGTGTAAAGTTACAAGAACTATGTTTTACTTTTACTACATTATAAAGTTTCAAATTGAATTTATTATGAGCTTTATGCTGAATATGTGAAACATCACTTTGTTAAATTAAAAACAACCTTATAAAATTCAGTTTCATTACTCAGATATGCATATATAAAAATTCTCCATTATAACTTAAATTTATGTTTAAAGTATGTACTTTTAAAATGAAAGAACTTTTATATCATTATATCACATAAATGTAAAGGCCTTTATTTTAAATTACACGCAAAACGGAAGGCAAATTTAAAATTATAACCTAAACAATAGATTGATGGGCCCATTAGGTAAATGTGCATTTATTTATTTTGTTTAACCTCATTGTCATCGTGATTCACTGCGATGCGCTCTCATTGATTTTCCTTATCATTTCGTCAAACATTGCACTTTCTTCGCTGTAGTATCTCGACTTCAACGTTCTGTACTTTTTTAACATGTAAAGGGCTTCCAGTTCCTTCACTACGTATTCGCCATGTTTTATCATTCTATTTATTTTTTCCGGGTCGGTTTCCTTGCTATTTTTCAAAAACGCATTATGACATCGCGGACGAAAATATTCGTATCCCAATGGATAATCTCGACCCATGAATAAAAGCTGAAAACCGATTAAGTCCAGATCATAAATTTTTTCCGAATACATATAATTTATTGTACGTACTTCATATATTACCGTTTTGTACAAATTTATAACCACGGATCTCTGCGATTTCGTCATCTCTCATATGACCATTTTTTTTTGCCACAGCCTGCTCTCAGAAATTATCACCGGTTTGAATTTCTGAATTATGCAATTGATAAACCTAATCAAAACCATATCCTATTTTTAAAATGTTAAAATGGTAAATATAAGAATTCGTTCCATGAGAATGACGTTTATCCGGTCATTTCCGGTTTGCGCGTACACCTACACTTTCAAACGAGTCACTGACTGCGAAGTTTAATTTGTAAAAAATCCTCCTAGAATAATGTTTTTGACCGTGGAATAAGTTTATTACCTAATAATATTTAATATAAATTTTTCCGCAACTATTATAAAATGAGGTTATACCAGCTGGAGTCAAAGCGAACAATTACATTTCGTTGCGGATCAATTTTCCAAAGCTCTAAACGTTACCTCAGTGAGACGAATTCGGATGGTTATATTGTAACGCATCTCTTTTACATTATGGTATTCTTAGCTACAAAACTGTAAAAACTATGCCTCTCTATTTGAACTTATTGTGCCTTAATATCCGTCTTCAAAGCAAGACGCACATATGCAAAAATTTTCTCTATCTAAGCCGACAAATACAAGATGAAGCACATGGAATGAGATTTAAAATTGATTTAAGAACATTATTATTTATAATTTTACCGTTCGAAAAGATTCGTGCTAATTTACCTAGCTGATTTGCCCAATCTATACAATTTTCCTGATTAAAAAAATTCAAAAGTGTTACAATTCAATTTAGATGTAAATGAAAAAAATTAAAATAGTGATGAACCATGCTCAATTATTTAATTAATAAAGATTTACAGAAAAAAAAATGTAAATTTTAAAACAATATTTACTAATATGTCACTTTGGTGACATAATTTCTTAGTTTTAAGTTATTTTTGACCAATTCGGCGATGGCTTATTTTTTATGAGCCAGTTAAAATCATCCACCTCTTCCCAATTATTAATTTTTTTGTTTAGCCCGGAAATTCTATAATCTTCTTCTAAACCTTCGTAATCCAGTTTATAGACTCCGAATCGTATGTTATTGCAGTTTTCGATAACCGATTTACTGGTGATGTGAACGTAAAAGTCGGAATTGGATGTTTCGTGAATTCTGAGCTGTTGACAAGCCAAATGCAAAACACTGTTTTTCATATTTTCTATAAAAACAGACGTGACTACTGGGCCAAAGAACAATCTGCAACTGTCTATGTTAGTAGCATGAACAGTTGTGGGAACTCCTTTTAATCGAATACAGCAGTTTGTTAAATCCTTCAAGACAATGTCTCTATTTTCAATTTCTTTTCCTTCCAATGTTATATCCTCGTTTGATTTTCCGCCGATGCCGACAAAGTTAGCTGAAATAGGAGTGCTCGTTTCCGTTTTTGGCTCAATTTCACATTCTTTAAATTTCAAACCATTTTCCTCGCTATTATTCTTTTTAACTTTGAAGCCAAACTTTTTCTTCGGCTTTAATTTGCTCTCAAGATTTTGAAGTTTTATTTGTAATCTTTGTAAGGATTCCTGAAAAACTTTCCGATCGTAGATTCTTAAAAAGTGAGTGGCATCTGAATAAAGCTTTTGTAGTTCCTGTATTTCACTGTTAATGCCATTAATTTGATGGGTCGCACTTAATTGATTCCCTGGATCAGCTTCCAAGAGCAATTCCAATTTATTCTCTATTTTGGCCTGTTTGGTGAAGAATGTTTCCTTAAATTTTTCGACTTCACCTAAATTCCCCGACAGCACGCCATTCCTTTCAAACTTTTTTCTCTCTGCATGTCTCTTAAAAAGTGCTTGCATTCGACTGATGTTGATGTTGCTTTCACAGTTTTTTGAATCCAAATCCGCTTCCATCATTAACGGTTTCATATTCTAGTTATTTATACCGTATAAAATTATTTTTATATTATTTTATATCATGTAAGCACTATTTTTTAGTCTCAATCTTATATTTTTTCATTAATTTTTCTCTTTTTTCTCTTTCAATTCGACAACTTTTGACATAATCATTATATCCTAAACGTTTTTCTATATCTTTTAACCTGTTAGAATCCTGAAAAAAAATTAAAATACAATTATTATTATAGAGGAATAAGATTCGATAGTTAAAAATTGTTTTTGCTTATATAAAATAATCTCATTAACTATTTAGTTAATTTAATTCTATTTTATTAAAAGAAAGCCATCAACTTTCAGCTAAATAAATCCAGTATTGCTATTATTAACAGGAAAAATTGAAATTTTAAAAAACTTTTCCTCTTATCAATTGAATAATCCGTATTTTCTACAAAAAATATTAATTTCATAACAACAAAAAAAATTATAAATTTATCATATATGCAAGTGAATTCATTTGATGTAGACATTTTATATAAAAATCTATTTAATTATAACATAATATTAGGTTCTTTACTCAGAAGACGTCAAATTCCCCAAAAATCATAATAATGGAATTTTTAATAATTTCAATCAAACCAATTTTTTAAAAATTCCACCAATTTGACTTGTCTTTTGAAATGATATAACTTTACACCTATAAATCACATTAATGATTGTGATCGTTCCAAGCCTAAATATTTTTTTTAAAGAGCAGAATTTAAACGATTTCAATCACGAAATCTCTATTAACTAATAGTGGTCAATAGAGATGTAAATCGTACAATTGCATAAGGACTTTTTAACAGCACATAAATGACATTTAAATAATAATGAATCAGAATAAATATTAAAATACAATAGTCGCTTAAACAAATTAATAAAACAATAAAATTTCCAACAGTGCTACCAAAATAATCCAAATCTTTCAAAAGTTTTTGACAAAAACACAATGTTAAAAAAAAATATAATTCATTTAAGAATAAATAGGTTTCACTAATACATATATTTTTTACAATGAAAATATGGGAAACCAAATTTTTAATACTAGAAATCAGATCAGATATATAAAAAACAAAATTAACTGAATGTTTGCTTACAATTCTGGAATCATAAAAAATGGAATGCTCCAAGTGAAATTGTTTTGATGGCTTTCTTTCTAATCAATATTAAAATGACATTTTTTATGTTTGAGATTCTTTAACATCATATAAGAATACATATAACATTCTTTAATAGCAAATTGAACAGCAATAAAAAAAATCTTGACACAAAACCACAATGACTCAAGCCAAACTTTTAACATAAAGTTAAGAGAAAATATTTTTGATTTTAAAAATCAACATTCCCTGAATTTTATTTAAAAATCAAAGATAAAAAAAATTGCATCAGTCAAGAAAGTTAACATATGGAGAAAGATCTACAATTAACCCTTAAGCAAAAAGTTATAAAACTATTAAAATAGTTCAACTTTTGAATTTTATTATGAGATTTTAAGATTAGAATTCAACTCATCAATAATAATATTAAATCAACATCTTCTTTTAGAGAATTTTTTTATCAAATAATTTGGTTTTATATTTTTATTAAATGTTAAGATTTTATCTATTGACTGAAACTTATTAATGTTTTTAACTTTAGAAGCAGGAAATAAAATATTATGAATGAAATGAAAAAAAATATAAACTTAAATATAAAACAAGATTTTAGCTAAGGAAACAGATTGCAGATGTTCTTACAGAATAATATTTAACACTATACTTACTTTCATTATGAATGATAAATAAGGATATCCTAATAACAAACATGCCCAAGCAATTGAATCTACAATAAATTGTCTTTGTGTGGCCATTAAATTAATTTACTTTCCTTCCAAAATTTTAAATCTTCATTTCTCTGATGAAAATGTGATATAAAGTGTTCTCCACAAGTATAATAAAAATTCAAAGCAGGTTTACAAAGATATAGAAGTTTCAAACGACTTGCTAAAATAAAGAAAAAGATATTACAGTTTTGATATTTGTAAATTATTTAATTCATTCACTTTATTTAGATTTATAAGCATTAAGCCTATTAATATAAATTATTTAATCTTATTAAATATCATAATAATTTTATTCACAGACTTAGCTCATTGGAGAAATCATATATATATATACCATTAATTGTAAAATGTCAAAAAATTAAGATAAAAATAATACAATATTGAATTTAATTTTAAATTTTTTCTCCTTTGTCTTGATAAAAGAAAGGGTATAAGTATTAAAGGCGCTAAAAATTAGTTTATATTCAAAATGAAATTTCATTTTAATATTGCACTTATTAAATAACAGTCATATAACTGTGAAATGATGTTTTTCAATTATTTTAAAGTTTTTAAATAATCTGAATTATTACCACACCTATGACTAATAACAATTATCACAATTATATGAGGATTTTCAAATGTCTATAAATGGTTAATTTAAAGTTTTTTATTAATATGAGATATGGAATTTAAATGAAAAGGCTTCAATTGGAATGAGAAAATATCCTAAATAACCGAATATAAATAAACATAATTTATTAAAAAAAAAAAAATTCGGGGAACATGATTGTGAATCATAAATGAACAGTCAACTTTTCAAGGCTACGCCTACATTTTGTCACGCTGTTCATTTCAACGACCATAGCACTTATAGGATATTTCAGTCATTGTACAAAAAGGTGATCTTATTTTAACTTTTAAATAAAATCCCTTTAATAGAACTCGATATCCCGGGTTACGACTACAATCGAAGTAAAACATGATTTAATCATGTGTGATGATGCATGCAATGATTCACTTACTTCTATTTAAGTAAAGATCGTAAGCTATCAGAGAAACCGAAACAACTGTGTTCACTGCAAAGATAGATATGAAAAGATTTTTAATTCTGAAACCCCTTGATATATTTTTGTACAGCATTACTACATCCTAAAAGGCCTAAAATGAAATTAAAAACGTGGAAATAACAGACAGTTCTTAAAATCAAACGGGCAACATTGCACATCTAATATGGATCATTGTGTATGATTCCATTATTTTTATTTAGGGAAACAATGGTAATTTACGGTGTCTACATAGTTTCCAAAAGTGGTGGTTTAATTTTTAATCATGATCACACAGTTGTAAAAGTAGAAAACGAAAAGGTTTTCAATTACCCACTTGATATTAGACTTGAATATGAAAATAAAAAAATAATTGTCAACTTTGGACAAAAAGAAGGAATCCATGGTTAGATATTGTATTTCTTATTTCTTCAGCATTCAATAAACATAATCCATAGATCGATTTCATTTTATCTGTCAAATCAATATCATCCTACAAATAGTGCTTTGAAAAACTATTAAAATTTTATGCTCAATTTATTTTTAAATGAAAATAAATGAAAACATTTACTTTCACTTTGCACAAAAAATTTTTTATTCATCGTATATGTCTAAAAAACTTTTTTAATATAATCCGAAAATAAGTGATTTATTTTTTTAATTTAAGGAAATAAGGATTTGTTGTTTCATTTTGATGATAAAAATTAATAGAATTTGTAACAATGCATAATATTCATATTAATATTAAAACACTATTAGAGTAAATGAAATTTTTTAACTTTGAATATATTTTACTTTAAAACGTTGTTTTTATTAAACTGTGTTTTAGATCTTTATCAAATTTTAGACCGCATATTTTATATTAAAAACGTTTATTTCCGTTAAAATTTAATTGCATAAAAATTGATAATAAATGTTCTTTATTTAATTATAAAATTTCAGCATCATATAGATATGTAAAACAAATCTAAGTATAAGATTATTTATTGGTTAAATATGACATATCATTTACCAGGAAAAAATGCCAATATATCTTTTTAATAGTGTAACATGAATATTTTTTTTAATTTTGTACAATAATTCCTTAAAAATCATTTTAAAAATTTGAGAGAAAGTTGAAAAATTCAAATTTAAGAAAATTATTTTTTATCAGATAAAAATATTTGTGATATATCTAAAACTCACATGTGATAACAAATCTGATTTATTGTGGTAAAGATTAATTAGGTAAAGTAAACAAGATATAGTCAATCATATATATCATGTTCACTTCATCTTTCCTTATTGAAAAAAATAATTGTTATTTTACAGTAGTGATTAATATTAATTTGATTCTAATAAAAAAGTCAATAGTAAATATATTACTTACTGTAATTAATAATTTCATAAGAGTTTATACTTCATGTTTATGTAGAAAGTTTGCCAAATTTAATATTGAAAGCAGCATAAATTTTGAAATTATTAATAATAAAATTGTTAATTGGACATAGTTTTCAGTCCCTTTCTTTTTTTGTTATTCCATCTTTTATTTCTGTAGGACAAAATTTTTTACAGTGAATATTTTATGTTTAAATTCTCTTTTTTTGTAAAAAAAAAAAAATTTAATAAAATTTTAATTTAATTATTTTTTTTTCAGTTGGTCATATGCTGTTGTCAATTAATAAAATACCTGTAAATGGAAGGCAACTTGATGATGGTAGGGATGCATTTGAAGTAATAGAGAATCCAGAGAACTATCCACTAACTCTTAAATTTGGAAGACCAAAAATGACCACAAATGAAAAAATTTTCCTTGCAAGCATGTTTTATCCACTCTTTGCTATAGCAAGTCAACTGAGTCCTGAACCTCGGAGTTCAGGTATTGAAGTCCTAGAAGCAGACACATTCAAACTACATTGCTTTCAAACTTTAACTGGTGTAAAATTTATAGTATTATCAGAAACTCATCAAACTGGTATGGAGGCTCTACTGAAAAAAATATATGAACTTTATGCAGATTTTGCTTTAAAAAACCCATTTTATTCACTGGAAATGCCAATTAGATGTGAACTATTTGAAACAAATTTACAAGCTTTATTAGAACAAGTTGAAAAGACTGGGATAAGCAATGTATAAACTACTGAAAATTTTATAAAAAGAAAATACCTGATTATAATCCATTAAAATAAAGTTGATTTTTAAAAAGATTCTTTAGTCAGAAATCCGGTATATGTAAAAATAAATGATTGATATCGTTCGTTTTAAATGTGCTCCTTGCAGAAAACTTAATCTGGAAAATTTATATAATTTTTTAAGCAATAATAGAATTGACCAATCATAAATTGTCATACTTCATCGCCAGTTATTTTGTATTTCAATGTGTTCCTCACAGTATTCTTTGTCATTTAAATTGGTTCATTTTTTCAAAATGATTTTGACCTTTGGTTGTCGACGGTTTATCGCGGTGGACAGGAATAAATTGGAAATTTTCTTCTGAAGCGTTTTATGTTTTCTTTACGTCGTAAGTTATCATTGTGATATTTAAATAACCAAATACTTTACCCGGAAATATTTGATGCAATAAAGATTTTTCAGATCAAATTGCTAAAGGTATGAATTTGAGTAAAATATTTGCTGTACAAGTTGTATAAGTGTAAGGATAAGTCTAGCGGATGAGAGAGATGGAAAGAGGAATTGAAATTTTGCCATCTGCCAAACTCCCACATTCTTGATTTCACATTCTCGAACATTTCTTGGCAAAAATTTCTCAGGCTAAAGTCATTGCGTTTTTATGTTTTCAAGATTTCACCATATTGATCATATAATTTTACATTTAAATAAAAGAAGGGCACTGTGCTTTGGAAATATGGGTAAAAATGAAATATTTTAAATGTAACAGTGATTAAATTTTAATAGAATTACAATGAATTAAATGCTTCCGGGTGCTGAACTAAAATATTATTTAAAGATAAAATTATTTTTTTGTGAACTAAAATCGTGCCAATGATTTAATAATTTATAAAGTCGATAAAATTGAAACGGTAAGTATGCAGAATTAATAGTACAATATTATTGTTTTAATTTTATTTCCCCTACGGACAATATATTTGTTATATAAATAGGTTATATATCCAAGTGCTCAAAAACTGCGATAAAAGCAATATCTTCTATTTGGAAACATTTTTTTAGTTATAAAATCAAAAAAGTGATACAAAAAAATTGGATTAAATATGGTATTTAAATGTCCTGCTTCAATAATATTAATAGATGCATATTGAAACCTTTGCTCGCGAAAGATTATAGAACTTTAGTTTAAACTTATATTAACATATAACTCTGAATGCTCACGTTTCTTAATTCGCAGCACTTTATTATTCACAGATAGATATTTGTTATTAGTATATTGCCTCATCTCCAGTCTCGTTTTTATGAAATCAGATACAAAATAATCAAACGAAAAAAGGAATGCCAGAATTAAAAATAAAAATGATGAAGATCAGAAAAATTCCCTCAGCTGTATGATAAAGCGTTATGAAAATAATTTAAATAAAAAACATTTTCTCCCATTGAAATAAGTATTATATATATATATATATCACAATAATAAGGTATAAAATAGTTCAAATTGGTTTCAAGTAGACATTTTTGCATTAGTCTTTCTTTAGCAAAGCTTCATTCTGTCTGAAGCCTTTATTTTGACCCAATTTCGAACAACAGTTTAATATTCGGCTGTCGCGAGTTATATTTGTATTTTTTGGTGCCTTTTCTTGAACAACATCATATATGCTTTAAATATTATCATTGACATGCAAAAATAACTGGATAGGTAAATATGAAATATTATTTCTTGCTAAACATAATGATAATACTTCTCCAATAAAAAATCATTAATTCAAAATATGCGCTTGCGAAGGTGGTTGAAATACTTTAATGTTATATTAACTAGTTATTTATGTACGTTTAGTTTTACTTATAATTTATAACTAGTATATTATGTACATTATTAATATATTTAATGTTATATAACTATAAAATATTAGTTTTACAACTAATGTTTTTAAAATAAATTTATATATTGCAATTTAAATATTTTGGCAATTTTTTTTTAACAAGTATGACTGTATTTAATACTTCTGTTATTCTTTTCAAACGAAGCCGGCTAATCCTTCACATTATCTGCTTATAGCAAGATTTCAGACTTCCTCTGCTAAGTGAAAACTTCAGATTTTCAGTTACACAGATGGAGAAATGGAAATCCCGCGTTCCACCATGTGATTATAACGGAGTTACAATACATAGCATTAAATCTGAGAAATGATGTATTTTTAGTAAAATTAAAAAATTGTCTGTGTACCACGTGAACGACAAGTATTTGCGATTAGCAGTTTTTGATATCTCTGATTATGATTTTGTGCAACCAGTTCGTCTTTTTCCACAAAATACAGTTTCGAATGATTACAGATGTCCATAAAGAAATTACAATAGAAGTTCATTTGCATAATTATGCTATGGTCATCATTTAGGAAATTGACGAGGCCCGCTCAGAAAGTAACAAAGTCTATTTAATATTAAATAATACTCAGCAATGTGAGTTTTTTTTTTCTTGCGCCTCGGAAAAAAGCATACATAAGTATACAAAAGCTGTTGGGTTCTATCCCCCCCTGTGGGAAACTCAAAATTGGCATTTTCCCCGGAGCTACATTTTCCAACCGGCTCGGGACTTTTCCTATTAACTTTATCGCGAAGAATTCCTACTTTTTGAATTAATCACCTCGCTTACGAAAAATCATATTTCCTGCATATTAACGTTGTCTCATTAAAATAGCGTTAAAAGTCAGGTGAGTTAAAAATTGTCTGCACTTTTCAAATTCCTGTACTTTGTGCTGATTTAAGTGGTCACCGGTTTGATGTCAGCTAAACAGAAAAAGCTTCTTGCGGCGCTGACAGCGGTTTGAGGATTTCGGACATGTGATATCGCAAAGCACATTACGCTGGGCACGAAGATAGCGGGAGCTTTTGAGCTTTGGTCCGCGAGATGCGAGGATATCTTGCGACAAGTAACCTGCGATGAATTTTACACTTTTTCGCCGCTCGGCAAATGATTTTGCAAATGGGGTAAGATGAAAGACGGCAGGGTCGGCAATTTAAAAGTTTTTTTTTTACGATTTCACACGGCGGCTGTCCCGAATCGGTTCGGGAGGACTGAACCGAGGAAGCTTTTTGAAGGTGGTCCTGCCTCGGATGTATGCGGACAGGTCGGTCAGGTTCACGCAAAGCGTCGTCGAATCGATTCGGGTAAACGTGTCAAGATCGCTCGATCAAATCCTCGAAGCTACATAAAATTTGTCGATTCATAAAGATTCGACAGAATTGGGCAATTGTACCGATGGCGAATTTCACGAATGTGCTTTCGCAGCAGGTAAAGTCCAAGTCGACCAAAAGGATTGCTCGCTTGCAAATGACAAAATCGATAAAGCCAATGCGCAGGTTCTCCGTCGTCGTAAAGACGGAAGAATAATCCGGGGGAAAAAAAAAAACCAAAATACACTGCTGCTGTACCGATCGGATTATAAAAATGTAATTTAGTTAATACGTTTATCAAATGCTGTGGTATATATATGAAATATTATTCATGTAATGAGTTAAAATTATACATGTTCAAGGACTGATTCGAAAAAGCGGTCAAAAATAATTTTACCAGAAAATTTGGCGTTTCATAACATAAAGCAGAAAGCTAAATGGATAATTTTGCCAAGTAAAAAACTCTTTCTATATATTAGGTATTTGCGTCCGACATAAAAAAAACTTTGGATTTTGAAGCGGGAGAGGACGTGTGCAAGTGCATGGCAATGCATTTATTTATTAACTTCGACGAAGAACGTATTAGAAGCCGATTAAATATTAAGCGATACATTAAAAAATAAAAACACTTTTCAGTTCCGAATCTAGTTTAACATAAAAATCGGATTGGCAAAAATTCAGCCTTTTTAATGCCAAAGTCCAAAATGCAAAAAAAGCGATAGAAGATCATGATTGAAATTTTATATATTGCATGTTCTTCATTATGTACATAGTGAAACCATGTCTTCACGTCTAATGTATAATTTTTATTAAGATTTTTTTTATTAATATATATATATATATCTGCAGATATTTCTCACATAAATGCACTCGGAAATTAGAGATTTGCTGATTAAGGAGAAATCGAATCTTTGTGTTATACATATTTCAGATGGAGCTATTTTATAGATGGCTAACTTATGGATTGAGGTATAAGAAACAGCTAGTTTATGAGAAATTGTACTATTGTTCAGATACGTGCAGTATAATATGATTTGTGTGTATCGAGTGTTTTAGTTTCGGCTGTAATTACCGTGATTTACATTTCACCTTTCCATCCGTTCGGCATTAAAACCATGTGAAATATTAAATTTAAAATTTTTACAACGTTAATTTCAGACGGGTGAAATATGTCGAGCAGGGAAGAAATAACAAAGTCCACAAAGGACCTTATTCATCGTCAAAGTAACTTTAAGGAGGCATTCATGCAACTGAAAATGAGTTCATGCCCAAATTGTGCCGAAGAAATGTCGATACAAGACCACAAATGTGACGTGTCCTCCCAGTCAAACCTGGAGCTTCAGGAACAGGAGCCACCTTGTCTGCTGCTGCAATGGATTAAGGATAACTTTCTGTTAATAGCCACACTAGGCGGTGTAATATGTGGAACCATAATTGGTGAGCACCTCATCCAATTCCCGTAAAAGCCAAAGCAAAGCAAGATGTTAAATCAATATCTAATGCCTGCGTAGTACGCAGTACAAGATAGAATGTATATGAAATTGAAAGTTTATATTTTGCTCTTGATTAATCATGAATTTTTTTACTTTCATACGTGAATTGTTAATTATTAAAATTTTTAGGTTTTACATTACGCAATTTTGAACTGGATGATGACGCTATTCTACTAATATCTTATCCAGGAGAAATTTTCATGAGAATTCTGAAATTGCTGATACTTCCACTTATCATGACAAGTCTTATATCATGTGAGTATGTGGAAATATGTTATAAGGTATTGATCGATATACGAAGTCGGAAACCTGTCTATTTGCTGAATTATCTTTCAGGCACCGCCAGTCTGAATGTGAAGCTGAACGGCAGGATAGCAATCAAGACTTTGGTATATTTCGTGCTGACATCTTGTTTGAATGCTTGCCTGGGCATCGTCATCGCTCTTCTGCTGCATCCCGGATCACAGGAGGCGAAAACCCAGCTGAGCGACATCGTCGAATTGAGGCGCGTCAACGTTCTGGACAACTTCCTGGACATGGGAAGGTTTGTATAGCCTTCTTCCTCTTTTTTTTTTTTTAGAATGGTAATCGCGAATGTTAAAAATACTTTATTAAAATGCTGATTTATGAGAGAAATAAATGAATTTCGGATCTTCCAATTCTAACTTAATATCGTGTTTTACAATATACAAAGGTTTTGTTTAATGAAAAAAACCCACTTAAATTTTATCCAAGTGGCTTTGCAAGTTCAACTAAAAATGCGACTAATAGCTTATATCTTGATACAATTTATATAATGTTATATAAAACTCAAATATGACACGTAAACAATTCAACGATTTGTATATAATGGTTTTTTTTTTGTTATATCGAGAAATCTCCGCTTTTAAGATTTTTATACCTTAATTTATAAATATTTTCCTACATTTATTTGTTAATGATCGATAAAAGCGGAGATTTTTGTTTAATTTTTTTTTTATTCAAAGAAATTTATTCTGCATCATATAATTCCTGCTTCATTGATTATGCCATCGACTCTTCTATTATGAACCTTTAAACCTGAATTCCGTTTTGCCTTTAAACTGCCGATTGATTTAATGATTTCTTTTTAGGAATATGTTTCCTGACAACATCTTTCAAGCATTTTTCCAACAGGTACTGAATAAAAAACTGAATTTTAAATTTGTATTTACAAATGTAGATCTATTTCTAATTTTATTTCATTTTTAGCGCTGCTGTCCCATACTTTTGTTATTTTATACATTTAAGATGAATCCTTTGAGCATTTCCCAAATTAGTCACTGCAGCGGATATTTAAAAAAAAAAAAAAATTAAAAAATATTTAGATAATTCAAGCAGTGCTGGCGGATTTTGAATATCCGTTGTTAATTATCTATATAGACAGAAAAGGCGTTTTCGTTAGCGACAAATTGACATAATCTGATGCTCTAGTTAATTTCTTCTTGATTCATACATATTGCAAATTTTTTTCTACGTAGCATATTTAATATCGCTTTCATTTCTTTCCAGACTTACACGGCTTACGTTCCAGCTAAGCTGTCGCAGCTAAATGATTCCAGCAATTTTACGGAGACTGAATTGGAATCTGAGATATCTACAGCCAAACTAATCAGAACATTAAGGTTGAGGTAAATTTCCTAATTAAATGTAGAGATATTATTAAAAGCTATCACTTTTATCGAAATATCAGTTGCGGTATATAATACATATACCTCTATTTATTATATGGAATAATACATTTTATAATTTTCCAATAACACTTATTATAATTCAGAGAATCGAGTACCATGATCTTCCATAACTTAAACATTAGATTTTGATTTAAATATTATTCAATACTAAAGATGACAATTAATATCTCAGGGAAGGAACAAATAATATTGGGATAATCGCATTCTCTCTGCTTTTTGGTACGGTTTTGGGAACAGTTGAATCATCAAACAGTCAAATTGTCATAGATTTCTTCCGGACAATATACGAAGTTGTGATGAAAATAATGTCCGGAATAATGTGGTTAGTATGTTACATATTATTTTTTTTTTTTAATTCAAAATCTTTGCTGCAGAGTCTTTCTTAACATAGAACTTTCTTCAAGGCTGACGCCCATTGGAATATGCAGCGTGATTTGCGGGAAAATATTGTCGGTAATAGAAATTCAAATAGTTCTAATGCAGCTTGGATGGTTCATATTCACAGTATTAATCGGCATTGCCATATACCAGCTGGTCATAATGCAGTTGATATACTTGGCAATAATAAGAAAAAATCCATTTAAGTTTTACTGGCAACTGACTCCCGGGATGCTAACAGCTTTTGCCACTGCTTCAACGTGAGTAACATCCAAAAGATACATCTCAGATTCCGTGTACAGTACAGAAAGTTGCATTTCTACTTTTCTCGACAGTGCAGCAGCTCTACCGATCACGTTTCAGTGCATGGACGAAAAAATTAAAATAGATCAAAGGATAACCAGATTTATATTACCGATTGGTTGCTCAATAAATATGGACGGTACCGCCCTTTTTCTTAGTTGTGCTACTTGTTTCATAGCTCAATTAAATAACATCCCAATAACATTGGGTGAGGCAGTTACTATATGGTAAGCTTAACCTTTTTCATACTGCCGAATTTTAATTGCAATTTTGCTCTATGCTTATTCCTATTTCTAGTTTGGTATCGACTGCAGCGAGTATGTCTTCAGCTAGCGTTCCAAGTGCTGCGCTTGTTCTCATGTTAATGGTGCTCACATCTATTGGTTGCCCCACTGGTGACGTCTCCCTCCTTTTTGCAGTGGACTGGCTGGTGTCAGTTTCTCTTCAGTTTTATTTCCTCCGTTTAATACCTTTGCCTGTTGAATATGGATTTTAAAATTTATATTTTAAACGCAGGGATCGATGTAGAACTGTAAATAATATGCTAGGAGACTGCTACGCGTCCGCCATCGTAGAACATTTATCTAGGGAAGAATTAACTTCATCAGAACAGGAGTTGTTACCTCAGCCCGTAAGCTCTTTAAAGGAATATAATATGCGCATTGTTAATGAGACAGCAAAGCTATTACAATCTGATTCACAGAGTTTAAAAAAAAATGTTTTTTAATTCTCTTTTCAGACGAAAAATTCAAGTTCATCTGTAGTGATAGAAATTCCAAATGGATTTTCAAACAGCACTTTCTGCAAGTAACTAAAAATACACTGGAGAAAGAAAGCCATCGTGTGCCTTTTTTTTTTTTTTTTTTTTTTAATGTTATATATGGAAGAAAACGTCCGAAATTTCTTTTCTGGGTGTTGGGGATTTATCTGAGCATTTAGGAAGGAAAAAAAAATTGGAATGTATTTTTAGAGACCAATAATAAAGCCTGTGATAGATTTATAGTTTTACAATAAAGGGTTTTATACATATATTCAGTAATAAATTAGAAAAAAAGACAGATACAAACTAGTATAACTAAAATAATTTTTAATTGTTAACCAACTTTCACGATGTAGTAGTATTTGCAAAAATAAATTTTAGTTGATTCATAATTTGATTTTTTTCTTAAGATATTATGCTTCATGGGTAACAGCATTAGATATATTTAAGTATATCATAGTCAACTATAGTCGCTTGTCAATTTAGATGTCAAGATTTTTTTTTCGTCCTATTGTTGTGTAATATAAACTTAAGAATACTATATATTTCATCCTTTTCAGTTCATGTTACTGTGTAATATATTTATTTTATCCCGTTCCTCAAACAGTAAATATCAATAAGTACCCAGTGACAGTGGTAATAATTCTTATTAGTGAGTCCCAAGTAATAGTTCTTATTAGGGGTCCAAGAGATAACAAAATCAAATAAAATAAAAAAAAATAAATTGTAATTAATGATAATAAAAAAAAGGGAATGAAGAAAAAAAATATAATGCTAGCAAAAAATTGAGGTTCGGCTCTGATTAAATGAAAATATTTGATTAATATAAAAATTGTGTAAAAAGTAATATATGCCTTCTTTCGAAAATAAAATTATTTTTTTAATACAAAAAAATGCATAATTATTAAAGTCACATTAAAATGGATTATATATATGATATTACCGATTGAACTATACTTTTTTTGGTGTTTAATATTTAACGAACGAACCTAATAGAGGGGGACAAATTACAGGAACATAATTGAACCAAATGCTTCTCTTTTGGTTGTATTTAAATTTGGTCAAAAAATAATAATGCATAATAAAAGTATAAATAATTATGCCTTAAGAATGATTGTTTAAGAAATTTTCTGAGAGAACTGTCATTTCAATTCAATAATTCAATTTAATCTTCCACTCTGCCTTGATCTATTTATAAAGTAGTTAATAATAATGGTTATAATTTAATCGTGATAGAATAATGAGGTGTAATCATTTCCAAGTTGTTCATGAGAGCTTTAGTGTTACGACAGAATCCACGGCGAGCCTCTCTGATGAGATACGTTTCTTGACAATATGAAATTACCGATTTTCCTTGTCATCCTTTTCAGAGAGTGAGTAAATAATGTCTTTTTATATATATAAGTCTGGTTAATCGCTCAGTAAAGTCTGATTAAACAACCATTCATAGAGGATCAAAGAAATAAATAGCAACACCAGCAAGGATTAATGCGGTTTGGCTGAAATTTAGTAGATATTCTCGTATGTGAAAATGAAATTAATGTATTATAAGATATATTAATTATATTATTATGATTAATATATATTTGGATATTATTATAATTAAGATCACAATTAAGATATATTAATTTCATTCATACATTCGAACACGTTAACTTATTTTCTCAATTTAATCATAATAATGTATAATATCATTGTATTTCACTGATTGAAATCATCAGATCTAAATGTTTAATTAAACATCTCATTGCCGATAATCCCTGCTTCACACCACTCAAATCCATGGAAATATTCATACGTGAAAAAATTATTTCTATGCTTAAACTCAGTTCAATACGTAATCAGATATATATATATAATTTAGGGCAATGTTAAGTGAATTACCTAGGATCGAAATTGAAAAAAGCATCCTTAAGGATATGTACATGAAAAGCAAATTTCATTCTTATGTTCGGCCGCACGTGAATGAAACATTCTTTGGTAAGCCTATGCTTTAGTATCAAAAATATTCGCTTGAAAGAAGTTTTCTTACTTTAATGAGAACCGAAAATTGTTACAGACGAACCAGTTGAAGTTAGAGTAGATCTTCATATATTAAATCTACATGTATGCGTTAAAAAACAGGTATTAGAGTGTATTACTATATTACAGACATAATAGGAATTCATTATTTTGTTTTAATTAAATAAAATTTCATTTTCACCGCAGGTATACGACATTACGATGTATTTCCGACAGGAATGGAATGACAGCCGTCTTGCTTTTCACAATCAAGGTTAGCCACAAAATTTTCCGCTTTTAAATTTTTTCTTTAAACGGTAAAATGGACATATTATGCTGTTATGTACAGGGTTAGTGACAATGTAATTTTATCATGTTTATAGGAAAGTTAAAATACATAACGATGCATGATGTCTTGGGTTTTTGGACGCCGGATTTATTCTTCGTACACGAAACTTCAGCTCATCTACACAGCATCACGAGACCGAATGCCTTCGTCAGGATTTATCCAGATGGAAGAACGTTCTACAGCCAGAGGTACCAAATTTTGTATTTCAATAATCGGTTCAATACTGTTATCTAATGATAATCAAAAGTCAGAGAAAATATTTACATTTAGATTGTCCTTAAAAGTGGCATGTCCAATGAATCTCAGAAGATTTCCCTTTGACAAACAGAAATGCAGCCTTCGAATGGAAAGCTGTAAGTACTGATCGATGTTTTGCGTTTCTTCAGCATTTTTGTCTTCTGTTTTATATTTTTGTCCGTAATTATATTTTTAATTATTTTTCCTTATTCAGATGGCTATACCGCTGACGAACTCTTTCTGCAGTGGAAAACCAATTCCAGTTCACCATTTCAGGACTCCGTTGATATTTCCGGTTATGATGTAATTCTTTCATACAAAGATTATACAATTGCTTTTGGTGAGCTTTTTCGGCCACAATTTGGATTTTAAAAAGATTACTTTATGTTCACCATTGGCGAGCGTCTTTCTTTTGCAGGGAAGGACAGGTATAGCACTCTCGAAATGGAGATCCACCTCTGGAGACGATTTGCAGACTACATCTACCACGTATTTCTTCCTCTGACTTTATTTGTCTGCGCATCATGGATTTCATTCTGGCTAAATCCAAAATCATCTGCAATGCGTTTTATGATCTCACTGACCACAATTTCCTTTTCTCTCCTTCAGTTACAAATTAACAGCCAAAGTTTTGTGAATCCCGGTTATCCAACCTTTATGGATATTTGGGTAGCCGTCTGCTGCATTTTTCTCTTCGCTGCTCTATTTGAGAACATCTACGTCGTGAATATGAACGAAATGAATCCGGTATGCGAAAATTCTGAAAGCATTTACGGTTTTAATATTTTTACGTGTATTTCGTTATACACTCACATTTTACTTTAGATTTTCTAGAGAAAGGATAAAAAAAAAATAAATAAATAAATTTTAATTTTTAACAGGCTACAACCTCTAATAGGTCTTCTACTGGTGCTAAAGCAGATTTGGATGGCAAAGGTAAATTAAAAATTTTACTGGGTAACTTGGCCGCCAGAAAAAAGTCCACAGATCTCATTGCAAGAATACTTTTTCCATTCATGTTCATATTTATTCATATTATAGTCTTTTTATATGTATACATGGATTCTACAAATATTTAAAATATTTTTAGACTAACCTGAAATTTTCAAATAATGAAATATATTATAATATGTATGTTAAAATTAATAATAATATTAATCGTATGTTATGAATTAAAATTTCGTTTTCAAAGTACATTAATATATAAAGAAATATATTTAATTTAAGAAAATAATTAATAAATTAATAGAAAATTATTCATTTATATACAATATAATAATATTATATCGATATGTTTTCAATTCTTCATTTGCAATTAGTTATTTTTAATGGATTATACAAATCAATAAAAATGATATAAATTCCGAAATAATCACGCAATACATTCGAAAGCTTTTATTGCAAAAACGGTGAAAAATTTTGAATAGAAACAGGATCTAAATTAAGGTTTTTTAAGATCGTTAGATTGCATTTTCAATGATCTGATTAATCATGGAAACTATATTATATTATGATTGACACATAAGGATATGCCTGGTACTGACAGAATTTTAACAATCTGAACCAATGATTGAATCGGGAACTTTTGTATTCCAACTATCTTCGATCATCCCGTGTCAAATTTTAGACCATGGGCAAATGCTCCCCTGGAAAAACTATAAATGAATGACAGCCACGAATATCTGCATCAGAAGAATGTAAATCTTTTTTTTTTCTGAATAACATATCAGAAGACAAATATCCAGATCATGTGAATAATATCGAAAAAAAATATGTAAAAATTTTTTGTCCATAAAAATCTGAATAAAAAGGATTTAACATGAAATTGAACGTCAAAAAAAAAAAATGAAGTAGAAAATAGCAAAAGAAGCTCCATATTCAGCTTGAAAAATTTGGATAATTTTCCCGTCTCTACTTAAATTTCCTCATGTATATTTCGGTTACCACAGTATTAATAATAAGAAAGCCATTGCTGTCGCAATAAGAATGCCGAATCCCCGACAGCGGCATTCTTTCGCAAACTTCTTGGAGTCTCATTATTCCGAATACTGCAAGAAGACAACGGTTCATTGCTTAAGACATTTGGTAACATCCAACAGCAGCAAAGTGGAAAAGTAAGTTTACTCCGCCTTGAAGCGAGGCTCTCGTGGAAGACCTCTACTCTCTTTCTCACAAATTTTCCAGGTTTTTATGGCTAACAATAATCACATCAGCTACTGCTCTCGCTTTATACTTAATATGCAGGAGCTACATCAGATTTGAGAACAACCCGATGGTGGTTGCGCTTAATAAGAATTATTTTAAATGGAATATAACCTTCCCTGGCACGACCTTCTGCTTTCTCAACAAACTAGATGAATACAAAGCTAGGGAATTAATAAGAAGGTAAAAATTTTGGTTCACTTAAGGTATTTAGAATTAAAAATAACTCGATACCGAACAGTTTTAAAAATAAAAGAGACAGAAGTTTAATTAAGTTCCCTTTTTAATAATGTTGCGTACGTCGTGCGTTAAGGAAGTCGCATTCTTGTCTAAAGGTAAGAAAATTATTAACCCAACAGGAAATGGAATTTGACGCACGGAAGTCAGTTTAATGCACTTATGGATTTTCTGCGCACGGTGTCCAACAGCAGCTATCCGAATCTGAAATACTTCAAGCGCTTCGTAAATGTACCAAAGCTGAAAAACATTAACCTTCATTCAACCATGAAAGAAGTAAGTGACTACACATCCACATTTCCAGAATCCTGGAAATCCCGCGTTCATCGTATGCCAAACCAAGCTTACATATCATTTCAGATTAATTTTGATTTCAATCCCACGACTTATACATTCACCAAACGCGATTTACAGTTCAGGGAGATACTCACAGAAGAGGGAATTTGCTACTCAACATCATTCTTGGCTCTTTTTCTATCCACCAAGTAAGGGCTTTTACTACTTTGACATTCTCTTTTAAAATTTAGATTTCTATATTGTTAGAGAATACAAATTTTCCCTTAATTTATCTGCGCATAGCGATGAAAATTGATAAAAATTGTTGCTCAGATTTAAATAAGATACATTTATTTTCAGGGATGTTAAGGGAACACAAGAAAAAAAGTTAGAACCGATATTCTGCGTATTTCATCAGCTGCCTTGTTTTGTAAGAGTATTTAACATTCCGAGATCCTTAAAAGTTAGTTTTCATAAGCATTATTTTCAGTAAAATAAATCCAGATTGAAGAACTTTATCAGTCATGAGAAAGATGTATTTGTATTTAAGATCGCAGAATTTTTTAAGTATTGGAAAAAAAAGAAAAAACTTCTTATGAAGTACATGTAGTAAAATATTTTACCATAATGTAAATTGGATAATTTTATATCAGTGCCGCGTAATTTCAGTATTACGTTCATTCTCAATATGAAATACCGGGCAGAAGAGACAAATTTTGGATGGTCAGAGAAAATCTGGGCACGGACACGTACTTTTGGTTTCTCAACTCGGAGGCTCACCCATCTCTGCGGCACCTGAGAAAGCAACAGCGGAAATGCAGTTTTCAAGACGAGTTATTCCCCTCCTCGGAAAGTCCATTCTACAGCTCCGAACTGTGCCTGATGCACTGCAGGCGGAAAATAAGCATGGAACTATGCAAATGCGTGCCGCACTTTTACACTCGCAGCGGTATGCCACCAAACGAAAACCTGCATAGCGATCAGCAACCTGCTGTACATTCTTTCTTTTTTTCTCTTTCCCCGACAGATGATCAACCTTTCTGCGACGTGAAGGGTTTGGTTTGCCTTTCGGCGCACTCCGATTACTTGATCACCCTCACGAGAGACAACGCTTCCGTGCAGTATCCCTGCGACTGTTACCCGGGGTGTTCGGAAATAAATTATTTCCTGGACAGAACAGCTTTTCTAACCGAGTAAGATTCTAACGCCTTAAAACTTCATTAACCTAACACGGATTCCGAACGATCTTGTTGGCGAAACCGGCGGCAGCAATCTTCAACTGAAAATTTTCAAAAACGTCCACAGGAAGGAATTTTTGTTCAGCGGAATGAGGTACAGTTGGTACATCGAGAGATTTTCCAAGATAGCTGTGTCAAGGCACGTGATTTTCGGTTTCGAAGAGCTTTTGGTGAACCTCGGAGGAATAGCAGGTTTCTTCATCGGTTCCAGCATCATAAGCGTCGTCGAGGTGATCTACTTCTTCACAATCAGGCTGATTAGGTGGGATGCTCCGTTCTGAAAGATCGCGACGAGCTGTTATTTTCCGATGGTTTGGCGCTAACGCAAAATCGAATGTTTGAAGGAGGTTCTTGCAGTCGTCGGCAAACGCCACGCGCAGTGCGAAGACCGAGAAAGGCTGCTGGAGGTGCGGCAAACCCGAGCGCTTTGCGCGATCCGCACGGCGTCCGGATGCATAAAACGCGGGACTCGGGGGAGGATTCGGAATCCGCCCTGGAAGGAGGCAAAAAGAGGTGACCGCGACAGAGAGTGAACAGGTTGCGACGTTCATTGTGCGACAAAACTTCGAAAATAAATGAAATTCATTTGATCTCCCGTCTGATCGTCTTTCCTGCCTCATCCGTTCCGGCAGTGGACATCACACAATGGGTGTCCGAAAACGCGTTAAGAAACATGAACGACATGCTTTGAGCGTAAATCCAAAGCTGGCGTTCGCGAACTCTTTAGGTTAAACCAGCGATCTTTGCACGTTCGTCAGCAAAACGGAAGGCTGGTGTCACGCTGTGGTCCTCGTACTTGCAGTGACACACGGGACTTATCTAATCTAACCCCAGATCGTTCGAGCTGGCACAGACCTTGCACCCTCTCCTTGAAGTGTAAATTTCGCGTTCGCTGGTCACTGCTCGTCCCGATCGTTTGCGGAAAGCGAAGAAGGCGAGAGTCTTCCGGTTCGGAGCCCCGCTCTTCCGGTTAGCGTAAGAGCGTTCTCTGGTCCCTACGCCGTTCTCCTGGGGCAAATGAAAAAATAAGAAGAAAAATTGGCTTAACCCGTTCGTTGAATAAGTTTTTATTGCTTCGGTCTCAAAATGTACATTCGTAGATATGTTATCTCGACGGTTCAATGGGAAAAGGTTACGATCTTCCTCTGATTTGAATAAGAATTACAAATTTTAGCATTTGGTTAACATCGTTAATGTCTTATGTAACGTCTTCAATCGATGTGTTTTCCGCGTTCCGGAAAAACGTTTGCCCCTGAGAAAAAAAACGGGGGCAGCCAAGCCCGGAGCAACCCTCCGGAAAAAAGACGACAACAGAACGTTGGATTGACCACAAGTGGCATGCACATTGACGGCGCTGCTGAAAAACAGTTTCAGCAACCTTTGCCCGGCTTAATATCAGCGAAGAAAACCAGAAAAAGAAAACAATACAAACATGAAGCTATCTTTTCCTTCAACTATATATATATAATTTATTTTTTCAAATTTTACATTCTACCTGGAATTAAACACTCTCCAGATCTGCTGTCGATGTTTTCACGTAGCTCATCTCTTGGAGCACAAAGTCCTGGACGGCGAATTGAATTTTAAAATTTTTCCCTTTTCAATATAAACGCACGAGAGATCGAATTATAATAAACTCCCTACAATGACATAGTAAGTAAATTGATAAAGTTTATCTAATTTTAATTATGTTATACTTGAATCTCATAGTTTTTTGCCACATGTAATCTTCAGTGAATGATTAGGGCCGCTAACCGACAGCATGAATATAGTCGTGTGACTTCGGTTCGGTAATAAGTAACAATTTGTACATTTCACACGGTACTTGGAGTATTCGGGATCGCTGGCGAGAATGCCTGCTTTTAATCGCTCCCCTTTTTCGCACATGCATGATTAATCTGACAAGAAGGAGAGATAAAAAGGTAGAACAATAAAGATACATGCAACTCTATAAATACAGGTAAAAAGCAAATATTTAATACTGTTATTCGTAGCAATTCGTAAGGATCTCCTAGTGGGAGTAAATCGGTAGCAGCGTCTGACGGCCTCACTCGTTGGAGAGCTTCCGTCTCCGGTGAAGGAGGAAAAAACCGATTTCTTCGGGAAAAGAGAGTTTCGGAAGTGCCGCCGATGGCTGCTGAAATTGCCGAGCAAAAGAGCCACGGTAACTCTGTGCCGCAGTATGTCTTGTGCGTGATCGGTAAGTCGTACGCGCCCGAACCTTAACTGAGTGACCAAGAAAAGCGGATTTTCCGGTTGTTGCGAGAACATTAAAGAGGGCCGTTTCGGCCGAGAGAGATTCTACCGCGGCCGGCGCCAAATTTCGGTACGTCGGCATTTTCGGTTTTTTTTTTTCTCTTTCTTGACGTGCCTCGAAGCTGTCGGATCGCTGACCGGATCAGCGGCAGAATTATCCCGTTCGGCCTAGCGCACTTTCGGAGACACTTTTCCGGAAGAGGTTTCTTCCCGCGGATCTCCCGGATTCCGAATCATGAGAATTTCGTTATTCGCAGTAACCTTTTGATCGATTATCTGCTTATTGAGAGGAGGAAAGCCTTGATCACGAGTGCTTTCGACGAGCTTTAATTGTCAACGTTCTCTCTGAATTTTAATTTCTGAGTGGTTTGACCTCGGAGAGCGAAATGGCTGATAATTTCGGTCTCGGAAAATCTCGGTCGGAAAATGTGCGGGAATTGTACCATCCCGCCGTGATTCACAAACACATCAACCTGATTTACGGTTTCTCTCCGAAGACAATGCATCATATGATCGCACGATGCTCCCGGGTAAAAGCCACAAATCTGTCAATGATAAGACAGCCAATGCCGAAGATGACCTTTCTGTCGCGGTAAAGCTTGCTCCGCGAAAAAGTAAAAACGTATTCGAACGGTCTGCTAAACGCCTCCGTTAGCACGTCTCGTGTGCACCCGACGGCGAACCTTCGCTGCAGTAACACTCATGTCCCTTCTGTTGCAGTGAATATCATATCCTTCTCCTACGGCATGACCGTCGGATGGCTCGCTCCCATGCAGCCTCTTCTGCAGGCAAATTACAGCGACACGAACGAGACTTCGCCGCTCGGAGCAGATGCGTCGCCCCTGAGCTACGAGGAGGTCTCCTGGATCAGCGGCTCCTTCTGCATCGGAGGCATTATCGGTACTCCTCTCTACGGATACTTCGCCAACTTCTTCGGCAGGAAGAAGACGGTCATCCTCTCGGCGATCCCGTTCTTGTTCGCGTTCGGTCTGAAGCTCCTCGCGAACGACCCGCTGATCATTTTCGCCGCCAGATTCATAGCCGGTCTCGGCGGGGGTGGCGTCTGCGTCATAGTTCCCATGTACATCGGCGAAACTGCCGAAGACCACATTCGCGGGGTTTTGGGGTCTTACTTCAATTTGTTCCTTTGCTTCGGGATTCTGTTCTCCTTCATCGTCGGTTCGTATACGGGCTACGTCACTTTGGGCCTTGCCGGCATAGCTTTTCCCACTTTGTTCCTCGTCATTTGCGCGTGGCTGCCCGAAACTCCGGTCTACAGCCTGGTTCACGATAAAACGGAGGACGCCTTGAATGCCTTGATCAAGTTGAGGGGCAACCATAAAGGACTGGTGGAAGCGGAGTTGGCCAATCTGTCGGCTTCGGTTAGGGAAGGCGCCAAAAGCAAGGGGATGACCGTGAAGGAAATGATTGGCGACAAAGCCACCTACAAGGGTTTGATCATTGGAGGTGTCTGCATGACCGTTCAGCAGTGCAGTGGTGTGTCGCCAATTCTCAACTACACCGTGGCCATATTCGACGCAAGCGGAAGCAAATTGTCGCCGAATCTTGCAGCTATTATAGTAGGTGCTCTCCAAATGGTCGGTGCCCTGGTGGCAACCGTTTTCATGGACCGCTTGGGAAGGAAGTTCCTTCTCCTGGCTTCCAGCATTGGAATGGCCCTGTCATTAATCCCAATTGCCGTTTTCTTCAAACTAAAATTCATGGGTTTCGATCCCGAATTTTTGGCTCCTTTCGGTTGGGTACCCGTTACCTCTCTCGCCATATACATCGTGGTATATGCAGTAGGTTTTGGACCCGTTCCATGGGTACTGTGCGCAGAACTTTTTAAAACGGAAGCAAGAAGCTCCGCTTCTGCCTTCTGCGTTTTTCTCGTGTGGGCGGAGGCGTTCATCCTTCTGAAATTTTTCTCAAAGCTGAGCGATCTCATAGGAATTGACATGTGTTTCGGCCTGTTCGCCCTCTGCTGCGCTTTGGGTGCTGCCTTCACGTGCTTTTACATTCCCGAGACAAAGGGAAAGTCACTGGAAAGAATCCTGTGGCAATTAGGTGACAAGGATATGTTAAAAAAGGCAGAAAAAAACGCGCCCATCCCCATGGCTGGCTTGGACGATTCCAGATGTGATGTTCAAAAATACGAAATGAACAGTTGTGAAAATAAAACGGATGAAAGACTTTAGCTAACTAATTTCTTTTTGTTTTGTTTAATAAAAATGTTGATTTCCAGCATCCTGTCGTTTCATCTGCTGGAAATGAGAGTGACGGGAGTTGAAGACGGTTCGCGAAAAAATTATTTTACTAACTGAATGCGTGAAAAATGATCAGCCATGTACATTAAGATGGAAAATCGTTTTAAATATTTAATAAATCAGAAAGTGCCTTTTAAATTAATAATCAGAATAATACTTAATTATGGAAATATTAAAAAACGCTACTGACATTAATTATTTTATTAGTTAATAAGAATAATTCCATGCCGATTTTGACGATTCCAATCTTGGATTTTCAGTTTCAATTGATTGTTTGTAAATTTATTAAAACGATGAAAATAAAATAAAAATAAATACACCGTTTCATTTGCAAAATTAATTTCATAAAAGAATATTTTGCATATGAAAAAGGAAATGTAAAAAAGGTAAAGAAATTTTTGGTAACACCAAGACATTTTAAAGAATAAAATGTAACCCAATGTATCCAAAAAATACTTTGAGTTTTTCTCAGCCGGAAAGATTTACGCAATAAATAAAAACAAACGGATGTAGTCATGTTCAGAAGTAATAAAAAAAAAAAAAAAACAATGCCCCATATAAGTGTTTAATATACATTGAGAAAGTGCTACAGAAATAATAATTTATTTCTCTTAAAAAATTTTATAAATTTATTGTTACAATTTTTTAACGACTGTTGTGGAAAAATCTTATACAAATTATTATTAATCCGTAAGTAATTATCACTGGTGAATATATCATTTACTATAAAATAATAAAAAAATAGCGGTAACTCTCATCTTTTGGGACCAAACTCGACAATTTCGAGTGGAATGACGCTAAATGAACTGTAGCAGTCTGCACTTTTCATAATATATAAATATTTAATTAGAGTAAATATTTTACTAAAATAAAGTTGTACATTATTGTATAAATATTCTTTGGTGTTCACATTGCTTTAAAAGAGTAAAAATTTATATATATATATATATATATATATATAAATGGATAAGATTCATAAATTTTTTACTTTTTTTATCTTAAATTCTAAAAATTTGTATAAAATTTGAAGGAGAATCACTGATCATATTGAGATTTCTAATATATCACAACACAATGCTTAAAAAAACTTTTAAATGAGTACTGTTTCTTCTCATTTTAAATCGAAGCAAAAATCGTAATTAGGCGGATTTGGAGGAATGGGAGGAGGGTCCTGGGGAATGTCAATTCCCTCAACATCCAAAAGTCTGAGTTTGATTTCCATCGATAAAAGAGTATCCAAATCATTTTCCGTTTCTTTACTCGTCATTTTATTTCCTAACAAGGCATTAATGCCATCTGTCCAGTAGTCATACACCTGTTCATCGGGTGCTACGAAATCTAAAGATGAAACCTCCACGAGATTCAAAAGCAATGAAAATGCCAGTGTGTGAGTGGTTTTCCTGCCTCTGAAAAATATTGGAAAATCTAAATTTCGTTTAAAAAATTTAGTTACCTAAATCGGAATGAGAAAAAAAAAATTAACTACCTTACATCTTTCATATGGGGACATTCCTTACCCGTTACCAAGGCTTTAATGTCGACAACTGCCAACTTGTTCGGTAATTCTTCTAACGAAGGAACACTTTTTTCGTCGCAGTCGCCGTAGTGGAAAACTTTTTGATTGGGTGAAAGACGAACGTACCAAAATTTATCTTTGATTCTCTATCAAATGTAATAAAAATATATGTCGGTGATATCAATAAAAAAATCATTCTTCGTAATAAAAAGATAAGTAACTACAGTAGAACTAAGGCCGATCGGTTCATTTTACTAACTACAATATTACGTTGCCTTATAGGTTCGACGAAAAAAAAAAAAAACCACAAAGATTTTGACTTCTTGAAGTATGAAAAGAAATATAAATTTTATATTTATACCATAATAAAATAAAATTATTTTTTTTCACTTATCCAAAGAATACCTATTATAACGAAGTTACTAAGCATTGTTATAAAATGCCTTCAGAACTATAAATATCTCAGGCTATTAAGCAGAATGTATGATTCTAATATTAAAACAAATTAAAAGTATGCTTACAGTATTTTTTTTATAAATACTCAAGAAATTACATAAATTACCTGGCCCCGATTAGAATATTTCGTGAATCGAGTTCCTTCAATTAAAAATCCCAGCCTTTGCTGCTGAATTAATTCAATTATTTCAGGTGTTATCATTTCTTTAAGCTGAACAATTGGCCTTGCATGACTCTCCCATTCCTCTCTGCTTGTTCTTTCTTGTTGCCACAGATTTGTTATCTCTGAATAAGTCAGTGAATTTAGTTTCGTTTTAAACTTATCCATACCTGCAGGCTGAGATGCTAGTGCTCTGGTTATTTGTTCTCTCACAACGCTGAATACCTGAAATAAATGATTTACATAATTATACTGTTTCAAATAAAAATCCATTTCATTTGAATAATCATAAAATGTCGATTTTTAAACGAAATTTTTGATTCAGAGAATTTTTTTAAATATGATTGATTATAATATTAGTTTTTATGCTCACTTTGACAAAATCCTCTATACTTGCTCTCATTTCCTTCCAAGTTTTGTTTAGTAGAACAATACAAATACAAAAAAGTTCCTCAAAAAAGTGATCATGGGTGAAGAACATTGAATGATAATTTTGACCCTGCTCACTAGGAGGTTCTCCAATTCTAAGAACTTCACATAATAACTTTACAAGCTCAACACTTGTTCTTCCAAAAGGACATTCATGTTCATCTGCTCTGCAAGAATTTTCCAAAACGACCTAAACGAAATATAATTTTTGGATCAAGACAAAAATAATGCTCCAAAAAAAAATATACAAAAAGTAAACTGAAAAATTACATATACCACATTTATTTACTGAAATTCATATAGCTTGAAAGAAAACTGACTGAAAAGTCCTATCTTTCGTCATTTACGGTTGTCATATTATTTTTGTGTGCATCAGAAATTCACAGACCTTTGTATAGCTTTCTACATGATTTCTGGCAAAATATACCATACAATCAAGAGCCAACATTCCTGGTGGTGTTTCAGTAAAATCAAGTGCTGGATTAATTTCTGATTTGAAGCCAAGCTTCTTATAATCTTTGGCAAAACCACCCATTTGTCTTCTGATTGATGAATCCCCTAAAATATTGGTGCCATCACTGTCAAAGACTATTTTCCTTAATTCTTTTATCTTTTCATGAGCATCCTGATCCTGTGGATCCATTTTGGTATTCATCCTTGACTCTAACTGAGCTAAAGTTAATGTTTGCAAAACATACAACTGATGTGCCATTTCAGCTCCAACCTAAAATTAAATTTTGAATTATTATTCTTCCTTATTCATGTAAAATTGTTGAAGGGATAAGATTTGTAATCATTTACCTGATTTGTTGGCTGAATGATGTAAGTTAAAATGAAATTTCTAACTTGTTTTGAGGTAAGGGTTGCTGATATAGCTTTTCTTTTGGATGCATCTGCTTTTATGAACAGAGCATTGATTAAGGCAATAGCATTTTGTTGAACAACAACATGTTGACTTTGTAAATGCATAACTAAATTTGGTACAGTAACTTCTTTTTCAACAAGCCCATACTTGGCTGAACTGTTCAATACTATGCTTTCTAAAATTGACAGCGATGCTTGTACAACTTTATAATCCTGAGTCTGAGACTGATTGTTTACAAAACTTGCTATTTTATTTATGAATTGTACTTCTAGTATATCCCAAGATACTGTACCATGATCCATCAATTCTACAAAACTCATTAATGCCAAAGCCAAAATAGTTCCCTTGAATTTGCCACCCTCTACTAATGAAATAAGCCAGGCTAAACCTTGCTTATTGATAAATTCAAGAGCAAACGTAATATCTATACTTAGGGTAGATAGGTCTGTGAGCGCTGCCGTCTTTTCATCCAAACTATTTCCATTTAACTTGGATAATATATCATGAGCTGTTTTTGAAGGAGAAAAAGCCAATTTTAAGACAGAGCCATTTTTCACCTCATTCCTGTTTTTCTCAGTAATGTAATTTTGATTATTACTCTCAGAAAACTGTAGTGCATATTGCTCTGGCTCAGTCAGACCCCACCCGTTACACAAATCCTGTATAATAGCAGCTAAAGGCTGTTTTTGATTGAAACTGATCAACTGAGGAACTTGATCTGCCATTTCAACGGCAATTTTAACTACGTTCGTATCCTTTATTGCGGGCATTTTTATTGTTTTCGAACACATTAGTTAACGATAAAGCAGATCTGCTTCAAAACAAATTACTCACAAATTAAAAAGGCATCACCAACACTGTTTTGACAAATTAAAATTATTGCTAAGACATCACGAGACAACTTCAATTCCGTACATTATTTATATACCAAAATTTATGTTATTCACGGATTCAGTTATCTGCATAAATACAAAACAACGATTAATATGTCAACTGGACAGTTAATTTTTTATATTTTTTTGTTTGCATCAAAATAAATATTTATAATTTGAACACGGAATGCCTCTAGATTCATAATTGTCTACTACCACGATGATTTTCTTCCAATTATAAAGCCGCACAGAGGATGTATTTATGGGATCATGAACTTTTCATAAAAAAAATTTTGTATTTAAAGTTTTAAATATAATCTTTAACTGATTCACAAGATGACATTGTATCACTTTGGCAACTGTTTAGCTCTGGTTTACGTACCTTATTATCTGACATATAAATATTCTGGACTGTAAGTAATTTTTTTTTATATCCCATTAAAGTAAAAATCTAAAAGAAATTGTCAACTTACAATTAAAGCATCGTAAAAGTCAAACAATATTTGCAGATACACAGTGCCCCTGTCTTTCATTTAACTAAATTTCTTTGAAATTTACCGGGTTTACATCCTGGTGTCACTATTTTCGTTTCATATTTTATTTTAACATAATTGAGAGAAAAGTTGCTTTTAATTCTTAAATTCTTTAATATTTGTATTCCGTACCGTCATATTAAATGAAATATAGGAATTAGTCAACATCAATTGTAAAAAATTCTTACAATTTTTTTAAAATACTTAGATCGGAGTATGGTGCATTTTGGAAGTGCATACAATCAGGTATGATGTATATGCTGACTCAGCTTTGCAAAATGATGATTCTGGCAACGTTCTTTCCCACCACAGACTTTGTTGAAGGCTTCTTTAGTGAATTCTGTAAAGCAAGTGTTGACATAGCTGACTTGATTGGAATGTATTTGGTTTTGTCAAGTATTCCTGGAAAAGGACATGCAAAAGTTTTGACAGCTGGAATCGGATGGGCAGGAGCAGAAATTATATTAAGCAGATGTGTTTTGTTGTGGATTGGTGCTAGAGGACAAGAATTTCATTGGAAATATATTCAAAAATGTTTTGAATCAAATGTGAGTCTGGTAGGTATATTTGTATATTTTCTAAAAATCTATTTTTTTTAATTATAAATTATACCTTTTGAAAAATCATATTTTATATTCAGTTCTCTTTAAATTTTGTGGTTACTTTTCAGATTTCTATTGATCCTATTAATAAATGTTAATTTTTAGAACATCTATTTATTATTATTTAATAAGTAACATTTACTTTTCATCTCAGCTTAATTTGGGAAATAGCCTAAAAGAAATTAACAATATAAATGAACTGATCACCTGAAACTTTTTCTTAATGTTAATTGATTTTTAAATTTTGATGTTATGTAATGCATACATATTCTTAGTCTAAATTGCAATACCAGAAATTTATCAAAATTGATTTTTAAATCAAATTCACCTCTTAAAACCAAGATTTTTACCTTATTCAATGTTTATTCTTGATAAAAATTTTGCTCAAAAGAATTAGTTGATGAATAATTATTTATTTTTGCTAGTCTTTTTCATTATTAAACAGTGGCAATTCAATTTTTTTCCAGTAATTTTTTGGCAAAAGTACTTATCATAAACACCAAAGATTTTATGCAGAAATAAAATCTATGAATATAATTATAGGATGTATGTAAAAAAAGCAAGCAGATACATGGTATGCAAAAACACTGAATGCATATGCAAAGCACATCGGACTATAAAATATTTTCAATCAAATTTAACATTTTATATTTGTATATTTTAACTAAATTATAAATAAAGGATATTCTATACTTTCAGGTGCAACATATTACAACCTCAACCTTGGTATGGCTGTGGTCAAGACATGATTTACACAAAACCCTAGTTCCTGTAGTATTTTCTCTATTATGTGTTTGTGTTTACAAACCATTAATTTTGGACCTATTAATAAATGTTGCTCATGTTGATCCTTGGACTTCATTATTAGTGAAAGCCATTTTCACTGCAGGAATTGGTGCTGCAACTCTACAAATTTATGCTGGATTAGCTCAATCAATTGGAATATTTTAATCTTACCATCTTACATTATACAATTACCATGTTTTAATTCTCAAAACATTTTTTGTAAGAATAATTGTTTGTTATATATATATATATTACATTGAAAAATAAAGGCATACTTGTTTTTGGTAGTTTTAGAATTAATAACAAGTTTTCATTCAATCAGCGATTATAAGCAATTGTTTGGGAAATATATGAAAGTCATAATATGAAATATACAGTTTGGAATGAGAATATATTAACATGTAGATTTTATTAATTAATTTGCATCAACCATCACATATTTTTTTAAAGTATTTTAAATTGCCCAATAAAAATTATGAAATTTATAAGAAAAAGAATGAGTTAAAGAACTGGATTAAATTTCATTTTTAAGCAGCATGCTTTATTTGAATTATTTCAAAACTTATAACTCTAATCACTTCAGAAATATCAAATTGAAATTATGTCAAATTTAAGTACAAATCTGACAAACTTTAGATATTTGATAATTTAGTTTAAAAATCATAAAATTTGTATAAAAAAAAAAAAAAAAACTTTTTTTTGATTCAAAAAAATCAAAATTATTCTTGTTTTATATTTCAAATAAATCTGAATTCATGTAAATTACATTCAAGACATAAATTTATCCATAGAGTAATTTACTCCTTTTGCCGAAATTAGTCGATTAATTTCGGTCGCATGAAATAATGGGAAAAATATACAAATTCATCCATCTAAAAACAAATTTAAGATAATACTTAGCAGAACAAATTTCCTATAACTAAATCTAGGCTTAAAATAATTATTTTCGATTTAAAAAAAAAGGAAGCAGTGCTTATTTTTCTGGGAACAACTTTTGTGAAAAGACCTAAGACTCCGATTATACATGATAATTTCAAAAAAAAAAATCACAATTTAATTGATAAAATAGATTTTTCTATTATACACGATTAAATATACGATTATATTACATAATGAAATTTTTGTTGATATTAGTGTAATTATCAAAATCATATTTCTGCATTATTGAATACGAATCGTCAGAAATGAGAAATCGATTCTGCCATATAAGTTTTCTTAAAAAAACCTTTCCGTTCTTTTTAACTGAAAATTAAATTTCATAACATTTTTTAAATTTCGCAAAAGCATTTTACTCTACAGACTTGTTATTTAAGAGCCGTTTAAAAACTTTCTCATTTTTTGAAATTATAGTTAATTTTGATTTAAAAACTTAAGCTAATCAAATTAAAAGAATATTATATTCAGCAATGAATCCTTTTAAAAGTTATGAAAACAATTTTTTTTTAAAAATTCTCCCACTAATAATAAATTTGGCAGTTTTTTTTTTTTACCTTTACAATCCAATAACTTGATAGCTTCGCTTTCATTTGGCATGACGATGAAAGAATGTGACCGATGAAAGTATAATTGATAAACGTTTGTAAGGCAAATAAATTGTCATTTAGCCACAAAACTAAATGGAAAATCTATTAAAGTATTTAAAGATGGCCCTGGAAAAAGAAAAAGGTGACAGAGACAGATTTTTTGCCTTCATCACATTTTACAGCAGAGTAAAAATTGTAAAAAATACAAAATTTTTAATCAGCCAGATTTAAAAAAAAAAGAAAAAAAACTTTTTTCAAAAGTTGTCCCATTGCTTATTCTTTCGAGTTACTTCGACATATGAGACGAATGTGAAGATTGTTACTGGGAAAAAATGTTAGTTAACAATTAAATATTTTAACATAGATAAAAACAAGCATTGAATTATCGAAATTATATATGTATACAAACGATGTTGACTTTACATTCAATTTTACACAACAGCACTTATGGATAAATTTAACAAAATATACCATCAATGGATTTCTATCAAAGAGAGATCAATATTTCCGATATTAAAAACTTTGCTTAAAAAACACACTTTAAAATTCATCATTACCAATAATTTTAATATTAAATCACATAACAGAAAAAATAAAATTCCTAGTTTCTATTAAACTAGGAAGTTAGTCTATGAATCTAGTTATCACCGTCGCCGCCGCCTTGTACTTCGTAATTAATTCCCACTTCATCAAAATTACTTAGCAAGAATTCCGAAGTCAGAAGATCGCTGCCCCTCAATACAAAATATGCATTCGGCTAATCAATTAAACAAAATCAGGTAAATAATGGAAAGCTTTAAGATATCATTTAACTTGATCATTACAATAAATAAATTTTAATTCTAATGCTGCAGCACCTTTGCAAGAAACTTTCGCGATTACCGCGGAAAAAATTAATTTTATAACAGGGCATTTCACCTGATTTCTGGGACATAATACAAATAAAATAAAAATACAAATGAAATTTGTATATTTTACGTTCTCTACATCCTGTACTGTGGAACACTTTGCGTTAATCATTTGAAAATGTTCATCAACAACGCTTAAATTTTATTGTTAAACAATTTGATCATTTCCGTTAAAAAATAAATATCGCATTTTATAAATAATTTATGGAAAAATAAAACGTTATCAGATAAAGGTTTAAGTTTCTTTCTTGTCTAGAAATTCATGAAACTAATGTATGACACTTTTTTATTAAATAATTATTCACATTAATTTCACACCCAAAAAAATTGTAATTAGTATTTTTTAAAATTCAAGTGTGATAGAATTGTTGGCGATAATGGTAATGCAAGGTGTAAGGAAATCTTAACATTATGAAATTATTTAAATTAGGTAAAAATAACTGGAAGAAAGCTGAAAAAAGTATGTTTTAGTTTCGATATATTTTTCAAAAGGTCCTTACCTTACGCAGAACATGATTCATTAATATCCTAAACATTCGTTGGTCATAAGTTTCGGAAGAGTAGTCACGACCTTCCTCTCGATATTTCAGATTTGTTAACACGATTCGTTCTAGACCTTTAAGACAGGGCTCCTAAAACCGACAGAAAAAGAATTACAGAAAAAAATGCATCGATTGGAAGCATTTTCCATGATGTTATGTTCAGCACTTTTTGTAAACAACGTTATTTCAAAGGTTTAATTATATTACAAAAAAATTTGACCCACGGACTCCTACGCATATCTTTCTTATACCAGAAATTAGCGTGTAGATACATGCCGATATATTTATAAATGAATAAATATTTTCACTCTTAAAATATGCTTTGTCTTAATATATAAATTTTTACGAATTTAACATAACGGAATTTCTAATGACCATTTATTTAGTTGTAATTCATTTCATAAGGCTGGGATATCACTGTTAAAATAACAGCCAAATAACTGCCAGAACGTTCAAATATTCATTACCTCTTCGCATGAAGGCACCCAAATTTTGACGTCTTCGTCAAGTCCGCTAGTAGCCAATATTGGGCTCTGGGGATGCGTTTCCAAGCAATTTACAACACCATTTTCATCACCTAACATATAATTCACGATAGCTTCAGTCTCTTTCTCCCAAAAGAATATGTTACCACAATCCGATCCAGACATAATATATTCAGATTTTGGGCCGAAGAAGTTCACACCTTTAAAAAAAAAAACATCCTTTTAGTAAATCTTTTATCTGCTGTAAGGTCTGAAGTGGAAAGACAATTTGACATTGTCTTCCTAAAATAAAAAATTCATCAACGCCAGTACAGAATTCAAAAAAATGTCAATTTATCTTACTGATGACATCACCATTATTAATTACTCGACGCATACTTCTCATGCACGCAGAAACTAAAACTGCATTAATAAAATTAATATTCATGTGTTTGGAATATGTTTAGAAGTATAAAATATCATTTGTTTATAAAGCAATTCAAAAATTAATGGATTACGGAACTAACTTTTGTATTCCATTCTTTTAAGTAAAACATTTATGCAACTCCTTTCTTTCTTAGTTAAGAAAACTAACCTTTGACAGTAACGTTGTTTTTATGGCCCTCATATCTATGAACATATTCAGAGGGTTCACTAAGTTTTGTATCGAACAAGTATATATCTTCATCGTTATAAGAAGCCAAGATTTCGCTTCCATTAAAGTTGAAAACGGCGCAAGTCACATGAGGCATAGAATTTTTCTGAAAAATTAGAAGCATTTCAAATTCTTTCTTAAACAAAGCAAGTTAATTTGTTAAATTAAGAAAACTCACCCCGGTGATATGCAACGGCCAAAATCGTTTTACGGTTGTTTTTGCATTTCTTCGATCATAAAGTCTTACATATTTATCACAACCGCAAACTATGAATTCATGCTGATTGTATGGATTAGAGTGGATTGAATATAAAGATACCTTCTTGCCAAGTTCTTTCACATATAGAAGTCTAATAAATGTAAAGTTAAATTAGCAACATTCCTGATTTCTGCATTATTTTATGAGATTTGCACTCCAAATTTCGATCAAAGCTTGCAGCTTTTTTGAAACAAAGATTTAACGTATTGCTGCAAAACTCTTATCTTCATAGAAGGGGAATGCGATAATCTATAATATTATTTCATAATAACAGAATAAAATGATTAGTGACTGGTATACATTAAATATTCAGACTAGAGGAAAAGCCATAAAATTCTAATAAAAATTTTAATTACGGAGAAAATTTTTTTTATAACGTAAGTTATTTCAATAAATCAAGTATTGTTAGAATGATTAAAAATGTTTGTCGAAGATGCTTTTAAAAGCACCTCACAGAAGAGCTGTGCAAATTGTAAAATTCTGATTTTTGTTAAACTCAAAATTAAGAATGGTACTTTTGATCTCTGTTATAATAATTCACACTTACTTTTCCGATTTTGGAACGCGAACATCGATACTCAACACGAGAGCATCCTCTCCACAACTGAGGAAGACATAAGGCACCTCATTCTGTATGGCAAGCTTATGAGCAGGCCCGCGATGCTGAGCAATTTTGCGATTACCGCGAGAGAAGCCACTGCTGTCCAGCTCTATGATTCTTACCTGTCCATCTCTGGCACAAGTGGCCAAGTGGGTATCGCCGGTCAGGGGCAAAAACTTTGCCTAAAATTAAAAAAATTTATTAAAATGACGATTTTTTATCTTGACAAAATTAATTAATGCTAAGTATAATTATGAAAAATAAATGACGAGAGAAAACAGTGTACCAACCTGGAAAACATTGCTCTTGTGACCACTGTCAAAAGGACAGGCTAACTTGCCCACAGGCCAATTCCATATACAAACTTTTAGATCATCTGAACCACTTGCTAATAAAGTACCTGACTGGTTGAAATTTAAGGAATTTACACAACCATCATGATGTTCTAGCTTGTACATTAGTTCAAGCCTTTGGACACAGTGCAGCGAGCCATACATTCTTTGCTGAAAAAGCACTGGGCCTTGTTTCTTGTTTGAAAAACCCAACTGCCTATCCATCGGAAATGAAACACATTAAATATTTTACACGTTTTTTGTCCTGAAAGTCATCCTAATAAAAAAAACCGCCAGTTTTGTACCTATTAACAATTTCAGGAGTGGCAAACCACTTATGCTTTGGTTTCTTCTTAAATGTTACATTCACTACTTCCTCTTCTTCCTCTTCAACATCCTCCACTTCAGATTTTTCCTCTTCAGATGGACTATAGTCAGTAGTTACACTGGTGTCACTGCAAAATGGGTTTAGTTGTTTATGCAGCATTTCTTGTTGATATTCTTCAGTTTCTTGATAAATTGGACTGGAAAATTATAAGTTCATTCACTCTTATTTTGGGCAACAATCATGGTAAAAATTAAACATTTCATCTATATTTCACTAAAATAATAATTATAATGATGTAATGGGTAAATTTGTGAAATTCACATTTTATAATCATTTGATAATATTTATTAAAAATAGCAATCACACAAGGCAAAAGTAATTTATAAATAATTTATACTAAAACTCAACTTATAAATAAAGTTAATAAAATAAATAATAAGAAATGTCTCAAGATTTAAGAGATCTCAATTTAAGTTTTCAAATTAACATTAGAAAGTTTCAATACTGAGCATGCAGTTAATATTAATTCCTCCAATCTTTACTATCAAACTAATATTATCATTATTGACTTACTTAAGATCTAGTGGATCTATTATCCAGTCTGAGAATTTCAGAAGAGGATCTGTCGCATCATCATCTGAGCTTGAAGTTGTCTCAAGTGGAGCAGCATGTGAATAGCTCTGATCATTTTCTGATGCATTTGAGTTGTTTTTCTGAAAATATAAAGTTTTTTTTTTACAAGTCATGAAATCACAATAAAAATTTGGGAAAATCAAATAATTCTTTAAATGAAAATATTTACACACAACATTTAACAATCTGTAATATGGTGTTTAAACAATAAAGACAAAAAGACAATTCACATCTCAATCAAAAATGACATGTTAAAACTTAAAGCAAAAATTATTTCTAATAACAATTTGTATGAATAAGATTTATCATTATTGACCATTTTCAATATTGTTATTGAAAATTTATATAAAATAATTTCAAGCCATTAAAGATTAATAAAAAATGACATCAGGTCATTCCCCAAGACAAGTTTCAAGTTTTTCTCATTTGCCTTTAATATTGGGCATTAGGTAACACACAATTGTAATAAATAAAGGAAAATTAGCAATATCTTGGAAGGTACAATAGGCATCATATTAACCAGTAATATCATCTGCAAAAAAAAAAAAACAGAAATATAAAGATAATGAGTAGCTTAAAAATACAGAAAACCAGTACAATGTCTCAAATTTATTTGCACTGCTGAAATATGGTGACCTTGAATTTTGGCTAATTTTAACTTAGTCATATTTCTTAAATCTTGCAGTCTAATTTTTACTCCTCAATTTTTCTTTATTATCATTATATATATATTTTTTTTTTCCCTCTGTGACTTAACAAAAATCCTGTTTGAATTCCTTAAGAAATGCATGGGAGACGAGGAGGAAAACGATTTATTTTTAGAAATGCAAAATTTTTTAGACTGGGAAAATATTAGGGCTAATGCAAAGCGCACAAAGGCCGAATGCGTACAAAGGCCTGTAGTATTGTAAAATAAATTTAATCGATCCAATTTTATTAGTCGTCGTCATCATTTTTAAAAAAGTTGTTCTACGATCGAGCAGAAGATAAAAAGCAACATAAAGAAAAAAAAAAATCAGTCAATGGAGACATTTTCCAAATTATAAATACCGAAAGTGTGTTTGAACTGGACTGCTCCTCCGAGTTGCCTTTGTTTTGTTCGTCGTCTCGAGGATCGCTCCTCTTCCTGTAATTTCGCTTTTTGAAATTTGACTTCATCTTGGGGAAACCGTCGCCCTTTTCGCAGCGGAAGTCGCCTCGAGTTGCGTTCGACGACTCCGGCAACTCCGCCGAATCTCCTTCGACTTTATCTCCTTCGCTGTTCATTTTCTTCCTCTTGAATAATTCGTCACCAGTATCATTGTCACTTTTATCCTTGTGTCTTTTCACCGAGCCGTCTGTCGTGTGAGAGCTGCTTTGTTTCTCTCCTTCGACCGGAGAGCTGCCAACATGAGGGGTGCATTTCTCGATTTCGTCATCAATTTCCATTTCTTTTTTGGCAATATAATTCGAAAATAAAAATAGCTCATACAGTCAAAGCATGTGATCCCGAAGCTGTTGCTCACAGAAACGAGTGCGGTGCCATTTTTTTTTTTTTTCCTATTATTTTTTTCCCCGGAAAAAGACCAACGAAAAAGAAATCCTCCCCTCGTTTCACTGCAACAAGTTATTCCCTATTTAAACGAGCACACTAGAAAAGTTGAACGAAACGATGCAAGCGAACTGTTTTCGTGAAAAAAAATTTCATGATTTACACTGTCAAACCTCGAGCAGTAGACGTGAAGCGAGAAGAATCAATACGACATAGATTCATATGGCAGGCAGCAGTTTGAAATTGCGTCACTTATTCCCTTTCTCCACTAACTTAATGTCCAAATAATTTTCATCTACTCGAAAACGAGTATCGTATCGGGGTTCAAATATAATTTTTAATCTCGATATTAATTTTAACAAAAATCTTCTTAGAGTGTATCGTTAAAATTAAATACCTCATGATATGTATGCATTATGTTCGTGCATAACATGAATAGAACGGGGCAATGGTAGCGACCGATTTACGTTGAAGAAAATTTTTTAAATTTCCGGGCTGGGAAAATACATTTTGAATTAATAAAAAAAAACGAATTATATTCTTTCAATAAGAAAGAGTCAAAATTTTATTAACAATCGTTGAAAAAAGTCATTAACCGAGCGATTTCCTTCATAAACTTCCTAATATTCAGGTTGGCAACATTGCTGGTGACGGTGCCGCGATCGTCATCGACCTGTCATCCAGGAGGCCATCAACGATCTTACCAAACGGAAGGGTCTTCCATCACTCTCCCGGCAAGGCGCCTTTAACCGAAAATCCGAATTCGCGTCAACCCTCTCAGAGGATATACCGCGCTGACGGGAATCCATCGAGTTCTTGTCCGCTCCCCGGCGGACTGCGGCACTTTTGGTTTTGGCACTTCCTTCTCGACGTCACTCCCGTTGAAATTTAAAAAAATTTCGCGGTCGGACGGGAAAAAAACCTCTTCCCTCCGTCAGAAGGAACGAATCCCTGCACTTTTCACTGGATTTCATCCTCAAATTTTGCGACCTCGCCGGCGGTGTCCGTCCGAGGAATTTTCGCTTCCGAGGAAAGTGCGGAAGGTTCCCGTGCCGAACGGGAGCGGGTAAACTCCGTCATTTAGAGCGAAGAAAACGATATTCGGAGAAAAAAAACCATCGGGCATTATCCCGTGAAACAATGTAAAACGGGAATATTGCGAAAACCTAAGTTCTGCACGAACGAATTCGGCTTTTCATTTATGCAACGTCAGAAATGCGTCCGTCCTCGTCGTTGCTCCTCCGCAGATGACGGCTGTTGTGCCCTCTCCGTGAGATGGATGAGGGATTTGCGTCACTTCGGACATTCGAACTATCGGAGAAACTTCCAAAACCCTGCAGCGCAGCTGAAGCCATAGCAAAACCAGCAGAAAAAACCACCGAGTGCAAAAAAAACCTCTCGAGTGCATTAAGATCCCTGTGAACAAAGGCGAGAACATGCTTCCCTGACTCCTAACGAGCTACATACACTGCTTAATAGATAATTAGCTTTATATTTATTCTGATAATAGAAGGTTTACCTTTAACGGGGCTTTAATTGAAAAGCTCATATCATCATTGGAGCGGCCTTATCTGCGGTACAAGTGCGTAAATTACCACAATCTGTAACAATGATAACTTAACCTTCTACTATTAACATTCGTACGTCCCCAAACATAGTAATAATTCCATTTGGTCCAGTCGGACTCCCAATGCATTTGGCGTTCTTATGACCGGAGCGCATATTGGAAAAAACATCAGTAAACTTTTATAAAGAAGAAAAAAATTAACTTTTACGATAAAACTAAATCTTAAATTATGAAAAAAATGTTGTGGGGACATTTCGAAATCTTAATTTGATTCCAAACAATTTTTTACAATTTGGATATTTTAGTAACATTCAATCTCTGTCATTCCAATTAATTCGGGATGGTCACAGCCAAGTTATAATTCTACATTTCAATGGTTGCCTCAATTAAATCTTTACATTTTTAACCGCGGTACGTACGTCGTTTATTAGCATTACGTCGATCGATGCGGCTTATGAATAGGAAAACACGATTTAGCAATATCTCCTTGAAAATCCTCTCAAGTTTTATATACATATATATTTTTAAATGCAATAATCTTGAATTCAAAGATTTGAATGAATATTTCGATTTCATTTAATTTGATAAACGTGTCCACAAATCTGCATTCGAATCATTAACAGATATTATTGTCTATTAACAATTTTCTCCTGATTGTTTTTCCGATCTGATTAAACGAGATCTGAGATGTAAATCTTCTTGTGTATTATTATCATAATATGGTATTTCCCACGTTAAGATAATATACCGATATGTGATTTTTGAGGCCTTTTGAGAACCTGCAACACCGAACGTCGGAATAGGTGTAAAAAGAAAAAACGAAAAATTGATATTAATCTAACAACAATAAAAAAGAAAAAAAAAACGTTTAACTTTACCTAATTGTAAAAAAAGCAAAAAATTTGAAATTTCGACATTAAATTATTTCATGTCCCTCTGCAATTTATGGTACGGGAGGTTTCGAACCTAACCAGGACTCGTCCTTTCTTACTTATGTCCAATTTTGAATTTCCATGCCAGATTTTTACTTTTAAATAACAACGATGAAATATGTAAATGAAAATAGCTTTTTTTATCGTCAAGTGCATATTATTAATCGTGCTAGATTTTTCAGAATGTCGTATCAAAGCCCATTTGCCTATAGGAAAAGAATATGCACCACGGAATGAAATCGGAACTACAGAATTCACTGACATTATAATCGCCGAATAAAATATTGTTCTGATAAGATGATCTTGAAAAATACAAAATCAGATAAATCTTGGCTTTTGTATCAGTTTCATTGAAGTTATTGCCTCCAAAAGTATTTAAGCGAATTTTAAATTATTTTTCTTCACAGTTCATCACTTACCTCTAAAAAATCTGCTGAGTACAATGCATACTCTTATTACACTTACATCTTTATTTGCTCTCAGTTGGGGTAAGTAATACCGTATTAATTTTACCGAAACATTACAATTTTACGTGCGATTCTAAAATAATATTTTTTAACATAAAGATTATGCACAATTACTTCAAAATGGCAAAACCCGCATTCGACGTTTCTTCTATTTTATAAATAAAAAAATCCCCGTAAGCTTCTTTTGGAAATTTAAATTTTTTTTTTAGCCATAAAAGTCCGTTTATAAGGAATTTATTATGCATTTCGAAGGTAATTTATAAAATGGAGCTTTTTATCACTTCGCTAAATTTTCAAATATTACAATCAGGGAAAAATGAAAAATGCAGATCGGAACCATAAAACTTTCTTTCAGGGGCTTCTTTGGATACTCCATCAAGGAAGGATTTCCGCATCGCCGACTTATATCCAAATGGGAGAATAGTAGGTGGAATGAAGACCGAGATCAGCAAGGTTCCGTATCAGTTGGCACTGGAGTACAACGGGTATCAGTTCTGTGGTGCTGCCATCGTCAGTCCCACCGTTGCCATCACTGCGGCCCACTGCCTCGAGAGGTACTTCCGAATGTCTGACATGAGACATCCGAAGAAGTTGGAAAATCGTTGGTGAATGCCAGTTCTAATTATTTTAGGAGGACGCCCAACACCCTGACCGTTAGAACCGGATCGTCTCAGCGGCAAAGCGGGGGAACCGTCCACAAAATCAGCAAATTCTTAATTTCGCCCAAATACAACAGAAGCAGCAATGATTACGATGTTGGTCTTCTCTTCCTGGCCTCCCCGATTTCTTTTAACTCTAATTCAAAGGCCATTCCAGTCGTCGACAGCGAGCCCACATCTGGTGATCTTGTGATTTCCGGTTGGGGAGATCTCATGGTAGGAGCGGAGGACATGAGAAACTCGTAAAATTTTCACGCTCTCGGATTATACACTATCAAACTTGTTTGTTTTACAGGAAAATTCCGAAAGCGGATCGCCCAGTCTCATGTCCGTCAAGGTAGAAGTCGCCAATAGAGCTTCCTGCGAAAAGTCCTATTCCATAGTCTTAAAAATCACGCCGAGGATGTTGTGCGCCGGATCCCCTGGAAAGGATTCCTGCCAGGGCGACAGCGGCGGTCCGGCCGTTATCGATGGCAAACTCGCCGGAGTGGTGTCGTTTGGCATGGGCTGTGCACGACCAAATTATCCCGGTGTCTACACCAATCTCGGAGATCCTGAAATCAGAGAATGGATCCGAAACAACGCCAATGTTTAAATGCTTATAACTTTTTAACCTCCGCCTTTGCTCAGTTTCACGCTGAAACCTTCCACTCTCAGAAATCTCGGCGTTAATGCAACTCCTGATCTAGAACGCCATCAACGACAGCGTCTCCAACAGGAATTACACTTTGATAAAACAGCGCATGTTTTACATGCGGATCCCAAAAGACAGCAAGAGCGCTGCATTCTATCCGATGCTAGAAAGCATTAAATGTATAAAAATTCTCTTTTCGGGCCTCTCTTGGTGTTCAAAAATTTTCAGTCAAAAAAATAATTTTTTTAAATTTAATAATAAATTTTTAAAAAAATTTATTAAAATTTCTGAAACCTTTGCCAAAGGAAGGAGCGTCTTAAATAAAATTGAATAATTCACAAAAGTGATGAATTTATGTAACATTGTAGCAACCACATTTTCTTTATTATTTTTGATTTATAACTGGCACTAATAAAAATTTTAAATATTTGATTTAAGTTTAATCTCTTATTATATCTTTCCATAAACGATGACACGTATACATTATTCGGGTGGGGTGACCTGTTGCGCCCCGCAATCCCGATGTAAAGGGATAATTCTGCGATCGATCACAGATCGGCGAATGTTCGACTGCACATCCCGTTGTAAGCAGAAAATGGGAAAAATGATCTTTCGAAAAATGTGTGACATTTGAGCAGACGGAAGATGTCGGGTGATCGTGTCGCCGGTGCTCTACTACGGCTATTTTTTCGCAGGGTCCCAGCCTTTCCAGAACGTTTCACTTTCCAGAGGCAGTTCGAACAGATTTGAAAAATGCAGACGGTGAGAGTATGACCGTTTCAAAGCGTGGACCGTCGGGCGTTTCACACGGAGAAGAGCATTCGCATATAAAACGAATGATCGAGGCACATTCAAATAACGTCGCAGAGCACGCAATGTGTGGAAAAGGCAAGAAACACAACTGGACAAGAGAAGGCGGAGGGGGCAAAAATTCTGTCGGATCCGTTTTCGGATTTTCAATTGCCTGCTCGCGTTAGGAGAGAACCTGAAGAAAGAAAATTTTACATTATTTCGCGGCTCATTCCTCGAGATGCACCGAAATTTGAAGGATCGCAGATTAAACGGGTCTCAGACGGGCATTAGGAAACGATGCCCCGAACCGCAATCTCCGTCCAGGTTACTTTCATTATCCGGAGTAATTCGCGGCAACTCGGTCAGACGAAGCACACAACAAAACCTGCTAGGCAGGATTTGAAGATTTACAGCGGTACCGCTATCAGAAATGCATTATTAAAGAGCGTTCTCCAGAATGAGATTCATTCCGGTGAAATCTTACCGTGCTTAAAATTTAATTCTTCATATTATGATTCTGGAATAAGGCAGTTGCAGGTAAGACGAGATACAAAATCCGTCTCAAAAAGATGCTGTCTAACGTTCAACGAGAATGGATAAAAAAAAGAAAAGAAAAAAGAAAAAAAAAGATTAATGAAAAGTTAAAACCTCCGTTTCAAAAGCAAAACTTTAGAGATCCAGATACAGAAAATGACATAAAATTATCTTAACTGCCGGAGAGAGTGAGCTCTTAATAAAACGAATTTCAGACACCGGACACTTCCTTTATAAACCTTCTGATTTCCGGATTCAGGAGGTTGGTGTACACGCCAGGGTAGGGATCTCTGGCGCAGCCCAAGCCCCAAGATACGATTCCGACAAGTTTCCCATTTATTGTTGCCGGTGCCCCGCTGTCACCGTTGCAGGAATCTTGACCGGCGGCTCCGGCACAGAACATCCTGTCGGTTATGTTTACTTTATCCTTGTAGAATTTTTGACACAGCTCGCGGGAAATGATCTTGACGTTCGCCGACTTGAGGTTCCCGGCCAAATCTCCCTTCTCCTAAAAAATCGAACCCGGTGGCGAGTGACGCTCAGGCCTTTTTCTCGGGGGTGCGATCGAACCGGGGCCCGAAAATGGCCCCCCCCCCCCCCGAGAAGGCTCGGAGTGAAGCTACTCACCGTGGTCCTGCCCCATCCGGAGACAGTTGCCGTTTCTCCCACGAACGGCTCCCTGTCCGACAGGGCAATTGCCCTTCGGGATTCGTCGAAAGTGATGGGTTCCGGCAGGCGAAAGACGGCGACGTCGTAGTCCAGTGCGGCAGCGGTGAAGTTTGGATTTTTCGTGAAATTTTTTATTTTCGAAACGTGGCCGCCGGATCCCCGCTTCGAGGACCCGCTCCGGACGACCACGGCCTCGGCGTCGAACCTGAAAACCAAACGGACGAGCGATCTTTGACTGCCACAAATCGGGGAAACCCTTCAACCGCTTCTTGCCACCAACCTCTCGAGGCAATGGGAAGCAGTCACCGCAAATAAATCGCTGACGATTGTCGCGGAACAATAAGGAATCCCCGAATATTCCATTGCGACTTGGTACGGCGTCTCCCATATGCTGATGTCCGAGCCTCCGACAACCCGGGTCTGGCGAAAGGTTATTGATGCCGCCATTACGTATCTATCCAGTGCTAATGAATAACAAACACGATTACTTTCACGTGGAGGTTGTCCGAGGAAGGCGGAAAAAGTGCACGAAACTTACCGTGGAGGCAAAAAATCCCGGCTAATAGAACGGATCCGTCCATGAAAGCGTTTAGCTAATATGTCCGATGATGTTGAGGAAAATGGAATGGCCCCCGGGAAAGTTGATCTGGTTTTCCGACTGATAGAGAAGCATTTTATATTGATGGAAATCTTTAGCGGTGCGTGGAAAGCATACCGAGGATGATCCAAGAAATCTGAGTGCTTTTCGACTGGAATCCGACAGTTCGTTCTTCGGGCTATTCCGCAGTTTCTCTCGTTATGCTCCTTTTTAAGCTCAAATAATTTTAGCGATTCCCTTTCCTGTTGCCCTTCCGAATCGAGCGCTCCCCGCAAATCACGAGCCGCTCGAACCCGAAGAACTTCGTCACAGTTTGATGATACCGCGTCAGGACGAAGAGGACATAAAAGCGAAGGTGATTAGTGTGTTATTAAAAATTTATTATGCATTTAGATTAGATATCTTTATTGTTGGTAGTGAACAGCCTTGAACATTGTAGAGAATTTGGCTTTCCTGTACGAGAGCGGAAAGTGCGTGACATGCTCCTGAGATGTCCGCTTTTATGCGAGGCAGGAGCGGTGCGTTAATTCGCAAAATGCAAAAAGGAGTCGCACTCTCGTGCCTTGACTGGAAGGCTTGCGCTGTCAAAGGGAAAATGTCGAAGTGCGACTGGAATATCGATCCGCTCGAACCTGTTTGTGCAGAAGAAATCTGTATTATACAAATACAAGTTGATTTATGGAGCATTAGTCAGGAATTCAGCGTCGGAGGAATAAAGCTGTCCTCCTCGATTCAATTTGATGCCCCTTCTTCTTTCGGTCATAAATCACGGCATTTTCTACCTTTTTCCTTAATTATGGCCGACCGAATTCTCCTGCTCCGACGCAAGGACCTGGGGGAGATTGGCAAAACTCCCTTTATCGATATCGGTTCTTAATAACTATTTTTAAACCGCGCGAGTTCCGCCAGCAGAACAGCAGCGTACGCCGGTCTAAACTGCTGCGGAATCCCGACGATGCTGCATCAACCGACGTGTGCCGGCCGATGCAAGTGACGCGACATCAGATCTCGTACACATCAAAATATAATTCTTTAATGCATTCATCTCATGTTTAATACCTATGAATAACGTTTTTTTTTTTTTCCTTTATTTTTCCTTTCCCGTGGAAAAACCATTTCGTTGCACTTTCTCTTTTTGCGAGGTTAGGTACACGGATCGGTTTCATAAAGCGAGTGTGTCGCTTTCCAAACGGATGAAAGAACTCCCCGAGAAGGAATGCTGAGAACCGAAAAATTTGATATGTATTGCGGTGGACGGAAGCTCCTGTCGGTAGCGGATATTTAAGGTTCCGCGCAGCCGAACGAAATATTATCCGGACGATTTCATCTCGTGGTTTATCGAACAAAAGGAAAGAGAATGAAAAGAAAATCAAGTTTCGGAAAGCCGAAAACGAACCTTTTTTTCCCATGTAAATCCTTTCGGTTTGGAAAAATATTCATTTGGAAAAATAAAATTGAATGATAAAAAATTTAAAAAGGATTCCGCCCGGGCAAAAGCTTCCGCGAAAGTGCTGTCTAAATATGGGCGAAGAAGCTCAATTCGCCGTTGATTATTAATCCAACCCCCGTTTGGTTTGCTGAAAACATCCCCAATTCACGTGGGCGCACTTCTGTCTCCTCCACCGATTTAATCTTTTCTGTTAAGAGGATTAAATGGGGGTTCAATTGTTCCCGGGGCCGTTCGCCACTCGACATATTGCTGCTTGGTCGGGAGCGGGGGGGGGCTCGAGCACCTTCATTCCGGGGAAGAATTCCACTGTTTGTGTCACGTCGAGGCCCCTCCGGACGAGAAAGAGTTTCCATTGTCCGGACGTTCCGGATCGAGCGGACTTTTCCAAAATCGACGTCGGATCGCCGATTTGCCGACGCGGTTTCGATGCTGATCTGGATTTCTTTCACAAACTCCGGCTTCGAGATCATGGAAAGCGGCGGGAAAGCGAAGGTGGAAACTGCTAAAACCGGAGGCGACGGGGCGGGTAACGAAGGTGGATGGATAGCAGGGCTTCTTTTTCACCCCTGAAACGTATTCCCCCGGCAAAGGGATTCTGGAGGTGCTTGTTTCCGGCCTTTGTGCGGGGAAATTTATGTGGATAGATCAAGGAGCGGACGCGGAGGAGAGAAAAGCGATTTTCCCAAGGAAGAACGGGCAGGAATTGTCTGGTGAAATTAGAGCGGAAATTATTGATCGCCTCCGGTGTCTTATCTGTGGAAAGCAAAAGGAAGAACCTGGCATATGCAGGGGCGGCCTAACAATGACGGTGCGCCACGTGTTGGGACCTCCCTTCGGTTAATGTCTTCACCCTCGTCGGTCCTTTCCCAAAAAAACAACCCCCGCGGGTCGGCGTTATCTCGAACGGCGTAAATCACGGCTCCGAACACTTTTTTGCGGACGGCTCCGTGTTCCCTGCATCGGAACGTGCGTGATGAATAATGTAAAACAGACAGAGGAAATATACATTGATATAATAAATTTCGGAATAAGATTATAGCCTTTTCGGTTTTACTTATAAGTGGAAAAATTGTTTTTGGGCTAGGAGGGTGGAGGTTGCAACCGGGGGTGGCACGCCCTCGAAGTCTTCCTCTTTCATGTTAAATTTGAGAATCTCGTTATCCAAAGCAGCAGTTTATCGGCAATGCAGTTGGAATCAATGCGTTGTTTTATTTATGCTTGCCATATCGGCGGTTGCGTGAGGGTTTTTTCCTTCGAACCTTTTCCTTTGTGCCCCGTCCTTTTCTCTCCCGACCTTTCCCTTAATTCCATAATTAAACGCGCTTCGAAGGTAAGGTTCCCGTCTTTGCCCGGCGGGAACACCCTCCGGAAGCCGAACATTCGGGTCTCCCGCGTAAAGCAAACCCTGCAACACGTCCTCCGAGAGACCGACGGGTTTCCAGTCAGCTACCTAAATTGTCAGTTATCTCATACATCATCCGTTTGCCTGCAATATTTACACCCAAATGTGAAATATTGAAAAGCAAATAGAGGAGAACGCGAAACGGGAACGTTATTGTTATTAAAACTTTCAAATTTAATCTTAAATTTAGGTTTTAACTTTTCAAACGTTTTTTTTCCTTTTAACGTTCGCAAAATATTTTAGTTTTTTAAAATTTTCGACGGGTTTGAAGAGCGAGGTGATCTTTTGCATTGTTACGCACTTGCTTTTTAAGTTGCTGATCTAAAATTTATTAATTGATGTTATTATTTTATTTCTGGCCCGTTTTCGCGTTAATGATAACGCTGCTCGTAAATTTGGCGAAATAAAATTTAATTTGAATAACGCGCATCCAGCAGCATTTTCCTTTTCTTTTTTTTTTTTGTGCTTTTGCGGGCGAATGTATTAATAACGTTTCCATTTACAACCATGTTCTTAATCAAAATGGTGAAGGCAAACATTGTTGCGGTGTAAATATTTAAAATTGTTGAAAGAGTAATAATCGAACGCGGATTTCAGCCGTTCTGGGATGTATTAAAAAAAAATATATTGAGACAAAGTCTTTTTCATATCACGAGCTTTAATAGACTTGCAACGATTTTATTTTTTTGGGAGAAGCTTTTTTGATTGGGCTTTCGAAGAGCTTTATACCGAAAAAAAAAAAAATAGGTGTAAAAGGGATTGTTTTATTTTTATCCAGAATTTTTTCGCTTTATCTTGATGCGAGAATGCGGCACATAAAAACACCGATGTTACTTATTTAGTCCATTTTATATTTACGGCTCCAATATTATTTTCATAATTGAGGGCGGCGATGCCTCGTTTTTTTGTTTACGATAAATCAGAAAAGCACCGAAATTATTGCCTGCTTCAGGCACGGGGCTCGGAAAAGCGGTTTTCATTGTGCATAATTTCGGTCAACGCATCAAAGCCGAAAGCTTTTTAGCAATCGCCGATTTTGAGGGCTTTCATACATTTATGCTAATTTTGTTTGCAGAGCCGGAATAGCCGACTGAGGAAAGCTGCAGCTCATTATGCGGGATAATGCCGTGCGCTTTGAATGGCGCCGCGAAAATTGTCATTGTGCAGAAATTGGGCTCTTGGGCAGAGCTCTCAAAAATCGAAACCCGAATTTTGCTTTATGCTTTTCCCACATTGTTCGGCCGCCGATCGCGCGGGCATTTCCGCCCCGATCAATCTGGAGCGGCGACAAAAAAAAAAATCGAATCGGAGATTGAAAAAACCTCCGGCAGCAAGAGGGAAAAATGTTGAAAGCTCCGGCACGCCGCCCGACGGAAAATTATCACTGTCGGGTTCCGTCAGCGATCGCGAGCGATATTTACGTTCATTTCCCGGAGACTGGGGAAAAAAGCGAAAAGGAAAACCGTCTCCCGTTCGCGGCCTCGACGCGGGAATTTCCCGTTCCGAACGCTCAAACCGTTGCAGAACAAGTGCAAGTCCAAAGGGCATACGCAGATGAATATCACCAGAAAGGTTCGCACCGGAAAAGGCTTTCGGCTTTTATGTCGTCCGCGCGCATACTTTTCCATTTTATCTGCTCGTCAACCGGGGGTCCGCGCGTTGATACAGGGAAATTTTATCCCTCAGGGAAATTATTCTTCCTTATTTGCTATCTTTTTTTTTTTTTTTTTATGAAACTCATTTTCCGGGACGGAAAAAAAAAAAAATATATACCTTCTGCCGCTTAATGATCCAATTAAAAGCTGCGTTTCTTGTCAAATCATTCTCGAACGTGATTAATATTCCGGGAGCGAAAACATGAAAACCTTTTAGCGTAGCCGTTTGATGCCATCCGAAATATTCTCGGCCACATTTAAGGCAAAAGGAGCTTCCTTTGATTTCGCCAACAAAAAGGTAATTCGGGCAATCATCGGTCGACATCAAATTATTGAACTTTCCGAAGTTTGATTTCGGTTAAGGATTTTTGCAGGGTTTTTTTTTTTTTTTGTTTTTCCTCCGCGGGGGCTTTTTCTCCCCGATGATCCCTCCGGATTTTCCCTTAATCTCGTGCGATTCCGTTGCCGTTTCTATCAACCCTTTTTTTTTTTTTAAATTTGGCGAATTTTCCGGAAAATCCGAGAGGTTAGGTACAAGCGGCGTAATGAGGGAGGAATCCCCGGGAACGCAAAAGCCAATTCGAAATAACGTGAACGTGCATATCGCGAACTGGAACGTCGAAATACTTGCTTTGCGGCAAATCCACAAATCTGCGGCAATGAATCAGATAAAGGTGAGTCGGCCGCGATTGATCAGATTATCTAACACTGATTCAAACAGCAGATATTTTTGTCTGGATGCAACTAATTTTCCTTTTTTTACTCACTTTTGGTTAGTCTGCAATTCCTCCTTCAAATTCTGATCAATGGAGATCTAAACCGGCTCTAAAACCGTAAGATCTCGGACGTAAATGTTATCGCGCAATGTTAAATGCTCCATTCATAAACGGCAACGTACCCATTTAAAATATAAACCTTATTAAATATAGTGATTGTGCAAGGGAAACTTATTTAAATATTTCTTGATCAAGTGCTTAAGTTAATTAAAAAGTTTATTAAACACAAGTTATTAATAATTTTTTAAAAAATAACCTTTTTTTTTTCGAATTAGTCACGTATGTTAAATAATGCAAATTTCAGTTTATTTACCGAGATCGTGTTTTCCTGTTTCTTCGCGTTTTCGAGATGAATTAAAGCAAGTTTCCATCTCACACACAAACACCCGCACGTACATATGTATATATATATATATACATGACTTATTGTTTTCTCAGTCTTTGTCTTAGCCGTGATAGACTGACAGTTATATGCGTGCTACTTCTTTTTAAATTTGGTTAAACTTGAGATGAAATGTCACAGGTATAATTTTCGCAACTGGATCTGCGATTAATTGAAACAATTGCAATTCATAAAGCAAATAATTTATGTTAAGATGTATCTCATGTAGCACTTATTTTAGTCAGTCGTAGGAGTCGCGTATATTACGAGAGAAAGATACATAAAAAAAATTACATAATATATTAAGAGGCTAATATAAAATCTAATCCGCTTTTCATTCATTCAAAATGATTGATTGGAGAAAGGCATCGGGATATGAAGATATGAGGCATCAGCTGCAGCTTTTCCTGACTCAAAATTCGATTTCATCCACAAAATAAACATATTTTAATATTGATTAATATTAATTAAACTAAAACAAGATTTTCAAGCTTTAAGGGGCAGAAGGGAGGAGAAGGTTTTAATTTAAATTTGATTTAGAGACTTATTTCGTACATTCCGGCGTTCGTACTTAATAAGTATCATGTTGTTGAATAGCTTGTAATAACCGTGTTCAAAAAGTAGAAAACTCCTTTGCTTCAAAGTCTGCGAAGTGATCTAAAATTCTCGCAAAGCTCATTTGGATTTAATGGGATCCTCCCGATGGAAAAGCTTCTTTTCTCGCTGTTGGCCTTCCCCTGGTCCTTCATGCACTTTTTCCTATCCGCTTAACAGCATCTGCGGACTTATTACATTCCTAAGATTTTCCCTTTTCCGTTCATCTTAAGCTGGCTCGTTCCCGATTTTATGTGGATTACGGGATAGGCGGATGAAAATGGGGCTAAAAACTGATCGCAGCGAAATAAGGACAAAATTTTAAATCGGGTAAGCGAAGCCCTGCGCCATTGGGTGAATTCGATGCCGGGGCTATAAAAACTTAACCGTACATAAGACGGAAGTTATAGAGCTTTATGAGAATGCACAAAAGCTTCGCTAAAATTGCCCCGAGGCGGAGTAAAGCTTAAAATTTGTGCCCACCATTTTCTTCTTGTACATGATGCAGGCACATCACAAAAAAAAAAAGAAACCTTAAGATTTCGAATCTTATTCTCGCTTCGGAAGATACGTATTCAGTTATTGCCAATCTGCGTTATAACTTTCCGTAGGAACTGTATTCGCTTTAAAAACCGATCCAAAGATTGAATTTGATTCCCCGGGATAAAAAGACACGAAAGAGGGATATATTTTCCTTGTCTTTTTCGGGATAGATACTCCCTTAATCTAATCCTGATATGAAGGAATGAAAATAGAGTGAGAAACAGAGCATCAATTTTATATCCGAATAAGATATTTTTACCAAATTTTGAAATGAAATCCAATTACGTATTATCATGTAACCTAAGGATAAAATTTTAAAAACCACTTAACGCGAAATATATATTGCTCGGATTCGGCATATTGAAGATGTAGCACGGTGTAGTTGCCTTCGCTGAAAGTGAGATTAAAAAATAACTTGCGACGTAAAAATTATATAGAGACCTGATGTTAAAAATGCAACAGATGATTCGGAAGAGGAGAATGGCAGACAGCTCCAGACGGGAAATGAAGAAGAAATAACCAGTACAAAGCAACAAGTAACAGCTTTTGGATTTCACACGGATAGATTTTGAAAAAATTTCAGGCATCACGAGGAGGCGTCGAATGAGAAATCGGGTCCTCTTGAAGTGTGCTTCCAGTTTCAGGTACAAAGGCCCAAAATGCGCAACGTTTATCGCTCCGAAGTTAAGAAATGCGACGATTGACGTTATGGTTTTTTACGGTGGCTGAAACTATAAAACAGATCCCCGGGAAAGTCAGATCTTTTACTCGTGTGCTTAGACAAAAAGATTTTTTTTTTATGTCCGCTGCACAACAGCGAAATAACTCAAGGCATTTTGCATGCAGTTCGTTGGCGAATTCGTTTCTTACTCCCAGCGTCGGTTTAAGATTTTCCAAACTTCCTTCTGCCTTTCATAAGGATTAACCTTCGGATCCAAAAGCCAAATTAATTCACGCAGGTATTAGGTACCTTGCACCGGTCCGCAATCAGCAATGCTCTGAGTTGACTCCCGAAGGAGAAACGGAAGAAAACTTTTTCGAGTTAAATATATTTCATATATATATATATGTATATATATACATTCTCATGACAAATGCTTAAGAGTCTTTTTCCCGGCTTCTTAAGTTATCAACCATTACCTTCATTTTGTATTCATGTCAGACTCATGTAGTGATATCATTCTTCTGCGTCGAAAAGTATTTTTCTGACTTTTCGTCGCAAAAAAAAAAAAAAAAAAAAAAAAAAAAAAAAAAAAAAAAGAAATTT